>JAPEVW010000070.1:667500-907376 GCA_027921565.1 Artemia sinica | reverse complement strand
TAATGTGAGTGGATTCCATCTGATGTTCAACATCGGTGTGGTCTAGGCTCCACATTCCAGATCTTCTTGAAATTTTACCATGCTTCTGCCCTAAAACTTTCATTCGCGTGATTTATTGCTTCCCCATACTTCCCTGTAAATACCAGAAGTGTAAAGTTTTCTGTTGCTCTGAAAAATGTTACACTTTTCTGACCAAAAAAAATTCCAATCCCTGCTCAATGGAAGAATTATTTAGGTTGGCTTATCTTCTTCGTGAAAACGGCCATTTACGAGGTCCTTGACCGTGCTAGGCGTTGGTGGGCTTGTAACCACAGGTGCATTATACATCCAAAATAATGGTGTATGACCCCCCCCCCCTGGGGGGGGGGTCGTGTGGAGTATTCTTTGGAGCAATGATGGGGAGACAATGCCAAAAAAAGTAGATTTAACGTAACAATTTATTGATTTTTTCTGCCATTGTCAGTAATGTCTCATTCTCGAAAATTTGAGACTGTAGGAGTGTCAATTAATAAAACCTCTTTTTTTCAGTAATTCAGTCATTTTCCCCATTTTTGCTTCTTTAAAAATTTTAATAACCCCCCCCTATCCGTAATAAATTCAAAGTATTTTCTGCGTCGGCAAGTTAAATAACTTTCCCCCCCCCACAATGTGGGATAGCAGGGTGTGTCATAAGCCTTTAGATTCATGATTAGTCCATTATATGAAGTTAAGTTTGCATAGGCGTCCCCAGAGCTGGTACTTGGAGAGGATGATGTAATTATATGCTTCTCTTTTATGTTGTGTTTGATTGCATTTTCACTTTCTTTGGTGTAATCAAATATTGCTTTTGCCATGTTAATTGTTTTTATGGTTTTCACTTTTGTCACTGATAAGATACCCATATGCTAAATACGAACAATCAGCTATTATACTATCGTAACATAAGATAAAGCCAGCATTTTGTATCGAATTGGGCAAGGGAAAAGGATTTCCTGTATAATTTAAAGAACGGCCGGAAAGTAAATAAAAAAAAAAAAAACAAGGTTGTTTCAGGTCAAAACAAGGAGCAAATTTTAAAACTTAAAACGAAAAAGAAATTACTCCGTATAATAATAATAATAATAATTTTATTATAAGCAAAAAACAGGCCATACAGAACAGTATTCTTAATTACACTCACAAGAAAAATAAACCATAAATATCAAGTTTCACTCATTGATGTCAACGCTCATTTTACATATTACATAACTGCCTGATTGACCGTTTTACAGTCGTTTTTCAGGATCCCCGGGAACTCCAAGTTACACCACACTCAAAATACTTTTCCACTTAATAGAGAAAGTTGCTGGCACTCGGCGAGAATATGGGCCACATCCTCAATACCTAGGTTACATCTGGGGCAAGAGTAATCCGCATTTGCATCTGGGGCCTACCCTTTTTCTTTCAAATACTATTTTTCTATTTTTAGTGGCAGGCAATTCGCTCGGATCCGAAACCAAGTCCTCAATGTCTCCCCCGGTAATCCTAGTTTAAAAATAATATTCGAATCCAAATATCTCTTTTACATGGGAATAAAAACTTCAATGTTCAGATGTTTTAAACTGCCTGGGTCCACATTTGGACTTCTGGTCTTTATTCTTTCTATTTAATCATAGCCAAAAGACGGCTCACCCTGATCTGAGGGTCCTAGCCCCTCATTCCAAATATAGGGATAATCCTAATCCATCTAAAACATTTTTTATTGATACGGCCACGATCTTTTACGTTTCGACCGTAGCATCTCCACATAAGCTGCTTTTGCTAACCTATCTTCTGACAGACTTAGAACCTTTAGCCAGTACCGGATCCATCTGTGCTAATCTACTCATTCTCAGCGAAAAATATCTCTAGGTCACCTTTTATTGCCTGATTGTGGGTCGTTACGTGAAGACCAATTAATCTCTTAAAGTGTTGCAGCTGAATTGATTCCAATTGTGCTGCCGGGTCATGCCCCCAAGTTCAGCTCCGTAATGGATAGTAGGCCACACAAAAACTTTAGAATTAAAAACATATTTACTAGCATTTTAGATCTTTTATACTTGAAAGCCTTGAATTACGTAAAATGGCAGCTGAAACTGCTTTCCCTCTCTTAATCATCTGTTTTACATGCTCTTCCATCCTCCTTTTGCTGAAAGTGTTACTCCCAAATATTTAAAATTTTCGCTCTCTTTTACTTTTCACCTTTATAATAAAATTCTACTTTTTGATCATCATTTATTCACACGAATTCCTCTAAAAACCACAATCTCAGTCTTTTAATATTCAACACTAGTTTCTTTCTATCTAAATATTCTTCTAATATACTCAATAAGATTTGGAGCTCCTCTGGTGACTTGCCTATCAACACCGCATCATCAGCAAAAAGCAACAGAGATAACGTCAGGTTCCCTAGTGACACTGTAGGGGCCCATACCTTTTTAAAATGGTCAACAATATCATTATATACAACGTGAACAACCTAGGCGAAATACTACTACCCTGTTTTACTCCTTTTCTAATTTCAAAACGGTGACGATAATCCCTTCACCTAAAACTTTAACTATACCAAATGTGTTTCTATACATATCAGCTAGTATCCTAACGAAAAGTCTTGGTAAGCCTACCTTTAACAGTTCTAAAGCACAGGAAAATCCTATCAATACTGTCGAAAAAAGGCCTTTTCTAGATCTAAAAATGCAACGTACAACCTATTCCTTCCCTTTTGCATATTTCTCTACAAGCGCCTGTAGGACTAAGACCCTATCAATAGCATTATATCCATCCGAAATCCTGCCTGCTCCTCCTTCAAAATCCTATATTTTCTAACCAATGAGCTAATCTAGCATTAGTATTCTTTTAATATTTGCTAAGATAGGTACATAAAGATATCGGTCGATAATTTACTGTGATCCGCTGGGTTCTCCCTTTTTGAATAGCGGCAAAATCAAGGATGTTTTCCACGGCGAGGGCCATCTCAGAAGCAGAACTGAGTTGAAGATAGCCAAGAAGAGGCACATAAATAAAAGTTGGAATTGTTTCAAGATCTTTGTTGGGACTCCATCGCTACCAGGTGCTGATCCACCTTCCATGGCGCTTATGCATTCTTCGATTTCTTCTTCCGATGCGGTTTTATCAGATCATAATCGTGTTCTTTCAGTGGGAGGCTGGTATCATTCTCTGTATTCGATAATTCGTCGCTGAACCAGCAGTCAAACGAATAGTCTTCCTGAACCGCGTCGTTGTAGTATGTAGGCCATGTTTTCGGGTCAGGTACTTTTGGCTGAGCTATGGACGGCCCCTTTTTATCTTTCTCAGAAAGGACCGCGTATCACTCTTTTCATAAAACTGGATCAGCTCCTCCTTACCTTTTTGAATAGCCAGTCTCCTCTTCTGTTTTAAAAGGCGTTTATACTCCCGGCGAACATTTTAAACCTTGTTACTAGTCGAAGCCTATTCGTCCTCTATTTCCTCTTCCCTCAACAAAATCTCATTTCTTTAAATCAATTCACTGAATTTTTTATTCTACATTCCTCATCAAAAAATTCCTATATCCTTACAAACCTCCTTTATTTCTAGAACGGGGCCCTGCTATTTCATGTAAAAGCCTCACCGTGAACTCTTCTATCAATCTATCATGGTTATTTATCTTCTCTAAATCACATTTAGCCTCAATTATAGCTAATCATCCTCTGAAAAACGCTTCACTAATTTAACATTTTCTCCGTAGACCATTCCCTAGGTATCTGACGTCTAAAACATATTATTATAAATACGGCCTTCACTTGAAATATCCCTCATTTGGGGAGCACTCCTTGATCTCAATTTCTAAAAATACCGGTAGATGGTCCGATCCTACTAACTTAAGCACATCCACATTAAGGTAATTCGGGATCCAGCGAATATCCACCAAAAACATAATCGATTAAACTTGCTTTAGCCCAGATAGCAGGGTAAACTCACCCACGATTTTCATAACTTTCCAAATCTTCCAGTTCCAATCATCAAACCCGATTCTGCGGCATTAGTGTCAGCACAACCTTGACATGATCCCATTGAATTTATTCTTTTTTTTCATCCCTGCATAGCTCTGGGAATTCTGTAGACGGCTGGGACTGCTGACGGAATACCTGGAATTAACACATCATTTAATTCAAACTTCATCACTAGTATAAGCATTAAAATCAGCCAAATATAAATCTATCATTTTCAAATTAGCTCGTTTTTCATCTAATTCTTTACCAACAAATTCCACGTATCTTCATTTCGGTAAGAGCTATTTTGAGGCGGAATATAAATCGATTCCTATTACCAATACACAGTCCATCCCAACATTAATCTAATCCAAATAACATTTTCTGATTTACTTTCAGCTATTGTATAACTTTTGAAAGACTCATCTTTATCAACACTACAATGCCTCCAAAATAAACGATTGTTAGAAGCTAACTCTCGCGATACACTTTCCACATGTTAAAACCTCTTACATTTGGAGTTTCACTAGGGCAATGCCAGGGTTCTTATTTAATGCTACAAAGTCAAATTTGACAAATCACTTTGCCCACAGAACTTAACTTATGTTTATACCCTGTACATTCCAAGATACAACTTCAGGGTCTTGTGTATGGCCTTGTCGATGCTATTGGGCTCCGTAATCACTCGGGGGAAAGCTAACCGTAATAATCGTCGCCCCTAGGCCTATTAATACCCCTGTACTGCCAAGGCTGTTTTTTTTGTAGCTAAAAAAAAAAACTAGCGCCTGAACGGGCGTGTGTTTTGTCTGTACAATTGGTGGCGATTTCCCTTCCAGTAAACCGGGCTTGTCAATGGCTCCTCATTTCTTTGACCGTACATTTCTAGTGGTGCGACTGTAAGTATAATCAACGGGGCTAATCTCAGCTACTTTTACGACCTTTCCCCTGTTCCTATTGTTTTCGGCAAGTTGCTGTTTCTTTTCAACTATCGTGTTCGTGTCACTTTCAATACGCAGAACAGTCCGAAAAAAAAAAAAAACACTTTGATCTGAAGGGCAATTCTGGACTGAGCTCTGGTTATTTTCATTCGCCTTAGCGGATTTATACCTCTGATCTCTGAGTTACTCTGTGCTGGATTAGGGGCCGTAATTGGGTGGCTTACCGTCATTTTCTTTTTTTTGACATTCATGGTCATATGTGTACGTTTTACCTTCAATGATAAGCCTATCGCCTTTGAGCCGCGCATTTGGCACCTTTTACTAGGGCTTGGACAGCACTGGCTTTTAAATTTTTTCTAGCCTCGCGTGATACGTAGTGTAGTCCGGAGCAACCCCTACGCCGTCTGTTTCAATACAAAACTTTTCCTGAGAACTGCATTTAGTATATTCCAAGTCGTGCAACTTAAACTATTACAGGGCCTTGATCTCAGGCGGAAGGAAAGCATCCTTTATGTCCCTCCGAGAAAGCTGTAGGTTCGGGGAGGCCAGCTAAGAAACTCGCAAAGCTCATCTTCAAACTCGACTGGGAAAGGACCAGTCACAGGGGGAAATTGTAAAAACACGAGGTTATAACGCTTTATTTCTGCCTCCAATGCGTCAATTTTCAGTGTCGACTCCCTGAGTTTGGTCCTCATTTCCGCTAGAGATCGTTGACCATTTCTGATTTTGTTGTATCTAGCTGTTTACTACAAAACTATTCATTTTTTCTCTATACCGGATAAGCTGTATTGAGAGCTGTGGGATCAAATCCAGTTTGAAATTTATTTCACGCATAAACTGAGGAAATAGAGTCGGGATCTGACGCATCCGGAAGTTGAGGTGGCCGGAATCTGGTTCCCCTCCATTCTGATTGCGTATTCAAGATAATTAAGATTGCATACCTTATCTCTGCCCAGCAATATTCTCCGGCAGTAGAGTTTATTCGTTTTGCGTCCCGCTTTAGGCCCGGGACACAGCTTTGTAGCGCTCTCTTCTTCAGTTGTCAAAGAAATGAAATCTTTATCCGGAGATGCTGCTATACTGGGGGGCGTGGGCTAACTTCTTCCAGTCCTTGCGCACTGAATTGTGTATGAACTGTTTTAACACTAATTAGATGTTATCGCTCTGAATGACCGATGGAATACTCTATATGAGGGAGGTCTTTCTCAAACCTTCGCTCTTTACACGCCAAAGTCTCGAAGTTCTTTGAGAATACTTTCATTCAAAATTCAACGGCCTTGCTGTTTTGAGTACTCTTTCTTAAAGAAATGTGACAAAAAGTCAAAACTTGTAGCGAACACGAAGCGAGGGACTGAGACAGGGCGTCGTCGTTTGGGGGGGGGGGGGCAGTTGCCCCCCAGTAATGTGGAAAAACAAATTATTATTATAGCCCCATGCTCCTTGAATATCTGAAAAATATACCCCTCTTAGACACCCCCCCCCCCCCCCAATTGAAAATGTTTTCGATTCCATCTGGGGATGAGGTAGGAGTAGCCCCTCATATCACGGAAATATTTCCTGTTTGTTTTAAGTTCTAAATGTTGCTCCGCCTGTCAGTAGAAATTTTTTTCCGTGGAAAGTTATTACTCAGTGGAATTCCCCTCATCTGGAAAACTAAAAACCTTTGTATGTTTATCCAATAGCAAATACTATATGTAAACAATGAGTAAATGTGCGCTGACTTACAGTCCTTTCCCACAAAGACTTTGGGGGGGCCATTGCCTACCTCTTCAAAAGCATAGTGATTGGATCTTTCAGCTATGCTGAATCAACTGGCTATCTCAAAATTTGGTTGGATGCCATTTGGGAAAATGGCGGCGTGGAGGGGGGATAGTAGCCTCCAATAATTTTGATCGCTTTAAAAGAGCACTAGAACTTTGATTTTCGTTTGAATGAGCCATCTCCCGAATCTTCTTGAAACCATTGGTTTGATGCAATCATCCCTGAAAAAAAAAAAAAAAAAAAAAACAAAAAAAAACATGCCATCCGTGATCTTTCTTCTGAAAAAAAAAATCCACATTTTATTCATAGGACCTTGATACCTCTACAGCTAGGGTTCTCTTATATGCTGAATCACTGATGGGTATGATTTGCAGTAACATCTCTCGATTTTTTACGGATGTTTCACCCCTTTTTCTCGGAAATCAGGCGAGTTTTCTCAGGCTCGTAGCTTTCATAGGTAAACATTAAACTTAATGAACTTTATATATTTGGAATTAGCATAAAAAAATTCGTTTGATGTATCTACTGTTTTCAAATCGTTATCGATACTATTGGGCGGAGGTCGCTCCATGTTACCACGAACTGTTTGAAAAAATGCAAAGCCAATGACTCAGTCTCTTATATCCGATGTACTACTATTTGATATAATAATAATAGAAGTACTTTTGGGTAGGGCACATAGGATCTTATGATACATTAGAGAGTTTTTAAACACATAGACTATTGGTGTTGTATTCATGGTACCAAGTAAGTGCAATAGAACTACCATCTGGAGTAATTTCCCAGTGGGTAAATGTTTAAATTGACTTTGAAACTATTTATAAATGCAAAGCACTAGGTATGGTACTAAAAAAAAAAAAAAAAACAGAATATAAATAAAAAAAATTAATGAAAGTAAAGAGCGACAGTGAAACCTTAAAACGAACATAAGGTATTCTGTTATTGACTGGGTGTCCTCCTCGTCAACAATCTGCTCTTTATGCCTAAGTTTGACTTTTGTTTCTCAGTACTTTAAGAACAACTGCTCTAGCACAAGGGCGAATGGAATGGAATATAAAGCGTTTTTCGCACTATCGAAGGAACTGAAGGTCTTGTTAATGCGTATTTGCTTTGAACAGTACAATTTTTCAGTTTAAATGTTTTAAAAAGGAATCGGTTGCACAATTTATTGCACCCATAAGTCCCTTTAGCGTAGCACTAGAAACTTTAGCCTGAAGAGTGGGGGGGGGTTGATGAGGAATAATTGTTACGAATAATTTCTGAGCAGTAGTTACGGAATAATTCCTGTTTTTTTTAAGTTTTAATGTTGCCTCTTCATTCATTTGAAAAGAAACTGTTATTTCATTTTCATTTAAAGCCTGTATGCAGTATGGTTATGTCGATACGGCATTGTGCAGTTCTTTCACGAAACTATTAGAAGAAGGTCATGGGTCCTTTAGTGGGAGGGAGTGTTTCCTGAAGCCTATAAAAGTGCATTTTTCTGAATTTTCGCCGCGGGTGCTAGTTCCTCCATATTGTAGAAATATGTTGAGTGTGAAATAAGAGTTCATTTTCATATGTTTAAATGTATAAAAGACAAAGCCTCCCCAGGAGGCTATGGCACTTCCATGGCACTTCCTCCCTCCCACGTCGAAAAATTTAGCAATAATGATTGGAACCTACACTATTATTGCCATATTGAGCCATATGAGTTGAGCTGCTACTCATATTCAAATCTATTATTAATCTTTATCTTATGCTCTTATTCAAATAAACTCTACGTTAAAGGAAAAGACATGGACATTATGGGTCTCGTAATATGCAAAATATTTACATTCGTTTCAAGCCTTTAAACGCCGCTCTTCTATCTTATTTGTAAAAGCTTAAAGGAGCTTCTAAATAATGGTTAAATTTCTTACTAAAGGAATTGGCAGTTAACAAGAAATTTTGCCACCCCTCCCCTGTGTTTCCGTTAATTGAAACCATATTGATGTTCTGGCTAAAAACCCCTAGTCAGAGGTGTCACTATCCTAAACAGGGGGGGGCAGTGAAGGGGCAGCCAATATTTCTTATTTTCTAGTGGAAGTGCATTTTTCAATTTGCCATTCAATTTTAAAACTTGAAAACAAAAACTTTCTACCACAAAATATTGTTGCAGGCAACATACACCAAGCCCTTCACTACACTAATGAGTTATTGCGTCTTGTGCCGTATCATCAGAGAGCTCTTGGGAACAAAAAATTCTATGAAGATACCCTTAAAAAGCAAGGAGCATACCCACCGAGAGGAGATCCTGGAGTAGAGGGCTTAGTCCCTGCTGATGAGGTAAGCTTTCTGCAAGTTTTTTTTTTCCATTCAAAATTTATGTGAAACTGCCCAGTAAGATCATGCATAAGAAAGGAGTGAACTTTTTAAATAGGTAACGGAAACTCTAATAAGGGTGATATTGCTGCTCCTCTAACCTCTCGTAGTTTACAATTAGTAGAATTGTCCATCTGTCAAAATAAGTGTGTTATGTTTGAGAGTTTTCAATGTTTTTATAATGTCTTTTCTTTTTTCTATGTTTGAATAAGGAAAGTGTATTTAGATACATTTCCAAATGGCTAGTTAAGTTTGACTTCTAAAAAATCAACTATTCTAAGGCCAGCTTATATAGGGAATTTAATCTTCGTCATATACATATTATATATATATATATATATATATATATATATATATATATAATATATATACTTATATATATATATATATATATATATATATATATAATATATATATATATATAATCATATGTATAATATATATATAATATAATATATATATATATATATATACATATATATATATATATATATATATATATATATATATATATATATATTTAATATATATATTTATATATGCTGTACCCACCCCCCCCCCCGAAATGTCAGCACTTTGACCTCTTTATGAAACTCACATATTTAAAGCTTACCAAATCACAAGGTCACTATAATTACCGGCTTAGCTTCAACTAGTTGCCGTTGAGTGAACAATCGAGTCATTTATTAGTATTAGGCAGCATATCTTCTTCTTCAGCTCAGCCTTCTCTAGCTGCGTGCAATCCACTCCCAGGTCAGTTTTTGTATCTAACACTGAAACAATGAGGGAAGCGACAAGCGGATAACGATTTTATTTCGATATATTCAACGGAAAAGGCCCGCAATAGAAAGTGTGGATACCCGGCAACCAGAGCCAGAATGCGAATCTCAGAAACAGGTACGTTAGGGTAAAAGGACCAATATCCGATTGAGCAAAATTTGTAAAACTAAAACCCTCACATCTTGTTATCAAAGAGGAATTGAGAAGAATTGTATATATCAATGAATAGCTAAGAATCTAAATTATGCATCCATATAGTTATTACTAAAATTATTCTAGATTAAAACGCTTGAACTTATTAGTTTATTGACTTACCTCTCAGAAACCTCTTTGCGGAAATACAATTATCCCATTTTGATGTATATATCCTATATTTTGATGTATGTATCCTGCGTGACGACTCATCAACGCAGGAGACTTTCCAAGGCAGCAACCATCTTCAGATCCCACAAAACGACATTGGACAAGTTGTCAATAGGGCCTGTGATTTAGACGTTACTGCAAAGTTGTAGTTACTTGAATCTCCGTGGCTGCCAGACGAGAGCTACTCGTTTCCAGGCATCAGGCAAAACGTAACTTAAGGTTTCAGTGAAGCTGGATGGCTTGTTTTTCCGTGGCTTGTGTACTCGGATAAATTTAAAAGGGTTGCTTTCTGCAAATACTGTGTAATCTTTGCAGCTGAATGCTTCGGTAAAGGAAATCACCAAAGGCTTGGAGCACTGGTCCTAAACCATTTACAGCATGGAAAGACGCGATTGAATCTTCGCTTGTCACAGTAAAGTGAATTTCCATATAGAAAATGCTGTACTTGCGGAGGGCTCTGTAGCCGTAATAGAAGGCAAGCAAGACAATATTCTCTTCAGGTTAGATGATAGCTCGAAAAGCCCAAGCAAAAGAAAATCGCATGAGACTCAAACCGGTTGTTAGAAACTATTGTTTTTTTTGTGGTCGACAGCAGCTAGCCCTTTCGTGGTCCTCTGCGTCCCGAAGAAAAAAGAACCAGCTTTAAACGATGGAAATTTCCGTGCTCTTTTGAGAATGAGAATGCGATATGGTGCTGATGACGAAGCTGAAAAAGCATATTGATAAAAGTGGGAAATGGGATGTATCTGTCCCCAGTTGTGCAAAATGAACTTATTGGTGTTTGTGGGAAAGATGACTCAAGCTGATGTTGTTAAAAGAGTAAACGAAAATGTGTTCTATTTTGTTTTAGGGGATAAAATATCTGACATAAGAAACACAGAGCAGCTGTCCATTTGTGTTCAGTATGTTTCAAACTGAGCTTTGTGCGAAGACTTTCTTGGGTTTGTTCCCGTATATCAGATTTAACCGGACAAGGTCTGGCCACCAGAATATTAGAAACTTTGAAAAACTATGGTTTGGATTTGAGCAAGCTTGTAGCACAGGAATATAACGGAGCAGCTGCTATGAGTGGGGCCTGAGAGGCACTCAAGCTTGGATTAGACAGCAGTATCCACGAGTAATTTATGTCCACTGTGGAGCACATACACTCAAACCTGGTAATGCTTTAGCTTGCTCCATCCAGTCATAAAAACGTGTTTGGGGGACAATATCTCTGATCTGCAACTATTTTTGCTCATCCCCCTCCCTTACCTAGGTACTCAAAGACAGAATTCAACAATGCATGCCAGAATGTAGAAAAACTACTCTCATTGCCCTTTTGAAAACATGGTGGGTGGAGGGGCACTATGCCGTTAACCGCCTTGCGGAGCTCTATAATCCAATTTTAGCAGCACTGGAAGAGCTTCAAGAAGGAAATGCGAATGCTGAGACTTCCGCAAAGGCCATCAGTGTTAACAAGCTCAATGGAGCAAGGGCAGTTCTGGCCAGTTTATTCGTAGCAAAAGAACTCTTTGTCTTACGTTGCCGCTCATCCCCTCCCTTACCCAGGTACTCAAAGACAGAATTCGACAATGCATGCCAGAATCTAGAAAAACTACTCTCATTACCCTTGTTGAAACACGGTGGGTGGAGGGGCACTATGCGTTAACCGCCTTGTGGAGCTCTATATGCCAATTTTAGAAGCACTGGAAGAGCTTCAAGAAGGAAACGCGAATGCTGAGAGTAACGCAAAGGCCATCAGTGTTAACAATGTCAATGGAGCAAGTGCAGTTTCTGGCCAGTTTATTCGTAGCAAAAGAACTCTTTGGTCTTACGTTGCCGCTCTGTAAAGTTCTTCAAGCTGTTTACTGTGACTTGGCGCTTGCATGCGACCACGTTGAAACTGTGATCCAGATAGTTGTGGGCCTACGCGAAGACGCAGATTCTTCGTTTGACTCGTTGTATTCAAAAATTGAAGATTTTGCCAGAGATCTGAAGATAGAATTGACGTTTCCAAGAGTTGGTCGTCGTCGAAACGACCACAATGACATCGGTTCGCCGAAGAAGCGTACAGAGCTTCCATATACATTCCATTCATGGACTACTTCATGTCAGAACTGAAGGAGAGATTTACGGTGCATCGTACAATTTGACAACTTAAGTGGCTTCATACTGTGAACTTAGACAAAAGAAAACTTGTACTGACGCAGAAAAATCAGTGAGAATACTGATATTTACTCCGACCTTTTACCAGAGCCAGATGCCCTAAGCCACGAACTTTTAAATTTGTGCGAAAACGAAGCGGCAGAACGTTAACAACAAAGAAAAGACCAGTATCGGCTTTGGCTGCACTTGATACGTGCAATGCTGATTTCTCTCCAAACATCAGCGCCTTCTTCTACAATTGTAGCTACTTGCCTGTTTCAACCCGCTACACGGAAAGGACTTTCTCTACCTTGCGACGGTTTAAGACATGGCTACGAAATGCAACGGTGAAGAACGTTTGATAGGTCTAGCGTTACTGTCAGTGCACATGGATGTTGCTATTCACACTGATAGTTATTGACATGTTCGCAAACTCAAAAAACACTTTTTGAACTGATTTTGTTCTGTGAATTCGTTTTGTAACTATTACGTTTCTTAACTTCATATGCAGTATTTTAGTTCCTATCTATTGTCTTCTTTTACCGTTAGACATGGATTAGGTCCCACCCGAGGAGAACCCCCCCCCCCCCTCCGAAATAATTTCCTGGATACAGCCTTGATTTATGCACACACGAAAAACCCAATTGGGCTATGGTGACATTTACAAAAAAGCGAAAAAATACAGCAACAAAAACATAGACTGAAAAGACACTAATACTAATTATTTAAGAAAATCATCACGATACCTCATACCTACCCGGACGAACTTTTCCAACAATATTTATATTTAAGTAACACCTACTTCTTAAAATTTCCAAAATCGAATCTCTCCCTCCTGACCTCCTAACAAATATTCCTAGCGCAACCCCACAGCTCCCGCATTCCCCTAAAAAATGATGTAAAGCTCATCCATCTCTCCGCACATAGGGCAACTGTAAGGACCATCCCTCAATCTATCCCTCCCTAAATATTTCCTACATTCTCCAAGAGGCATAAAATTTCCCCTTACATACATTACCCTTACATAAATTTCGCCTTATATTATGCCAAGAGTAAATAGAGTGCTGGATGCTAAAGTATTAACAAATCTGGAAGTTGACCTATGGATTTGATGCCCAGACAGTTGTAACAAAGATTTTAGTTTTGAAAGTTTAGTTATACTATTTTTTCCACAATGTTTAGATTATTCTTATTATTTTTTCTTCATGATTTTTTTTTTCGGTAAAATTTGCTGTATACCTTACTTCCTTGAAACTAAGCAATCGATTCTGGTTCATTTAAAAAATGACGAAATAAGTGAGAAGAAGAGCAAATGACACACTTTCTTAAGTGTTGTGCTCTAATTGTAATTCTTTCAAAACAGGCCGTTCTCAAATGTCAACATTGACATTTATCAAGGTTTCTTCAATCATTAACTTGAGGAAGACTCTTTTCTTATGAGAATAGACTTGGATTTTGGAGGTTAGATAGGCCGATATGCAGAAATGGTTCAATAAGCTAAAGGCGTATGCAGAAATGGTCAATAAGGCTAGGGCGTATACTGATGTGGGGGGGGGGGGGGGGTTACAGGGTTTGACATCCCCCCTTCTGAAAATTTTTCTTACTCGTAAAAAGGTAAAAAAAATGCAAATAAAACAAATTTTTGATGGCTAATTTTCAAGTTACCCCCCCCCCCACACCCACCGAAAAAGATAACCCCTAACAAGAATCCTGGATACGCCCTATTAACAAGGTTCCTATAAATATTGAACTGAGTTGATGGAACGTTGCGTTTTTCCTTCGACAATAAAATTGTCTTAGTGTTCTTCTTGTTGTGCAATAAACTAGGCTCGTGTAGTAGCCACTCACACAAAATCAAACATGTTTTCAGACCTTACATGCCCTTCTCTATAGGCCATCGTATTGTCTTAGCGATCTTCACATACCACGTAATGGCCAGTTTTTTTGGGCTTCTGGTGATCTACAAAAAATTTGGCGATCTATTTATTTTGGTCCTGCGATGCTAGACAAAAAGACGATGAATCCAACAAACCTTCTGTAATGTTCAAGGGTATTATTGTTCATTTTTGGACTGGAATGTTCACATTTCTACGTTAAGCTATTTTGCAAATGCCTGTACAGCAATTTAAAACACTCATCAACGAATTTAAAACTTTAACGAGCATATATTATTTTATGCAAGATATCAAACCTAAAACGAACAGAAATAGCCAAGAGTGACGGAATGAAACCGATAACGAAATGAAATTATAATGAACGATCAGTTTGTTGAGGTCGAATTCGAGTCAAGCTTAAAAATGAACATAAAGTAGCACAAACAAGTATAGTGTTGCTGTCATTATTAAACCCCGAATCAGAGTGTGGTTCGTTATTTACTGGAAATTTAAGTAGGATGTAAAGCAGAAAATAGTGAGAAAAACAAAGGTATTTTTAAAATAGTATAAATCAAATGACCCAAAGATTTTTATATCGCTGGTTTTTTCCCTGGAATCTTGTTTTTATTTATTCATCGGGATGTCTGTTGCCTTTAGATTTCGGTTTCCATTCGTAGCAATTTCTGTTTGGCATTTCTGGAGAAGCAGCCGCAAGAGCAGTGCTGCTAAGGGTAGTTGAGGGAGGTATAACCATCAAAGAAAGTTGTTGTGACAGACAAGTCTTGGTTTGAAAAATATTTCGGTTGCAAGTAGTCGTTATAGAAAATTTTGGTTTTGAAATTGTCGTCGCAGGGACAATTCAAGGGATAGTTGTCGTGGTATAAGCGGATGCAGCAGTAGTAGTAGGGCTGAATGCTTTCCGCAAACTTGACATTCTATATTTGTAGGTTCATGCTTTTCTGTAAAGTCAAATCTCCTCAAATTCCAAATTGTAGCTTAGTCTTTTAGCGCAGCTAATTTATGTTATTGCATTTAACTATTGATGATTTATACTTGGGTATTTGAGGCTGACTCTTTGAATAATCTTGAATATTAAGAAATCGACAAAAGATACAAGTCCCAGTATGTATCTATATACTATGCTTGGCCCCTTCAATTATACATTACTAAAATCTTTCTGTGATTTAGATTCCAATAAGGAATCACGCATGTTTTGTATAATTCGGTGCCCTTGCCCTTGTCGTTGTATGCATCAAGTCGCCCTTGGAAGTAGATTTTTAACGGTTTCATCCTTTTGTTTAAGAATTCAATCTTGAATACCGATGATCCGATAGAACACGAATCCCACAGAACACCGTGGCAGCAAATGGTAGTCTGGCATTTCTTAGTCTTGCCGCCTCTGAAACAGGGTACTAGGTTGCTGGAAATGGGACCCGCCTGACCCCTCTCTCACTTTTACTATAACCGTTTATGAAAAAAAAGCCACCCAAGAGACCCACTTGCCATTCACTAAATCTAAATTAGCGTGTATGATTTAATTACTTTAAAACATTCAATACCAGTGTTGATGGAAATCATCATCTATTTGTGATTTATTTACTTATTTTGCCTTGCCTTTGAACTAGCTTATTGCAATATTAACCTTAGATAGATCAAATGGTAACTAAGTGTAAGCAAGGAGGGGTCCTGCGGTCTGTAGTAACCAACACTGAAAACATTTCGATAACATAGTAGCTAACGCTAGTAGTTAAACATAGTAGTTTGTTATAAGATACATCGAGTTTTTACTTATGCAGTTGAGCAGAGAGGAATGAGGGGGCTATTTAAAAAAAAAAATGGCTACATTCTATGTCAATTGTATATAAAAATCCTCAACTAGGTCTGTAATTGAAAAGTTCATAAAATCTGTTGATATGAACTGAGTAAAGGAACTGGAAACCATTATGATGATATAGTGTAGTTTTGCAGTTGGAGTTAATGACTTCAAAAACCTTTGAATACCGAATTATGTGAAAATCAAAACAGATTTGTAAAATACGTATTTTATCGTGTTTTGATTTTGAACCTCAATTATTAAAGTGACTTCCAATGACTTAATACCAAACAGAGTGGAAATCAAATACCAAGTGTGAAATACGCCCTTATCGGGTTTTGGTTTATAATACTTGTTTTCATCATTTAAGATTATACCCTAAACTGATGTCAGTATAGCCATGTGTCGAAAAAAAAAATGCAATGTGTCACTATGTATTAGGTTAGAAGAATGAGTGGGATTAGGCCCTGTGTTTATTTAATATCGATTACTGACAAAAAAACTTAACGAAAACACATCCCCTCATGGGCACCCATAAGGGGGCAGAGGGGGTGCCAGCCCCCCCCCCCCTCCCTGGCCGAATGACGCGCTGCCTTATATTTTTTTTTTGAGGTTCTATTATACAACTAGACCGGCGCCGTGCCAATAAGGGAAGGTCTGCGGCGGTGGGCGGCAAAAAATAGGAGCGGCGGCAGGCGTGCCACTAGCGTGATCATTGTTGACCACACAAAAATTTTATTTTATCAGTCTTTCTCAAATCCCAGCTTTAATTTACATCAGATTTCGGCCAATTCACGAGTTAGAAACTTTGTGAGTCGCTGCCTGGACACTGGTCTTCTTCGTTATTCATCAAGAGAAGTGAAATCTGGTAGAAATGAAATGTGGAAGTAGAAATCTGAAATATCTGGCATTTCAGAACCCTTGCATAATAGTTGAAATATCTAACAGCTATGTATTCTAACAAAGTTAGTTATCAAAATAATTAATATTTTTTCATTGAGCAACCGTTCACCATCGAGAAGAGCTGTCACTATTTACATCACAGCTGGGTTGCGTAGGAAAATCTTTCCCCTTAGCTTTTCATTACTATCAAAGATCCAGAAGGATTTGGAATTTATATCCTCTTTCAATCTAGATGGTTTTGATAATGAAGATCAGTGCTCTTAAATACAGACCAACCAAATGTTTTTTGCCCATGAAGCTGGTGGCAAATTACCAAGCTCACCAGAGGTACTAACCCCCAGCCCCATCCCTACCTGCACTACCATCCTATCACCCAATGCTTTTAGTAAGCCCTGTGATTTTGCAGCCACTGTGAAATAGGATAGTCACCTGAACAAGTACAACCATATCCAAGCACCACCAAGAAAATATAATGCTACAAGGAAGAAAGGAGGGAAGAACAAAAGTACTCACTGATACATCTGTGGAAGCCAAGATTGAAGCTGCCTTGCTACAAGGAAGGCAAAGAAAAGGTGGAAAAGAAGAAATTGAAGCAACAAAAGCAAGAAAAATAAAGAAGCAGGCTGTGAAGAGATTTGGTGAGAAGACGCCACTGAGGGTGGAAAATGAAAACTGGAAAGGTTCAGACAGTGACTGTTGATGGCAACTCAGACAGTTCTCTTGGGCAAGATAGTGAAAAGGATTGGGAACTTAGTTTTGATTTGGGTTGCAGTTGGCAGCTTTGTAAAATTCATCTATGAGGGCCAGTAGGGAGAAGATAGAACCTACTACAGAGTTTCAGTGTGACGATTATGAGTGGTGGGAGAGGTAATGTGTGAAAGCGGCTGGAACAGCCAGATCATATCTACTACATGAAAGAGGATTTAGAATAAAAAAAAAAAAAAAACAGTACTAGGAAAGCGAGTGATCTTGGTCAAATGTTTTGACTAAATTGTATCTTCCCTAGACAAGGACAGCAGGTTCTTAATCTTGAACCTGATGCAGATAGTTGGCATTGGCTGACTACAATCTTATAGCCAAGTCTATTTAAATGTGACTACTCTTTTTTACAACACACGTCAGTGATTGAATCTGTCTATGATTGAGATACTTCAATTTAAGATTCTTTGTTTAAGATTGGGCTGTAGCCTATTTTCCAAGATTAGAGATAAGCCAGAAATTTGCTATTACAATTATGTCCTTACTATTAACTGTCTGTGCATTCAACATAGCTACCATGCATATGTTGAGTCATTCAAAACTAATGAAATACTTAGTTCCTTCCCACTCATTTCTGTCGATGTCATAAATAGATCCCCTTCTATAATTAGACACCTCCTGGTCTGCTCCTAGTAAATTACACCTCGTGTGGTTTTATGAGAAATAATGAAACAAATTAATGTCCTCGATGTTAAATTCTGAATTTAACAGTTAGGAACTTAAGAATTTTCAGAACCTACCTTTTTCAAGTAATGCATCTGTATCACGGAATCAAAACCTCAGTATTTATAAACACCTATATAAGGCAAGGACTAAAAAAATATTGATTCTTTGCTATACCAAGGTGTCTTGAAATAGAGAGGTCCTTAAATCCCAAGTTCCTACATTGAATTTAATCTGGTGTCTTTTCAAAAAACAATTGTCTATTCAATGGATGTGCTACAAGAACTAGTTCTGAATAATATCTCACCCTGAAAGCACAAGAAATTCATGCAAATTAGTAGTGTGCGCACTTGTTGGTTTATTTTGAAAACCACACTTGATTTCTAAATAGGAAAATCAAAAATCCTTAGCCACACGAGTAAAGAAAAGCTCTAACATTGCGGTTGACGCAATAAAGAATTGGCTCAATTAATTCAAAGTCAACGGAAAGCCGCCGCCAGCCTGGTGGCGGTGGCATTACGTTAATTGGGTGGCATTTGACCGGGCCTCTCGTCGGTGGCCTTCGATGCAGGCGCTGGTGCGGCGCCGGGTCGATATCCAACATTGGAAGTGCCGACTAGACCAGGTAAGCCCCCCCTCCCCCAAAAAAATCAGCGTATGGGCGCCCAAGCATCCCCTCCAAATGCCACATCATGATATGGATGAGAGATAACCAAAACAAGTCCAAAAAAAAGGAAAAAAGGAAACAATTTAACATAAACATCAGAAGGGGTTTAAAAACAAAACACAGCTACTACATCATATTCCCTGCTACCACTCGCTTAACACTCCACGCTCAACTCCTTCCTTAACACGCCTCAATAAATACAAAACACTACATTTTAATGATTTAGTACCAATTTAATCTATCAACTATGCACCCTATTACATTAATCATTAAAATCATATTTAGAAAACGATTCATTCTTCAGCAGCCTGTTTTAAATTCACTTAAATTACTATTTTAATATTCCCATTAATGAATTCCATAGCTTAGCCCTCTAAAAACAAGAGAAACCCCTGACCTAGAAGTAACCAAATTGTTAACATAAATTTTGGTCATTGACCTTGTATCATGAGAATGAACTTCATTGACTTGCGTGAACACACTTAGAAAAGCAGCGGATTTACCTCTGACACAATTATACATAAAAACACTAGTACAAAAGTCACGGAGAGCAGCCACTGGGAGTATTTTCAAACCTAACATAAGCCTCACGACACGATTCAGATGGGCTTAAATTAACAATTATTCTAATAACAACAACATTTTGCAAACCTCGGACTGGATTAAGGATTGAGGAGAAAGTTCCCAACTATATTGAACTACAAAACAAAATATAGGGGTGGGTCAAACTAAAAAAATAAACGTACGGATTATTTCTTTCGGAAGAGATGTTTAAGTTTACGAATTATGCCAACATTTTTTGCTAATATATTTTAAAACTTCTTAATATGACCTTTTAGTGTGAGTGATTCATCAACAATAATACCAAGATATCGAACACTTGGAAGTCCTCCATATTGTAAGGCCCCCAGCTTCAACTGAAGATATCGTGGATAACAATTACCAGACCGTCCAAAAACTACAAAATTTGACTTATTATAATTAATGGCAATCTTATTGCACCTATCATCCACATAGATATCTTCTGAATAGTGCTAGACAATGCAGTAACAACACAATTCTGTCGTTTTCGCCCACACAATTGATGCTGTGTCATCCGCAAACATCAGGAGGGAAACACTAATCTCTTTTTTGGAAAGTTTGAAACCTCATTCACAAGTGGCCGAAGAGACGAAGAAAGACCATTAGCATAAGTCAAAAATAATAAAGGGACTAAAATAAACCCTTGGGGGACACCGCATCTAATTAGCAATGGTTGAGAAATGAGCCATATATTTTATTCCTTGTTATCAGATTGAGAAATCTTCTATTAACTCCATACTTTCGCAACTTTTCAACAAGTATAGAATGATCCACTGTATCGAAAGCTTTAATGATGCCTGAAAAGATTGTTGCATATCGGTAACCTTTATCATGAGCTTGATTTATACAACTAATGAAATATGCTATAGCCTGTTCCTTATTGGCATTTTTTTTCCTAAACCAAACTGATTAGGGTAGCGGTAATATATTAAATTTCTTAAGATGTGCATAAAGTCTATCATTAATTAATAATACTCCATCCGGTACTGGATGGAGTAATAATACTCCATCCGGTACTGGTTAAAAGTTCTAAGTCTGCAGAAGATAGGTTAGCAAAAGGGGCTTATCTGGAGATGCTACGGTCGAAACGTAAAAGATGGTGGCCGTATCAAATGAAAAAAATGTTTTAGATGGAGTGGGATTGTCTTATATTGGAATGAGGGGCTAAGACCCTCAGATCAGGACGAGCCGTTTTGGCTAAGATTATAGAAAGAATAAAAGACCAGGAAGTCCAAATGTGGACCCAGGCAGTTAAAACATCTTAGACATTGAAGTTTTATTCTCAAGTAAAAGAGATGTTTGGATTTGAATGTTATTTTAAACTAGGATTACCGGGGGAGACA
This sequence comes from Artemia sinica, assembly GCA_027921565.1. Classification (NCBI taxonomy): domain Eukaryota; kingdom Metazoa; phylum Arthropoda; class Branchiopoda; order Anostraca; family Artemiidae; genus Artemia; species Artemia sinica. The sequence continues at coordinate 886,498 of JAPEVW010000070.1, read as the reverse complement.
TTAAGGACTTGGTTTCGGATCCGAGCGAATCGCCTGCCACTAAAAAATAGAAAAAGAGTATTTGAAAGAAAAAGGATGGCCCCAGATGCAGATGCGGATTACTCTTCCCCAGATGTAACCTAGGTATTGATGATATGGCCCATATTCTCGCCGAGTGCCCAGCAACCTTCTCTTTTAAGGGGAAAGTATTTTGAGAGGGGTAACTTGGAGTTGCCAGGGATCCTGCGGACGACTGGTAAAAAGAACAGTTATGTAAATGTGTAAATGAAGCGTTGACATCAATGAGTGAAACTTGATATTTATGTTATTTTTCTTGTGGAGTGTATTTAAGAATACTGTGCTGTATGGCCTGTTTTGTTTTGGCTTATAAAAAATTATTATTAATATTATTAACTTTTCAATTATACAGCTAATAGGGGCAAAAAATGAAATGTGCCTGTAATTTGACACACTAGTCCTCTCTCCTCCCTTAGAAAATGGAATCACATCTGCTGCCTTAAAACAGTCAGGGAATATGCCAGCTTTAAAGCAAGAGTTAATCAATCCAACAGAATCTTCCAAAATTGTTGGAAGAATGTATTTTATTACCTTAGATTCAATTTATCACCTCGAGCTGAGCTTGACTTCATACTACGAACAATATTATTCACTTCAGTAGAATTCGATTGCCTTAAATGAAGTGAAAACATCAATACCTGCTGGTAAAAATCTCTCAAAAATTTATATCCTCTGGTGGCTTAATATTCGATGATAGGTTTGACCCTATATTTGAAAAAAATTATAAAAGACTTTGTGAATTTTTTGCAGGATCCACCAAAAGATTATCTTCTCCATCTTTAATAATGTAAGACTTACCGTCTTGGGGGTAACCAACTACGCTTTTAATAATTTGCCACGTCTTCTTAGGAAACCTTTAAATTTTTAAGCTTAGAATGATAATAATTTTGCTTAACAAGCCTTTAAGACACAATTTAAAACCTTCTATACTTTTGTAAACTGAAATAGATTCTTCACTTCTTTCAATATGCTTACGCTTAAACCCAAAATTTCGATGACGAATGCAAAAGACTAAATTCTTATTTATCCATGTTTTCTAGCAGCATCTTTACGACTTAATGATGTCAACTTACCAGTACAACACTCCTCAAAAAGAATTTCAGCTGCTGATCCCAAAGACCCATTTTTGATTAGGGTGTTCACTGCTCTTAACAGTAGTAGATCCGTGACTTCAAACTAGAAAGCGTTTTAGCATTTATAATAATTGAGGGCTCATCTTGTTTTCCTGCACCCATTTGGTGTGGTTTGGACACATTCAGTGAATAGGACGCAAAAACAGCAGAATGATCAGATACATCATTTACAAGGACATGTGGCTGCCGAGCTTGATGGTCGGAAAAAATATTATCTATAAGGGATATACTAGTTCTAGCTACGCGCGTAGATATATTAATTCCTGGGAAACAGTCCAGAAGACCAAAAGACTATTCATAAAACTTGCGATCTGTGGATCACCCAATCTCATATCCCATTCAGTCCACATTAAAATCCCCAGCAATAAAACATGGGTTTGTTTTAATTGGTAGTCGAGCTAGCAGGGACAAAAAACACTCATGAAATTCTCTAAATGTTAAAGATGGGGGTCTATAGCATATATTGCCACCAATTATACTAGAAATTTCCATTCAATAATTCAATGGCTAAACTTTCAAAAATCATTTCTCTATAAACACAAATATCATCCTTAATTTGACGAATGAATTGGGAGGATCAAGTAATTTCACAGTTGCTTTGGTGCTTTTATCGAAGTGACTATTAGCAAACAGTAACCCAATTGGTCTGCTGCGACAATAGTTTAATATTGGTGGTGTTTTTTTTCTTATGTGCTTTAGTTTATTTTTGTTTTTAATCTTTGTTTCTTTTGCTCTGAAGACGCCTCGTTTCTGTACAGGCGGAATAACACGTCGTTTTTTTTTTTGTCTTTTCGCTACTGGCCGAAGTCTCGTTTGTCTCTTTTCTTCATTGAGTTTTCTCTCTTTGTTTCTTTATCCAAAATTTTGGACGGCGGGGGGCTCATAGTTCCGAAAACTTAGCCTCTTAGTCCTGAAAACTCGAATTTAAAGCCTGGCAATTAAGCAAAAAAAAAAAAAATACAAAAATCATTCTTTTTCCCATGACACAAATTATCTAAATCAACTTAGAAGCAATAATTCGAATTTTCTAAAAAATAACACTCATCATTCATCCCATTATGCCGCCCTAAATCATCACTAAACTTCTCCCCAAACTTAATCGAGCTTTTTTCCAAATGTTCATGAAATGGAAGGAGCTGAGCATCAGAAGCTGTAACTAAACTTACTTATCACAATGAGTTGCAGCAAGACAAATAAAGTAGCACTTCCATGAGGCATAAACATCAATTGAATAAACTCCCTTCTTAGGTATTTTCCATAAACACAAAAAGTAATATTCAAACACAAACAAAATAACAAAAACTCGAATCTCGAATACAGTAATCACTACACTGAAGTTGCTAAAACATCTTCTGCTTTACTTTCATCACCGCAAATAAAAATAACAAAATCTTCATGTAACTACCAACCTAATGACTGTGATTTGGGTTATGATCCTGAGTGGAATCTGCATTTGATTTCTTTGGTTTGGGATAGTCATCTGTTCATTTTTAACCACTGATCCCTAAATAATCTGTGAGTAATCACGGGTCAAAAGAGTTGTAACCTGTCTACATTTACGAAGTTGGGTCAGCCTTCCAGACCCCTACAAGTATATAGACTAGGATCGCCAACCTTCGGCCTGTTTTTTATATTTTAGCCTTTGAGGATATCACTCTTTCACAAATATAAAGGACACAGTAGTGAACATCTATGTGTTAAAATTGCTTTAAATTGAACAATGTATTACAATTAAAAAACCTATTAAAATTAAACTATCTAAAAAAATAATTGCGCATCAAACTATTCAAATATTAACTGTCAAAATGTGTAAGAAAAAATTAACCTTGGCCTTAAGATAATATTTCTTGCGAATACATGACGTATATTGCCAGTTTTATTTATGAGTTTACAGTTGTGAGTTTACACAATAATTAAATTATATTCTAGCAATTCATGGTGTGTGCACATCTTGGGACATCTAATACTAATATAACTGGTTCTATGTTTCACTCTCAATCTCAGAAACACTAAGGTCAAGAAGCAGTTACGCCAATTTTAAGGGGTGTTAAATATATCCCTCCTGACTTTCGAAGGAAATAACTTGTGCATACTTGCAGAGAGGAAAAAATACAAGATAAGATGTAAGTTTATATTTTACACAAAAAGGAGAAGTCATTTGACAAATCGAATCACTAATCCCAAACAAAGGCTCTATGGCTTGTAAAAGAAAATGTGGTAAAGTGGCATATCCTTTTATTATTTGAATACTGTAGTCAGTTTTGTTATGAACTCATTTCTATGATCGATCTGTGTTTAATGCAAAACAGCTTCCTAATTGGGGGTTTTATTGGGAGATTTTAACGTCCAGATCGGTAAAAATAGGGATAGATGGGATTCTCCTTCTTATCCTCGTTTTCTCTTCTTTGCGGGTTTTTATTGTTGTTGTTCATAGATGGTATCCTAGCCTATATAAATTTAGCGTAAGAAAAGAAAACAGTAATGGCTACAGACTGCTGCAATTTTATAGGTATAACAGTGTTGTTATAACCAATACAGTATTTTGGTCAAGTAAAGATCACCATCTAGTACTATTTAGGGTTAATTTAAAGCTAAAATTTAGGAAGGGTAGATACATTTCGGGAGTTATGACGTTGGTAGACTCTAGGATGAGACTTGAGATAAAAATTTCCAGGAACAGTTGAATACTAAAATGGAGAGTTTAAAAATTTGAAAATACAGAAAAAGGGTGGAATAGTTTTGGGGAAACAATTTGTGAAGTTACCTACGGTGTCTTAAGGAAAAAAACTAGGAACACAGCTAGGAATATTAGTGAAAATTATTTATGTTTGATATTGAGGAGGAGCTTATACAAGAGCTATCAGAGTGGCAGATGAGATGAAAAAAAGAGTAATTTAAAGGAAGTGGAGAGCATTAAAATATGAACTAAGGATGTGTGAAGTGGAGGCCACGGATAAAATTGCCGAAGATCTGGAAGATGCAGCTAGACGGTATAATAGTAAAATATTGTACTGACATGTCAATAAGTTGAGAGGGAGTAGTCAATCTGGACTTGTTCCAGTTAAAGATAAGGACGGGGCCACAAATAGTGATAAGGAAAGAGTTACAGAGAGATGGGAAGAAAAATTGCTATACCGTGATAGAGTTGAAGGAAAAGGTATAGAGGAGAATGAAAAGAGCTTATGGCAACTTGGATAAGGGCCCAGGTGCTAATAGTGTGGTAAATGAGTTTCTTAAATATGATGGTCATGAGGTTAGAAATATGTTACTGAAGATTATGAATAAAATTTTTGAAAAAAGAGAAGTACCAAGTGACTTTAGGAAAACCCTAATTAAACCCCTGTGTGAGAAAGGTGATAAAAATGATTGTAGTAATTAAAGAGGCGTTAGTCTGGTTTCTGTTGGTAGCTAATAACTTAGTATAACGATACTTTTTAGACTTAGAGATGCTATAGACAAAGTTTTAAGAGAAGAAAAACGGTGCGATTTTAGTAAGGCTAGAGGATGTGTCGACCAAATTTTCGCTCTCATATTAATAATTGAGAAGTGCCTCAGTCAAACAAACACCATTGCTCCCCAGTTTTATAGATTATGAGCAAGTGTTTGACTCACCGGGTAGCAGAGCTTTAGCAAAGGTTCTATCCGTGTATTATCATACACGGAATACATTAAAGTGATTAGTTCTATATACGGGAATAACGCTGCTGTGGTTAAGGTAGGAAATGAGTTAGTAGCTGGTTTCGTATTAAATCAGGAGTTACCCAGGGTTGCGTTCTATTCCAATTTATACGGATCATTTTGATGGACTTTGTCTAAGGAGCACAGCAGCAAAGGCAGTGGGAGAACACGGAATCAAATGGGGAAGTCAAACTTTCCTATAAGCAAATGAAGCTGAGGGTTTTAAGCATCCTAGATGAAAGTGTGAGCAAAATGTATAAACTTTAAGGTTTTGCGAGTTCAGGGTGTTAGAATAGGTTTAAAAATTAATGTTAAAGACTAAGTCGCTAGGCTAGGAATAAGTGAAGATGAAAGGTGACGTTAGGTAGCGAAAGGTCGATCAAGTGGACAGCTTCACTTACCTTGGTAGTATTTATTAGTAGAGACGGTGGGTGTAGTGAAGATGTTAAAAGTAAATTGCCAAGGACCATAGTGTTTTTCTCAGTTGAAAAGGTTTGGAAGAATAGGAAGTTAGGTCTGCGAACAAAGATTAGAGTATTGGAAGCTACAATGATGACAGTGGTCAAGCATGGGCGCTCCGAAAAACAGAGGAAGATTTTCTAGGTGTTTTCCATAGAAATTGCCTACGGATTGTTTTCGATGCCCGACTGACTGACCGTATTTGAAGCTGTAGGCTGTAAAAAAGTGGTTTAATCCCGCTTTATAGGACTGCAATGAGAGAAAGGTTGAGATGGCTAGGTCACGTTCTGCAGATGAAGGATGACAGTTTGCTGTACTTGTATGAAATACCCCCTACCTAATATTTTTAAACGCTCAATTCTAATGAAATATACCTAAGTATGATAAAACATGATGCTCAAACAAATCTGTGCAATATATTTGCACATTAGGGGGAGCGGGAGAGGTAAAGTATAGTGAGTCTCCATGCCTAATTTGTTAGGTACAATTATTCTGCATATTATGTAATAAGATTGATTTCTAAACTTCATACTGTCCAAACACTTTACCCCCACCCCCTAATGTGCAAATACATAGCATGAACATATTTTATATGATTTTTTCCATTTATTCTGTCATTCTCTTTGTTTTGTCTCACGCTAAGCTTAAAGAAACTAACAAAAAAAAACGGTTCTGCATTGCGTAAATGAATGAACAGCTTGACTGGTTGGGTACTTTATAAACCACCCAGTTTGTCAAAGATTGTCTTTCGGTCTGCTGTCGGCCTACTGAACTAAACGGGGTAGGAGCATAACTAACCCTCTAAGACTTTCGTAAGGTAAGGAGGAATGGATTCAGTGGGGAAATGACAACTTCCTGGGAGGGTGTAAAGAGGGAGGTTTTGAATAGATTGTGATGGAGAAGGAGCGTACGTAACTATGTTGGCCTAAGGTGGCTTGGGGCTGCGTTGAGTTTTTAGTAGTAAATAGTAGTAGTCTGCTTGTAAGTCTCGATTCATTCGACATGTGTTCTACAAGAGCACCTCGTGGTAAGCTGAAACTGCAAGAACAACCTTCTCCTTTTTCGGACAGTACGAGACAAGGTTCTCCAATCAAACAGATTATATAAGAATTGGGGTCTCGATGCCCAGTGTCAACCGTTTCAGGTGGTATTCCCTTCTTATTTTTCTGTAGGGTTCCAATAACATTCAGATTGCACTGTGCTTGGAAAAATTCACCTACTAAAAGAATGTTTGTAAACAGGCAAATACGCAGGGATTTTCTCGGGGGCCCAATGAAAAATAAAATGTTGACAGTTTTGAATAAGAAGTGCCATGAAATTTGGGATTTTGGAGGCCTCCCCTACTGACATTCCCACTGCTACTATCCAAACTCTTGTCTTGAGATCTATCATGAAATACTGAGCCAAGGGAGGTCCACTAGTATTAGTTTCTTTTTTCAGATATTGGGCCTGCTTCAACAATTAAGCAGGCCTGCTTCAACCTGCTACATGTCTGCTACTTGCTTCCTTCTTCGCGCACTGTCATAATTTTTATACCGTACTTGGCTCGTTTATTTGGTATGCTCTTTTGCCGTGCAAGTTTCACTCACTATCTTGGACTGACTCCTCATTGGTCAATGTCAGTCAAAAGAACGACTGTTATAAGATCCGAGCCGCCATAGATTAATCTGGCTAACTAATAGGCTAGCCACATATAGCCTTGCCTATTACTTTTTATAAGCTTACTTAGGCTTTTTTTTTTTTTTTTTTTTTTTTTTTTTTTTTTTTTTTTTTTTTTTTTTTTTTTTTTTTTTTTTTTTTTTTTGTACAGCGAAATTGACTACTCAAAAGTAGTTTGAAATTTATTTTCCAAAAGTAAATATTATTAAGCATGCTGTAGCCAGATACGATCTTGATTGATCTTCTTCATCAAAACAGACACAAAACCTTGACCATCTAGTATTTATGCTACCACCAAAATAGAATCAGGTATTTCTCGTTTTTTTTGTTTTTGTTTCTTTTTGTGAATCCATAAAAAACGAGTTTTGCTAGGCTTTTCCATCCGATAGGATTTTATATGGGGACTCGTCTATCTAGGTAAATTTCCATATTATTTTTCCTCTCCCAATATAGTGTGTATTATTAGTAGAGAAAAGGTTTTTAGAAAGTTTGTAGGTTAATTAATCAGATACGGCACAGGCAAAACGTACGAATTGTAGTTTTTACTGAACTACTATAAAAATAAAACTTATTTTTTATGTGTAGACGTAAGGTTCAAGACTTTAAGTACGAAATTCATATTGTTATTCTTATTAGTTGTTATCATGTATAATAAAAATTAATTAGGAGAAAACAGTTTTTAGATTCTTAAAAAGTCCAAAATCTTTTGGATTCGTAACGAGTTTGTAAGTTTTCAGTGTATAAAAAAAAAATCTGTTCCTGGAAGGCCATCCCATCTCGTATGTTACCAGCACCCGTAGTAATAATATTATTGTAGAACCGGATCAATAGTTCTTTCTCCTTTTCTTGCTAGCCCTCTGCAAGCCTACTTAAGAATGATAAAATTGGCATCAGTAAATTGGTCCTCTCCTGTAAGAAATAGACTTGTAGTACCCATTTTGCCCTGGGAAAGGGTATTCTGCACTCTGTGTTCAAGGTACATGTAGGAGTACATTCCTAGGTGCTTTTATTCTTTTTCAAGGAAATGACCAACACTGGGAAAATTCACAATAATTTCAAGATTTGCCTCATACAAGTCACAAAATTTGAAAGAAAATTCTTCAGTTTTAGTCGCTTAACTTCAGAAGCCTATATCTCAAATGTTATTTATCTGGATCTGATTTGTTTAATATTGAGCCCTTCATTTGCTGAGAATATGGAGGCTATAACCCTTTTGCAACAGAAATATGCGTAAGCCAAAAGGAATACCATATTGAATCAAAAAATTAGAAGCACAAATTTTTGTATAAATCATATTTGGACTTACAAATTGAAGGAAAGTTGGGTTTAACTAATATACGAGCATCTTGTTGATAACTAATTATATAATTGCTAGATAAAAAAAAGAAAATCCAGAGTATTAGGCATTCTTAATGACTTTCATGGTAAAATGATTATATTGTAATACTGAATAATAACGTTTTACATCTATTAAACATTTTTTTTATTCTACTTGTATTTTACATTATTTGAATTTATTTTACTTTACATTTTTTTATACTCTTGTTGAATTTACAATTTGTTTTTGCATAATTATTTGACCTTGCATTTTTTTTACCTATTTTTGCCGATTGCTTTGAATGAATTAATTTACAAGTAATTTATCTTTTTACAGATGGCTATTACTAACGAGTTGCGCAAACCACAAGACCCTTATCCTGAGCGAAATATCTATGAAGCCCTGTGTCGGGGAGAGAAAGTTATGAGCCCAGAAGCGGAAGCTAAGCTGAAATGCTACTATTTTTGATAATGGCTCTCCATTCCTGAAAATTCAGCCAGTAAAAGCAGAAGATGCTTTCCTGGATCCTAAGATCACTGTTTTCTATGAAGTTTTGAGCGATTCTGAAATTGAAAGAATTAAAGAGATGGCCAAACCAAGGGTTTGTGAAGTTATTTCTAGCTATACCAATTATAGGCTTACCCTTTCTATTATTTTTTCAAAAAACTAGAAACCTTTGTTTTCAGTAATGTCGGAAAAGAGACTTGGAGGTTTACCAAAATATTCCTATAAAATTACCTTTTTCCTTCCCAATGAAAAAAAAAAAAAAAATCAGAGGCACCCAACAAGGCTACTACTTTTACTACAAACAGTTCGTTGCGTCACCATTCTGCCTGAGGGCCATCTAGCTGCGCAGACCCCTGCTCTATTGTATTTACGATTTCAGGTTGGAAAGGGCAAATTATAGGTATGCCGTAAGCATAAACGGCAAGCCTGAAACTTCTTGCCAGTTTATATATTTTCGTATATATTTATGTCTGTACCGTATAAAGTATATCCTTGTGCTTGACTATTATTTCAAGTTATTAGATTATTCAATGGGGCATCAAAAATTTATTAGGTTGTTCAACCCCCCAAATTCCATTCTTATAAAAGGTCATTGCTTGTTAGGTTTAATTTGATTAAGGTTATTTAATAAATTAATACTTGAAAACCTACTGCTTATCACGATTGGAAAATGATGGACGAATCAAAATCATACTTGTTTAGAAAACTGAAAAGTTTCTATTGTCGTTACTTTATTTGGGATTTAATTGTTGGATTGAAATGTCTTATTTTTAAAATTTTTTTTTCTTCTTTCTAAGTAGCTTGGATAAAAAATATTGGGTCCCTCTTATCAAAATGTGAAAATTGTCATAAAAGTTAGAATTTGTTTAATTTTAAGCTTGTTTTTTATTTGTCTTTATTGCCTGCATTTTGGATTTAGAAATCGGTATATTTCTAATATAAAATACAAGCTTCTAAACGCTTGACTTCTCTTCTAAACATTGCAGTTCAAAATATTACTAGAAAAAAAAGGCTCCTTGCTCATTCAACGTTACTGAGGATAAGCATTAGGTCGTACCTTATTTTACGAAGTAATTTTCTCTGTTGAATTGTTGGTTCTTAAATCGGCCAACCACTAATAGCTGATTATAATAGTTCAATTTGCAAGAGTAGTGGCAATAATATATTATATTTATAAAATATTAAAAAATATAGTATTTTTATATTTATAAAATATTTTGAAGTAACGTTGTCTACGGATAGTTCTTGTTTATTATGTTGACGGACGACTTATTCAGCTGATTTATACCTAGTTGGTTACTTAAAACGAATGGGAAGGATTAAGCCGCTGATAGCACCGTAAGTTTTATAAAAAGAAAACCAATGTTGTTTCTGGATAAACCTTGCCTTAATCGGGCATATGAATCTTGGAAAACAATATCATTGGAGTGTGGGAAAGGTTATAAACTATAATTAATTAGAATTTTGCCTCTAACATAGTGACATTAATATTAAAAGTAGAGTATGCTAAATGAATTCGATGACCTTATTTTAAAGAATCCATAGCGTTGTTACTTTATGCTGTTTTTAGGTTAACATATAAATAGTTTGAGTTGGAATAGGGCTGATGGTAGTTTCTGTGAATAACCTACTAGTTAATGTGTGATTGTAGTTCCAGCGTGCTACTGTTCAAGACCATGCAACTGGTAACTTGGTTCCTGCTTCTTATCGTATTTCCAAATCTGCTTGGCTCAAAAGTGAAGAGGATCAGCACGTGTTCAAGGTAATCCTTCTGTAATCAAGTTAGTTGCCTTACCTATTTATCTTTAAGTGACAAAATTAATGATTCCAAAGTCCTAGTGAGCAACCACAAGTCCGAGGGTCCACTTTCAGAGGACGGGGGGGGGGGGGTCTCTAAGTTTGAAGGATGTATGGTTCAAAGTTTGTTAAATACTGTAAAAAAAAAAAAAAAAAAAAGTGATGTTATTCATTGAAAAAAACACACTTTGGGGGATAGGCTGGCTACAGAAAAAGAGAGAAAGAGGGTGAAATTTCGAATCGATGTTCATGGTCTACCACTGTGCCTAATTAAAGTAAGTAAAACTTTGCGATGATAAAAACAAACATTTACTAATTACAATATAATACAGATAAATAGTTATATGATATTTGATGCCTTAAAGCCACCAGGACTATCGCTAAAAAAAGAGCAAAAAAACTGCTTATATACAGTCAACATCGTTTCCAGCACTCACCCCTCGTCTCTCTTACAAAAAATATTTCTCTATTTGTCATTCCCAATTTAATATATTTTGCTATATTTTTCATTGTCCTATAAATATTTGATTCCATTACTGAAATGAATCACTCATTTGACCCTCATTTGGAAAGGACAAATTATTTTGTCCTTAAATCCTAATATTCGGGATCGAGGGCCATACAGTGAAGCAGATCCTCGCGAGTTTCTCCACACATGGGGCATGAGCGAGGGTCATCCATCATCCTTACCCTTCCTAAATATTTCCTTTTTTTTTCTCTAAGGGCTAAAGGTTACCCTCTCTGACGTAAAATTGCTTCATTATTGAAACCCTGTTTAAAATAACATGTCCACAGACCTCCTTCCGTTGCCTCTTTCTTTGGTGAACTACAAGGAACGCCGAGACTGCGACTTCAAACTGCCATTTCTGCATCTCCTGGTTTTCCAACGCAGCTTTTACTAATGTTACTACAGTTCCTATCTCTTGCCCCCCCCCCCGTCTTTCATTCTAAACGAGTAATAAACCCATAACTATTTAAAATTGATCTCACCTGCGAAGCCCATGAAACTTTTTCTTTTATTCTGACAAATTTAGTACGGTATATGGCTTGATTGTTCAGAAAGCCCGTCCATTCGTTCCTTTTTAATTCTTGGGAAGCACACTTCATAAAATCAAAAATATGACGATGGCTTGAGTATGCCTAGGGGGTAGCCTAGGGCCACGAAAAAAAAAGGAAGAAAAATTGCACATTATTATTTTTGGTTTTGGTTTACAGAAACTGTTTTTAGCTCCAGCTGGAAACAGGAAATCAGCTGATTTTGGGCAGACTGTACCCGCATTACAGTTGCTCACCACTCGACACTAAAAAGACCCGTAAGGAAGTCAAAGCCATAATAATGTAATTTCAAAGCGCCACTTGACAGAAATGCATTAACTCTATGCTGCATGAAACACTGGCGAAGAAAGATACAAAGAGCAAATTTATAACACGGGTTTTTAAAGTTACAAAACAATCTAAAGAAACCACAAAATCAGTAGCTGTTTTGTAAACCACTCTTAATGCAATACAACATCAAGCGTAGCACGGGAAGGTCAGTTAAGTTAACTTTTAAGTTAAGTAAAGCGATGGAAGCAAGGTTTATCTTTGAATATTTTGCCTTCTCTGTAAATATTCGTGATAGTTTATGGTTGAAAATTTTAGCTTACTTTTCCGTTGATATTTGCAAGGAGCTTCCATTCTTTTTTTACCGTAAATAGAGATGAGATGAGATGGGTTTTATGTTCAACTAATAATTACATCATACTTAACTGGCACTTACCACATCTTTTAAATAAAACATTATCAACCAAACGTAGAAAATGGTAAGAACGTGTGACGTTTTATTAAGCCACTATTGCGGCTTGAGCAGCGTCACACAATCTTTCATCATAAACCAAACTCATTCACTCTTCCTACTCGTTTCTTACCCTTCAATACTATTTAACTCTCCCGATTAAAAAAAAAAAGGAAAAGTAAAACAAAACAAAAAGCAAAACAAAACAACCCCCCCCCCAAAAAAAAAAAAAAATCAAATTCAATTCCCACCAGCAAAAACTTTTTTAAACTGAAAACTGGTTTTCTGACTCCCTAATGCTCTCCAGGAAAACCATTCAAAAAATTAACTGCATAATTTCTAATTACAAAACTAGATCGACTCGTACTTCTTGTTTCTGAGACTAAGCTTCCACGACTTCTAGTCCTATGCTGATGATAATCAGAATTAAACTTAAAAAAATCTTTAAAATATTCAGGAGATAATCTATTAAGCACTTGGGAAGTAAACACTCCCGGCTGATGGTGCATGATCTGATGAACATTTAACATTCACGTATGTGCTCTTACCGAAAAAACTCACCCAGTACTGGAAGCGCCTTATTCTGAAGAATCTGCAGTCTTTTAATATTTGAAGAAAAATTAGATGAATAAATACAGCAAAAAACATAAACAATAAAAGGATGAAAAACAGTACGATATACATTTCTTAAAACGGTTAAAGGTAACACTTGTTTCAAACGCCGCATCACTCCAAGACCTCGTGCAAGTTTAGAAGAAATCATGTTTACCGTCCCCAATCCACCTTATATCCAACTTTGCCAATATAAACAATAATAGACAACTTTGTCTAAGCCTCCAGACGGAAAGTTGATAAATAATATGCCAAAAAGGATAGACAATAAAAAGAAATTTGCGGCGAGTAAGGAGTTTACATGCAATGTGCTGCAGTACCTCTGCGATCCAAGGTGGAGGCAAAAAGTGAGTTCAAAGTTCGGGAATTTGGCAAATTCTAGCATCAGCTGGGACATCAGGTAAACAAGTAAAGAAGCTATTAGATACTTCAACAAGATCGAGAATTTCTACTTCCCTTCGATTACGGTACTTAAAACTTTTTGAAGTGATTTTATTATTCCTAAAAGAAATATAATTGTTAACGAAATTTCAAGATCTATGTAAATCGATTTTTAATGCATTAGTCCTATGTTGCAAAAAACCTGCCTGTTGCGAGCTCTTTTCCTCGAGGAATGGCGGCCGAGATCATTATAGCCAGGAAACTGATAGAACTCTCCGATGTGTTGGCCTTGAGTAGCTTTTGCTACGATGGGCCGTTAGTAGTTGAAATTGTATTAGTTGAAGTGAAGAGAACATTTTTGTGTTGGCTATACTCGGGACGATTATTTGCATCCTTAATTTTTTAAGTTATTATAAACAACTAGTTTAACAAGTGGTACACTACGGAAGAACACTTGTTATCCATGAACTTTTTGGTAAATGATTTTTGCTGATATTTTGAAGTGAATAAGGAATTTAATTAAAATATTTAAGCAAGAATAGAATAATGTAGTAGACTCGTCAACAGAAATACCAAGCATAAATTCAACTGGTTAAGGTTAGAAGCAAAGGAACTTTTCTTGAACTATAAAGACGAGGTAAATCAAATTATATCGGAACATCAACTAGATGCTGGATTGCATACGCAGTTCTGTTGAAAAGATGAATGAAAATGGTCAGACAAATCAGAAAAAAATTGCACCAATCAATGAAAAATATTTCTGAACTTTGAGAAATAGAAATAGTATCAGTAGGGGTTAAGTACCGCAGTTATGTTCCGTGTAATCAGGATAACAAATAGATAACAAAATTGGGGAAGTAGATCAGTACACACTCGGAATCACTATTCAGACATAGCTCGAACGTTACCATAATTATCGGTAGAAACAAATTAATCCTAAAGATTGCTAAAATTAATTTAAAAATGAGGGAAAGTTGATAAAACAGACAAATGCAATAAGATGGATGGAGAGCAAATAACAGGGCCAATAGTATACATAGCTCAGTCATTAGAATCTCAAGACAAAGTTATTCTTTATATCTGAACACATCGTAGGATTTACAAAAGCGTTGATCAATAAACTAATGCCACAAGTGCATCTAGCCATGGGGAAAACGGATAGACGGTAAAATCGTCATCAACACTGATCCAGATTTCAGTAAGACCAGTTAATTGAAAAAAAACAATGATTATTATTATTCCATAGGAAGGCATTACAAGCTTTCCAGGTACTCAAAAACGAAGAGTACATTACAACTATCAGCTATTTTAAAGGAGGAAGAAGAAGCTCACCAAAGTCATCAGTAGAATACAATCACACACAATCCTATCTCTGAAATTTAGGGTAGAATCGTGAACGTGATTGACCCCTTCAAATCTATGAAGAGACTAAAGATACGGAGATAAAATAATGCGTTGAGTTTTTAGAAAATCAATATCCATAGAATTATCTGTTCAAAAAACCACGAATATTAATAGCAAATGACAAAAAACAACATATTGAAGATGATAATAAAAACCAATTACACAACGGTATTTTCTACAAGTTGCATAAACGAACGCAAGTCAAAAGAATAACGCTAAGAAACATTGGATATGAAAAGGGATAAAACTTCCAAGTGCAAAAATTACACAACAGAAACTTTTAAGAGCTAATCCTAAGTACTAATTCAACATTATGGCTTGGGAATTCGAAAGATAATACTTTGCGAAATAATATAATTAAATAGAATTAAGTAAAGGCGATTATTAGCAGATTAATTCAGTGTTACATTCGATTGAGTAATAAGTTTCAAAAATCTTATTTCAAGCAGTCCCGCACAAAAATATCAACATTATTACTCCACAGAGAAAACATGCCTAGCCTGTTGTTTTTTTCTTTAGCAAAGAAAGGATTGATTCCCTTGCCAAAGTCAGATTCTCTGAAATTAGCATGCCAAAACTTTGTTTCCTGGTTGGTTTGCCGGGAAACTTCTTATAGCCCAGTTACTTGTTTTAATAATAGGCTCAATTTAGACAATTTAGATCTTTGATTAAAAGCAGGAAAAATGTAAATATTGTGTTTGACTGGAAGCCTGATTAACGTATGGTCCAGTCATAGCTAGACGTAGCGGGTGTCTAGGGGCATTCCCCTCCAATCGGTTGAAGCGGTTGGAAAATTATAGTCTGAAAATTAAATTGTGACTTTTCAGAGCACCAGCTCTACCCCCTACCATCAAAAGCTTTTGAATGTCCGTACCTGTGGCTTTAGTTAAGGATCTAGAGGCCCTCAGTTCCATTATTTAGAAAAGTGTCCAGTCATTACACCGTTTTGCATGAACGACATCAACAATTGAATATATTGCCTTAATTATGTAGTGACAAGTATTTCTGAATACCTTGTGGTATATTAAAGGAAAATTATTACTATTTTTCTGTTTGATGAGACCTTTGGGGATGGGATCTGTTTTGAAACAAATTTTCAGATTTTTTATTTTAGGTTGCTAGACGTGTTGGAGATATTACTGGTCTGAACATGGATACAGCTGAAGAGCTTCAAGTTGTTAACTATGGAATAGGTGGTCATTATGAACCTCATTTTGATCATGCAAGGGTAAGTGGATGGTCTAAGTGTTGTCTATGAAGTTGTCAGTAGGAATCAAGTTTCGAAATGTCCATTTTTGATCACTTAATCCAAGACTCACTTAATACTTTACTATATGGGCCTTGAACTCAGAGTCTGCTCACTTAACTCATAGAGACCCAGAATATATTCTGCGGCTTATCTGCAGAATGTTGATTGTGGCTTTTGATGTCAATCATGCCTTATGTCGTGCTCGCAATAAAAGGGTGAAAGATCCTAAGCCTTTTGTTTTATGCAATTGAAGTTAGTGCTTCCAACAGTCTCTGAGGGATTTCATCTACTGGTCAAATATTTAGAGGTGTGTTTACTCTTGAAGGATGGTGGGTTGATCAGCTATTACTAGGACAACACATGTTTTAGTGCTTCTAGCTCATGAACAACCTGACATAAATTTAGGCTCTGTATATGAAAATAATTGAACTAAATGTTGTAAATCTTTCCAGGTCCTTTTTTTTATCGTCGCTATTACTCCAAAAAATTATGAAATTGGATTTTTACTCTTTTCAGATGAATTACCAAAAATTTGATCTAATCTGTTATCAAAGGGTGGATAAGCAGGACAACATAGAACAGAAGTTCAATTATCAGCCTTACTGATCCTCCTTTTGGAAACATCTTAGCAAGCTGGTTTTGGCTTTTTTTTCTGAAGTTTGACTGTATCAGATACGACCTTTAGCCGTGACAGCGATACTATGCGAATTCTCTCAAGAAGGCTGTTCCTAAATAGGCTTTACAAGTGATTTTAGCTCCACTCTAAAAGTCTGAAAATGGTAGATACACTTTTGGTTAGGTAGTTGTAGGGATGATGATATGTTAAGCTAAAAATGTAAAAATAGAATGCATAGTGCTTTGGCCGTGTCAGAATTGCGCAAGTAATAAGTTGGTCATTAAATTCAAGTGAAGTGTGATTGTTCATATGGTAGATAATATAAGTTACACGTCATTAGTAAACTGACACAGTACATCACTATCGTGTGTGATAATGCGATCGCCAAAGGTCCGAGTACCACTCAAGCAAAGCGGGGGAACATTTTTGAAGACCAAAGACCCAAACCTGTTCGTGAGGGCCTTATTTGCATCACCAAAACGAGTATAGAAGTATATAGGGAACATCCAGAGGTCACCAAAAGCAGTGGTTAGAATAAAAATAGCAAATTCTACGAAAAATCGTTTTTATCAGTATAAGTGTGTCTGTCTGTTGAATGTCAATTGACATTGATTTACCAACTGATTACTATATATTGTAGAAAAGATATTCGCTAAAATACAAACAGATGTTGTTGCATCTTGGACATAGTCTATGCCAAGGTTGTGGGCCAAGAATTATTCGCTTTACTAGATTCAAGCATGCAGTTTTCCGGTAGTGTAATCACCATTAAACATTCAGGAAGTGTCCCATAATTCTCAGTGTTAGATAAGCAATATTGAGATGGAATAACCGCCTTGGCACAGTTTGTTAAGTTTTTTTTTGAAGATAAAAAAATCAAATCCTTTTGCTGAATTCGAATTTAGTAAACCAATAGGTAATAGAACATCTATGGCAAGTAGCTCAATACAGTGGGATTGCTCAGGATCATCTCAACTGTTGAATAAGCTGCGCCTTCAAGCGAATTAAAATTACGCCTTAAATAGTCTCTGTACAATAAATATCTTGAATTAGGGGACAAATTTACCTCGGTCACTGAGGACTGGTCACTGTAGACTGAAACGCAGCGAAGATCCTATTGGAAAACTTTGTAGTAATGGAATGAAGTGCAGATCGAAAAGAGGATTTCCAAAGTTGACATTTGCAGTCTTGTGAAAGTGCAGTCCACAACCTTTAAAGATCTACTGAAGAAACCAATAATGAATAGATTCAGCCATTAGTTTTACAGGTGGAGACCATCCTAGAATAATATATTTGTGCGAGACCAGCGAGACTGAACTGCTAATGCTGTAGGAACCATAATAACAATAATAGCATTGTATAACTTCAGATTTTTTTATGTGGGAGTCGCATCTCCACATACTCTGGAAAAATTGATAAAAACGTTTTTGAAACACTGTATTCTCAAATTATTCAGACACGGCAGCATTTTACTCAGGCAGCTGTTCAGATGAAAAGCCTTCCTAGAACAGTTAAGGAGCAGTATCGCTAGTGGACTCAGTTATAGTGAGAGTCAAGCATATGATCTTGAGAAATATACGAGACAGGAAAGTGGTTAGAACAAATTATATCATACTTTTTGTGTTTTTTTTTTTTACAAGACTCAAGCTTAGTTGAAATTTACGAGTAGGGATTCAGAGGAAAAGTGGTGGTCAACCCAAGACCCAGTGGCTGTTCTTAAGAACGTAAAGCTATGACTAGGATGGAACAAGCTATCAACAGCTTTTAGATAATTGTCACTTTAGTTCATCGCTAAAGGTGATGTTTCTGAGCAGATTCGATTTCTCACCGCCAATCAGTATACTGCAAGCACCAGTAAGCGCACTGCTAAGTCTAGAATATGTGCCAGGGAGATTGGAACTCTGGTAAATTATTCACCATGTCAGAATTGATAGGAAAAGGTAGAATTAATTCGCTGCAAAATACTGACAACGACTAACAATATCCAATGGAAATATTCACTGACTAAGATTTTTAAGAGAGTATTCAGAAGCAAGCAAACATGGGCGGAGAATCCTTGCAAAAAATGGGGTAGGATTTGAAGAAAAAGATAATTTCAAGAACAAAGCAGACCTTCAAGAACTACGTACATCATGGGACGGAAATAGAAGAGATGACAGCAATTGTTTATTCGTGATTGCATAATCACAAGCAAAATTTTAAAATGCTGTTAGACCAGAACCTAAAGCATTTTGTCGCTGAAAGTACTTAGTGTGAGAACGACTGTGGTCTGCAGAAGATTTGATGATGGTTTCTAGATCAGTTATCTTCTTTTTAGCCAAAATAGCCTCAACATAATTAGATTCACCTGTGACTGAAAGGTAATTTTCTGTATGAAACCGAACTACATATATTCTAGACAGTTTATGGACAGGAAGGTATAGTAATATTTCCATCGTAATATCTTCGACATTTTTTTTTAGAATAGCCAACTACGTGACATTTTTTTTATGAAATTTTTCTTTGTTTTTACATTTTCCTTTACTAGTATTTGACACTTCTATATTCTTTATTTTATCGATTCAGTGGAAAGACACGACCTTTAGCTACTTACGTCACTACATCCCGAATTTCAAAAAAATTTTCGGTACAGGTCCTTTAGTCAATATGAAGGTAAGTATAACCTTTACCCCCCATCATTTAAAAAAAGTATATTTGGAATAAAATCTGGTGTGGATGCCAAGGGAGTGATATCTCCTCTCTTATTACAGGTTTATTTTTAGTGTAAGAACAAGAACAAATAATTATGTTTAAGGGAATCCCTTACACATAATATAATGTCTGTTTGGTCGTATAAGTTTTTAACATCATGCTTTAGTAAGTAGAGAACTACTGCATGAAAAAAAAAGAAAAATGCAGAAGGGATTTTATGGCTTGCTGAATAAGATGAGTAATAATAATTAATCAATCATAAAATTTTTAATCTGCAATTATATTGCAGACAGACATTAATGATCTGTTCGGGCAATTTTTTTGCATAAAAGCACAAAAGGTATATTAAAATTATCAGGATTGTGTAATCATAAACAGACTCCCCCCTCTCTTTTGCCGCGTTTGTTAACGAAAATAGGTCTAGTTTGCATGCTCAAACTTGATGGTTATTTAAGGAGAAGATTAGATCCGGTCGCCCCCCGCTGGCTTCAAAGAAACAAACGGAAGTGCTTAAAATGGCTAATTAATATAATATTCGTTATGTGCCACATTTATCATTAGTAATTTAGTTTTGTATTTCAAAATGATTTTTTGTTTCAGAAGGATGAAATAAAAGCCTTCAAGAGCCTTGGAACAGGAAACCGTATTGCAACCTGGCTTTTCTACGTAAGTGTTATTTCAAACTTGCTAGATTTTAAATGAATATACACTTTAGAAAGATGCTGTACAGTTCAGTGGTGCAGTCAGAAGTAGCTCTGAGGTGGCTTGAAAGTAATAGGCATGTCCCAATGGCCTTTTTTAGCGATCTAAAAGATAGCAGAAAACGTACGATAGATTTAATTTTTCAAAAAACTGAATTGATTTGCAACTGAGCCAAATTTTGTGGGTTTCCCGTTAGATACCGTACAAATTGTGAGTTTCAGATCTTTTTCAGGACTTGGCGTGTAGTCCTTTCATTAAACCATTGTTTTATGATCTAATGAGAAAGATAAACGACTCTTAAGGTGATTAACGTGGGTTCTCATTTTTAGACTTAAGGTAAACTTTTAAGGTTACCATATATAAAAAGAATTCCTACTCGATGTTCGGCGGGATTGCCACTCTGCTTGAAATAAATGTTCAATTTTGTTAGTATAAAACTATCATCAAAAGGAAAAAAGTACTATCTTCAAAAGAAAACTCACTCGCGTTGTTCTTCTTCCAAAACTCACTTTGCCGAAACGCTTTGGCAGTAGTTTGATTATCATGTATTTATGATGAGTTTTGTTTTGCTAGAATGCTCTAGCAAAACTACGGCCGTATGGAAAATCTATAGCCTACCTTCTATGTGTAGGCTTATCGTAGTCATATGCTATTTTGATAATTCTTGTGGTTAGAACTAAATCGCTTAGGACTATTCCCAGAATGAATCATGAATTTGAAGAGTTACATGTGTGTATGTGCAAATTTTATGGAGAGGGGATCATGGAAGATATTCAGAATTACGGGAACGGCAAAAATTTGGTGAAAATTAAACACTGTTCTCATGTGTAGACTAAGGGTAACTTCTGTATTGCAATCACGGTATATATAATTAGCAGTATGATCTTTCCCTATCTCACCCATTATAAAAAACCCGGACCGAGGTGCGAGTGCTCCAGAGAACGTATAAACATAAGCGACATTAGATCTTTTCAAGGGTAGACAAGTCAGATCTCTCTTGAACGCGAAACTTGGCTTCGCGTTCATGAATAAGTTCATGAATAAGTGGATTCATGAATACATCCACATGAATAAGAGGATTCCACTAATGCATGAATAAGTGGGAGGAGCTTTTTGTTCGCACCGAGAATGAAGAGCCAGAAATAATCTGCGGTAAACTTACTGCCTAATTTATATAAACTGTGATTGCAATATTAGACTCAGATTTGGTGCCAAAAACATCGCATTTCTTTAAAGACCGGCTCTGATGAAAATCAAACTCTAATTAGGAAATATGCACCTGATAGGTTTTGTTGTTAGACTTTTAAATTGCAGTATTAGTCTCTGATTGGTAATCGACAATCACAGAAATCCTTCAATTCCAAGCTTAGTCAAATCAAGTGCTATTTAGGAAATATGTACTTAATGGATTTTGATAGGATGCCTGTGCTGCAGTATTAGCCAAAGACTTGTAATCAGTCAGATCTCCTCATGTAATTTGACCTATTGACTGTTCTGAAAAAACAAAGTTGTTGTCCTAAATCAACCCCCTTCTAAGGTTTTATTACCACCATTTCATGGGAAGTGGCAAGGGAAAACTTGTTGGTTCTTTTGTGGCCCGTTTTTTTGAGAAACCAGTGTTTTTTTCCTATTTTTCTTCTGCATTGAAGTCCTTTTTCTTGAGGATTTAAGGATATAAATTTCGAGCCGATAAGGAAAACAAAAATTATTATTTTTGGTTCTCTTTTTCGAGGGTGGAGGGAGAGACCCTCTGCTTTGGATTTTTTAAAATTAGGCTCCTCTAGGCCAAACGACTTAGGGCTGTTAGATTTAACGGACATTGGGTCCAATGGCGCCACTTCCGACCCTTTGATTATATGATGAAGAACCTTTACATAATCCTGATTTCAACAAAATAATAAAATATCTGCTTTTATAGTGAAATATGTCTATGAAGTCATTATTCTAAATTAACTATTTTTATAATTTTGAAGCCTTTCAGTCGTTTTAACTAAAATGGCCACCTTCAAATTTTGATCTGATCACTTTTAGGGATTTAGGGGGTGCTACCGAACACAAAAGGCGTAAAGGGTGGCGGATTCCCCCCCTCCCCTCCCCCAGCGAGTTTTGTTCTTATTCTTAACATTAGCCTCGATGTCCTAGTTTGAAGTGGAGTGAACACTCCCCAATTTTTAACAATCACTTGACCTATACTTTAAGGTAAAGAAACTTGGTAAATATGGCGCTCATTACTAAGTCTCCGCTAGTTCGCGGATTCCAATTTGTAAGCTTAACATCAAATTTTCTGAGAACGAGTTCTAGTAAACTGGTCTAATCAAAGGTCAATTCCTGTGTTACACACATGAACGTGTGGGAAGAGTCCTTGAGCAAGACTAATACCTACCTTATGAAGGTGCTTGCGGTTCTATAACCCTCTTATGGCTACAATGGAAAACTACGCTAAAGGATAAAGTGTAGTGATATGAAAATCTTCAATTTCCCAACAAGTACAAGGATTTAACAAATGGGCTACATAGATCCAAATTTGTTTGAAAAGTGAAAAATTCTTTTTGGTATTTCTGTTTTTAAGAATTGTTGAGCAGACGTAGACATCAGACAATCTTGATCCAATTTTCTAGACGCCCATGAAACCCGTCTTTTCTTATTTAGTCAGGTCGTTTAATTGCCGTTGTATGCACAAAGAAGTGGGTGTATAAGTCATCCAACCAATAGTAGCGTGTATTCTTATTTGCTAAGTGCTGGAAGAGTCGGGTGAAAAATTACCTATGACTACCTGATTTCAACATGTTTTATTTTGTTTTCTTTTTTGTCTTGTCTCATGTTCAGTAACACAGACATGGTATTTTTTTGAAATGTAGTTTAGAAAAGAAAGAGATGAGGCCAAGGCCCTATCCAGGGGGAGGGTTAGGAGGTTTAGGGAAACAAATTTTTTTTTCTATTTTTTTTCTAAATTTGTAAGTCTCTTCGCCCGAAAATTTTTTGTTCTTCATAGTAATGAATGATGAGTAAATAGCGATCCTTATCAATAATGAAAGCATGACAACCAAAATAATGATTATATTAAATCAAACAATCAGCTTTTATGGTGATTCCAAATATGTATTTTATTTTTTTTTTTTTAGCTTGAAGTTAAGCATCCCAAGATTTGCACATAAAAAAAAAGTTTGCATAATGATAGAAAAAGAAGGAAAACAGCTTAAAAAGGGGACAATCCGATAAAAATATGCCATGAAATTTAGTGTGTCTGAGT
Organism: Artemia sinica; assembly: GCA_027921565.1. NCBI lineage: Eukaryota > Metazoa > Arthropoda > Branchiopoda > Anostraca > Artemiidae > Artemia > Artemia sinica. The sequence goes on along the minus strand of JAPEVW010000070.1, from coordinate 863,211 downwards.
ACCCATGAACTGATATTTGAAGCCACTATAATAAGAAATATAGAGTGATTGCATTGATCTAGTTTGTCGACTTGAAAAAGCTTAAATATTTTATAGTTATGGATAATAGAATCGTCAAATATATCTGTGTTTGGTATTCAAAATTAAATTTAAAATATAAATATTTCTCAGTAACGTTCAACACTTGCAGCCTTCCACAATACCACCCAGCCCTGAAATTCTTATTTGATTTTCTTAATCTTAGTATCAATGCTTTACTCTGAACAAACTGTTTGAAAATACTTTATTTTTTATAATTACTGAGTCTGGAAGCATTAAGTATATCGGTGTTTGATAACCTAATTTCAAAAAGATCGATTTTGTTAAACAATGTTCCTCCAACATTTCGGCTTTGCTCAATAAAACTGAATTCTAGGAATTCCTATCTTATTTTTCATAAGTAGACTATTAATAATAATAATAATTTATTTTTGACCCACTACGAAACAACAAAACACAAGCGGAGTACTAGGACAAAGAGACAAAAAAGAAACTTAAATAAAAAGCAAAAAAAAAAAACACAGATCATTAAACACATTCACTAGTGACACTACTCGGGTTCCCAATAAATGTGTTACAAACAGTTTATATTATTTTTTTTTTTTTATTATTATTATTTTTTTTTTTTTTTTGCAAAAGCAGCTGGTACTCTTTTTGGATAGTCCTTTACGGATTTGCAGATGAACACGGTAAATAAGATGTCACCAGTAGATTGAACGAATGTAAAGTGCGCATATATAGGTTAGATGCGCCTATTCTACAATTGCTGCATAGTATAATGAAGTTTCTCTATATTGGCAGTTTATACCAACCAAAGCCATTGCTTACAAATAAACTAAACACTAGGCCACCTAAATTAGTAGATACCTAATGAATGATGATGATGGTTGATTAATCATCCACACTTTAGATTTTTTTGAAAATTCTGCACTGATCTTCGCAAGTGTTGCAGAATAAGATTATGGAAGACAGCTGAGCATATGCAATATATTTGAAAAAAATAGCCTTCAGCCTTTGAAAAAATTTTGCTTTCGCTGAATATCCCTAAAAAACCTTTACCTTACCCTAGATTTCCCTGAATCCTTAGGTACGAGACAAGTGTCCCTAAACGAAGTGGTTTTCCCCTAAAATAGGGAGAAATTCCTAGAAGTGGAAATCCAGAGAAAGACTTACATAAGAAAGTACATTATTGCCTTGTTATACCGTTTGCACAAAACAAAAAGAAACAAATATCAAAATGATAATGGTATACATATGGGTTTTAAAATGATAGGCGATATCAAAAAAAAAAAAAAAAAAAAAAAAAAAAAAAAAAAAAAAAAAACTACTTAATGCATTGACAGAAAAGCAATAAGGATATTTGAAAAGAGCTTAAAATAAATGTAATAATGCGATTTTATTATATCTATGTTTTCTGCAGAAGTGGTCATCCACTAAACATTTACCTTGGTAAGTTTTTTTTGGATACAGGATTAATTTGAAAGCTAAGAATAAATTTGCCATTCGACTTACCATGAAACACTCTTTTGAAACATAGTTGTTGCTCCCACAGTTACTTAGCAATTGAATTACAACCCTTCTCTCCTAACGCTTAGTTGCAAACCTATGTTAAACACTAAATTTACTGATTTCACCTCCTTTTTTGTTGGTTTATTTGACATTACAAAACAACTGTTGACTATAACTAAGTTGGAAAAAACAAAACAAAAAAACAACAAAAGACTATCTCAAGGCCATATCCAGGTTTTTTATTCAGAGAAGGGGGGGGGGGGGGTACAAAAACTTAAAAACAGCATCAAAAGCTTGTTTATATGCATTTTTATTACGTTTTTACGAGCTGGAAAAACATTTTGGGGGGGGGCCAAACCTTCTACCCCCTGGATACGGCCTGGGCTATCTATATAATTCGTTTTCCGACTTGGGCTGTATCCAGTCTAGGCGTCAGATTTCATTGTAACGGTAGCAATTATTATATCTGGAAAAAGCGTAAATGGCAAATTGACAAGTATATTTATTTCTTCGCAAAGCTAACTCTCAGACGTTTACCTGAACTTCGAAATAATCTCGGAAAGAATGAAAATAGAAAAGATTTTATCGTTTCCATGATATATTTTTATTACTTTTCGTAGATTGGATATGAATGAAGTAGTGAAACTTACATAAATAAATTATATTAGATTTGTTAAACCCTAGAAAGGTAAGCTTCCCAAAAAGTTGTGTAGATGGTAAGCTTTCGTAAAAATTACTACTTGAAGAAATATTGACTTCTAAAACTCATCATAAAATTATATCTTAAAAGTAAGTGAGGATTATCAAAAACAAATATCCAAATAGTGTATTAAACAGGACAAAAGATTGGTGTCATTTCTTAGAGTCACATGATAAGCATGACTTTACATGGTGTTCACCGCTGAATGGCTTTTTTCCGTGGTTGAAAAAATTGGTAGTCATTCAACGAATGCACGCTGGACAAAGGCTACGGGTCGTTCTTTTCCCTTCTACAGACGTCATTAAACATTTTTTACCTGTCACCTCCGTTGTTTGACTGATATTGAGTCTGATCGAATGCTGCAAAGTTGAGGCAATTGCCTCAATTTTGTCTCCACATTATTGGGTGGGGGGGGGGTGCCCCCAACCAATAATGTGAAGGAAAAATTATTATGTATTCCATGCCCCTTGACTATCCGGATACGGGCCTCTCTTGCCCCCCCCCACCCAATAAAAATGCTGGAGATTCACCCCTGGATAGGGGAACAAACAGGTTAAATCAGAAAATAGCCAAATTCTGCATTTTTATATGCTATACCTGTCGAAATTTGCTACGAAGCTTATAAACAACGTTAGAAAAAACTGATCTCACCTTATAGTCTGAAAAATCTTAAAAATTACACAGTTTTAATAAACAAAAAATCAGTTTTCCTGAATAGGTTAAAAATTTACATAGATGGTAAGCTTTCGTAAATTTTACTACTCACCCTTAATATTTCCCCAATTGGTTCAGATAATAAAACCTCAGTGACGGCACAAAAACTGGCTAATCTTAATATGAGCATATTGGGGAGGTCAGTTCGTGCAATGCGTCCGTTTCCATGGTAAAACTGCGAAAACGCATTTTGGTGTCGTAAATTTTACGAATGCTTACCCTTCTAGGCTTAAGCAAGTTTAGATTATTTTCTACGAAAAATTCTAAGCAATATTAAAAAATCTAGCATGGTGAGTCGATCGATCTGACGCTACTAAATAATATGATACAAACATCTTATCTACTCGGTTGGAAGTAATGTGGTGAATGCATAAAACTAAATTTCAGCTATCGAATAATACAAGATTTGTCGTTTTTCATTGAAACGAAGGCGTTTTACGCGGTCTAAGTAAAGCAGCCGAGCACATGAATGGTCAACGTAAACCTTAAGTTCATCGGGGCCTCGTCATGAAATCAAAATATCCTTAATGTTCTTTCCTCAGGGCCATAATGATAAGTCTCAAATGACCTGAAAAGCCAAGCTACCAAAAATATGCTGTATGCTACCTATGAAATTCTGATGCTGTCCTCTTTTTACCTTAGTAAGAAATATCTGAAAATTGATTTGATAATTAATACAGCATAAAATATATCCCAGAAAAAATATACAACCTAGTTTACAGTTTTGGTTATTTTTCCCCTTATGACACGGTCAGGACATTATATTTTAATTCTTGAAATATAGATATCGCAATTGTCGAGGCCTCACTATCACTTTCAATGTGGTACAATTAAAAAGACATGTTTTTCTGAAAGGCGAAAAAAGTTCAATGCATAACAGCGTTTCATCAACATACCTATTAGTTTAATGATATTTTTCTACGGTGTTGCACCAAAAAGGCATAAATCAAAGTATGACCGCCCAATCTAGCTAAATAATATCCTATTTTAAGAACAGAATAATACTGGAAGGTTCTTTGAATACATTTACATAGATTTAGAGAAATTGTTGGGGATCAGTCAAGCTATTGAAGTTGAAAGACAATCAAGGATTTTTCTCGAGAGCTTGCTACTTAAATTTTACTTAATTTTACTGATATTTTAGACTGGAGGCATCCCAAATTCATTTGTAACATTTATTGTTAGAAACTGAGATTAACTATATATTTATTTACAGATGTCGGATGTTGAAGCAGGCGGTGCAACTGTATTTCCGAATATTGGTGTTTCACTCTGGCCTCGAAAAGGCTCAGCAGCTTTCTGGTACAACTTACATCCTAACGGAGAGGGAAATGAAAATACCAGGCATGCTGCATGTCCAGTATTGACAGGATCTAAATGGGGTAATGTTCAGTTTTGCCCAGCTGTTATAAAAAATCAAACTTTGAATTGATAGTTAATTTATATGATTAGGGGGGTGTAGTAAAAGGGGTATTGTCTCAAAATCATTTCATTTATTCTTAAAAATATCTTCAATCGAGGATTTGTTCGCATCATTGAAGGCACTTCTGATCCTAAAATAGGGTTCCTGGAACAACACACCATTACGTAGTATACACAGTTTTTTGCATTCGTTTGAGAATGATATCCTAGGCAAAACTATGAAAAGCTCCCTGTCTCTTAAAGAAACAAAAGTGAAGTTGTATTTGCTTTGGCAAAATCCTACAAATTCCCCGCGATTCTTTTTTTTACAACCTAGGAGATTTTTTAGTCACAATACCCATTTGTAACATAATTAACAGTGGCAAGCACTTGGAGAACGCCAAGAATGCCGTTAATCTTTTGTCAGTTTTTTTCGCTCGGTTTTTGTATGCGTTGAGCTTGGTGGAATCAAAAGATTGATCTGATGGAATGCCTCCTAAGGAAAAGTATTCCAAATGGATGGTTCACCAACCACCATCGACGGTGACACAAGAAGAGAAAAGCTCGTTAGAAAGAAATGAGTGGATATAGACTTAGAAAATAGTTATTGACACACAGTCGAACCTTTCCTTTGAAGGTAGTAGTTGATATTTGCCACTGCTATAGTCGTCTCTAATGTTGTTAAGAATCCTGGAGTGATGCCGTGAGAATTTTTGGAGGCACTGGTCGAGGTGAACAGCCATATTTTCATTTACAGATCTTATGCATGACTTGTAATGAAGGAGGGTCGACATGAATGGAAGAAAGATCTTGAAGCAAAGAACTATTCTTCTAGAACAAGGTCACCGAATGCACAGGAGATGCACCCTTCAACACAGATCAGTTTAGAAATGCATTTTGAAAAGGTGAATCTCTTCATTTCACTTAGAAGAAAAATTGCCCCCAGACGGAAACTCAAAATAAGATTTGAGGCTTTCTATTCAGGTTTTACTCTTTTTAAGGACCTCATTTTTATAAACATGTTCTTCTTTTTTTCAAAAATGTAGAAAAAGAAATAAAATGAGGGAGACCAACGTAACCACATTAAAGTGCGCTTCAACTGTGTGTTCGAACCTTGTTGACTGTATTTTGCACCACGGCCACATGCTTCAACTAAGATCTTTGTGGCTGTCTAGGCTGCATATGGGTATTATTGGAATAGTTGAAATTAGATATTTTAACTTATTCCAAAATTGTATCTGTTTTTAATTTTTTTTGCTGTCAAAAGAGTAATCGCTTTTAAAACGTAAGTTTTCCAATTTCTGAAACAAGGTCAAAAGTTCTGAAAAAAAATCTGATGCATTAAGACAGCTGCAGACAAACCAAATGTTTTTAGGGAGGTGTACCCAAAAAATGGAGAACCTTTGATTTAACCCGTCCAATTTTGCGGATTTATTTTGCCTGGACAGCATCTAATTTTATCATCTGTGGCTTCGTCTAGGGCTAAATCTCTGACGAGTACAGCACGACGCTAGCTACCGAGGCAAAGTAGCTTGCTTTGGTTAGACGGCTTATATAAGGTTTGTGAAAATATTCTTCTCAGAAGACGCCATTCCCATAGTAATGCTACCATGGTCAACGATCTGTAGAGGGAAGCCTCCTTGAACGATCTGGGGTCAGAAAGGATTGAAGTCGTATGTCTGTGCTTGGATTTCTATTTCCATTCGTAGCAATAGGGTTCCAGGGAAAGTTTGCTAACTCAACGACCTCTAGACGCTTTTGACTCTCTGGCGGCTAGTTAGATATTCAGAGGCACATGGAGGTTGTTGTTCATGCACCAATTTGCATTGGAACTAACTCTGGACGACCGCCATTACCTCCAAGGGTATATAGCTGACAGTCAACCAGAATATTCTATTTAAACTTGTTTCTTGTTACATCCCGGCATATTCATCATACGAAGTAAAAACTGCTTAATGTATTTCAGGGCTTTTGCAAATCATATGCTTACTAAATTGAAAATTTGTCACGGCTTCCCTTCATCTACATACTTAATTCAACTAACTGTTTGCACATTGTGTTATTTATTGTCCTTGTCGGCTAACCGTCTAGAGCCAAGCGAACATTTGGTCGTCCGCAAATTTGGCAGGAGGGTGTCGTATGGAAAGATTTAAGGGGCATGGGAACTTCTGGGGAGGATATAAAGAGAGAGACTTTGAATGGATTTGGATGGAGGAGGAACGTGCGTAGCTGTGTCGGTCTCAGATGGCTTGGTGCTGCAGTGAGCTGTTACTAGTAGTAGGAGTTTGCACACTGTGGTGAGCTCTGGGTATAAAAATTGGAAAAATATAGAGTTAAAAAGAAAAAAAAAGAACAGAGACTAGAGATGTGATGTGATGATAACTATGCGAAGGCCAGAGCTTAAAGCGATCGGAGTGTTGGGGGGGGGGGGGGAAGGCAGCATTTTTCTATTATAAAATCAGAAATTCAATTTGGCTAAAATTGCATACCTACTACAACTTGAACTGCACGTCGGAATTCACTTTACTATATCAGCGGGAGACATACCGTCTCACTACAGCATATCAGGCGTTACAAAACTTTTCTCATTCTTTTAATTTTATTTTTTAACTTGTTGATACAATAACTTTCATTGATCCATGGCTGGCTTTTTATTTTATACCTGCTTTAAGTATTTTTTTTTTCTTGCTTCTATTTTTCTTTTTAGTTACCCATATTTTTATGTTGTGATATAGTGTTATTATTAATAATTTATTATTAATGGATTATTTGACTTCCCTCTCTTTTGGTTGTTTTTTTTTTTCTGAATACAAAGCACTAAGTTGTATGTTTATTATTATTATTATTCATATCAAACAGTTCGTGGTAACGAACTGTAAGTAAGGAGCGACCCGGCTCAATAGTAGCCAAAACTCTAAAAAAACGGAATTTTGATACCAATAGATATATCAAAAGAATTGGCTTTTTATGCTGATTTCAAATATGTATGATTAAATTTCATTAACTTTAATCTTACTTATCAAAGGTTACGAGCCTGAGAAAATGTTCCTGATTTTTAGAAAAAAGAGGGAAACACCCCCTAAAAGTCAAGTGACCACAATAATATTGCACCATCAGATTCAGCATATCAGAGAACCCTACTGTATAGGTTTCAAGCTCCTATCTGCAAAAATGTGGAATTTTGTTTTGTTTTTTTTTTTTTTGCCAAAAGAAAGATCACGGATGCGTGTTTTTTTTTTTTTTTTCTTCCTAGTGGTGATCATATCGACCCAGTGGTCCTAGATTTTTGGGGGAAAGGGCTCATTCGACCGGAAATTAAAAGTTCTAGTGCCCCTTGATTCCCAAAATTGTCCAATCAAAATTTTGAGATATCCATTTTGTTTATCATCGTTGAAAGGCCCAATAATTATGCCTTTGGTTATAACACGACCCCTCCATAGCCCTAGGGGAAAGGTCTTTAAGTTATAAAATTTGTCCATTGTTTGCGCATAGTATTTGTTATTGGCATGCATGCATTCATTTTTGGGTGGGGGGGGGGAAATTTTCTGCTGGGGGTTTTCTGAGGGGTAATTTTCTATGGGGAGGGAAGTTTCCAGGGAGTGAACTTGTCAGGGGAAATTATACACCGCGGGAATTTGCCAGAATTCTTATACAAAATTCTTCTTATGTCTTGCTTTCTCTTTTCCGTTTCAACTTTACGCGCGGAGTGGTTAAGAGTAATTGTCCGCGGTAAATTTTCACCGGGATTGGATTGTCTAGAGGATATTTCCGTGGGGAGAGGGTCTCTCTGTGGAGGTGGGGCCAGATTTCCTGGTATTATTTAAAAACGATCAGAAATTAAATAAAAAAAAACAAGTCTTTTCAACTGAAAGTAAGGAGCAACATTAAAAATTAAAACGAACAGAAATTATTCCGTATATGAAAGGAGCTGTCCACTCCTCAACGCCTCGCTCTTTACGCTAAAGTTTTTCATTGTTTTAAAAAATAAAGTTTTGAGAAAGAGTCAAACTTTAGCGTAAAGAGCGAGGCGTTGAGGAGTGGACATCCCCTTTGATATGGAATAATTTCTATTTGTTCTAAGTTTTAATGTTGCTCCTTACTTTCAGTTGAAAAAAACTTGTTTTTTTTATTTAACTCACGTAAGGATTTGAGGCAAAATTTGATATGTCAGAAGAAAACTATCTAGGGTTTTGAAATCAGCCTGCCAGTTTTCTTGTTAAGTGGCTTAAAAATCGAACTCGACGAAGATCGCGATAGCAATTATTGTCTTGTCATTTTTCTAAATTAATTCTCTTTTTTAGGCTAAGGAGATCAGTCGAAGATTGATTTGAACTCAGTCTTGGAACTGATTTCAAGAATTCAAAACTTGTGAAGCTTTACTGATGTTTTTTTTTCTTTTTTAGTGAGTAACAAATGGATTCATGAGCTAGGTCAGGAATTCCGCAAGCCTTGTAAACTTGGCTTTGATGATCGATGGTAGTTATTCAACGAGGAAGTTTAGAAAAATCCGTGAAAATTTCTAACTAAAAGAAGTGAACCAATTGACGAAACCATAACTTTCAGTGTTTTAATTAGGCCTACGTTTCCTCCTTTTTTAAATATTTTTTTTTATAATTCTATTCGGCTACTTTATTCCAAAAAAATAGCAAGCATCAATATTGAAAGACTGAGTTGGCAACACCAGTAGCTAGCGGAAATTATCAACTATAATAACAGCGTTGTGGTTGAGCAATTTCCCAAGAGCCCTTATCTTCTTACGGCTGTAAACTTTTTCACCTGAAATGAAATAGACTTTTAAAGTAAATGTAGTCAGTAAGCCTTTAAAGTAATGCTCCATTGATTAATCCTGTCTCAAACAAATGTTCTCTTCATGGTAATACTTAAATGATCATTATTTGAAGGTAAAGTTATTTGCAACCAAATTTCCCAAAGTACAAAAATTGCGGGACTTATACCAGCCCTGCGAAGTTTCTACCATTTGTTTAAAACAATTATTTTGTGACGTAGAAAAAATGGCAACTGAATGAACAAAATAATTATGAGTAGAAATATGTAGTTGACGTTAATTATACGCAATGTTTGCCCTAATTTAACGCACAACTGTTGCAAGTTTGCTCAATTAATCTTGTGCTAACACTAACCGGAACATTAGCAATAATTAATAGAATTTGTTAGAATTATGAACACATAGCAATCTTTTTCGAAAGAGATTAATAGTGATTTAGTATTTCAGATATGGTAATTCAGCTTGGAATAGTTTAATTGATTTGGATTGTTTTTTTTTTAATTATAAAAATTGCACCTGCTATTTTTTGGGAATAGAAGAACCGTTATTGATAATTGCTACATGTGTGTTTAAGAGTTAGTTTTATAGTGAAATGAATATTGTTTATTGTTCTAGTTGAGGTCTTTGCTTCTAGTCGAATGTTTTGAAACAAGTTAGGCTTATCAAAACGGCACAAAATCATGGTCAAAAAGGCTTCTAAATTTCGTTTTCCTTTGATTTCTAAGTTCTTTAATACGTGTCTGCCATTGACATTTTTAATGCAATTGTTTGTCTGTTCCGTGGATATAGGAGGATAATTGAGTTGTTTTTCGATTTTAATCAAGAAGAATGATAAATGTTTCATTCTCGTAATACCGTCCTGCCTAAAACGAAAGGCCAAACGGCCGCTTTTATGATCTTGAAGCGTTGTAAAAATAGTGGTATGAAACTTTTGTGGACACAATCTTTTTAAAGGTATTTGGGTAAGAAACAATTTCGTGAGAATAGCAGTGTCTAAGTGAATAATCGAATCTTATTTTATTTAAATGCAGGAAAAACATGTCAGGTAGTCTGTGGGCTATGTATGGTTAAAACATTTTTGTCTCGGTAATTGACGATTGAGAGTATCTATTGATTGAGACAAATATGTCCAATTAATGAAGAATCATGAAAGACATATTAGGAGCGCAGTTGCTCATCTTTGAAAGATTTTTGCTTACAAAAATAATGGTATTTTTAATGATTTTATGTTAAGATAAATCAAGCTTTATTCCCTTATTAGGTAGATATTCATTTTGCATTGTTTTAACCCAATGTTCGAAGTATGCCTACGAATAAGTTATATAGATCTTCCTCCCTCTAATCCTAGATAACTTTTGGAAACGTAGATTTGGATATGTAACTTCAGTTTGTACATTTAAAACTAAAAATATACTCTCTTCTGATATCTAATTCTTCCCTCTAGATAGATTTTTGTCTCCCTCCCCATGTTTGGCTATGTGCTCCTATAAGCGGGATTAGGAAGTACGGAATAAGAGGTTTGCAGTTTTAATACCCAATGAATAAATGTATTTACTACTTCTTTTTTTGTTATTAAATTAGACTTGAATGAAGGATTGCCGGCGTGACATTGATCCTGTTTAATCGACACTTTTAAACTGCAGAAACATGATAATAATAGTAATATAAAAATTCTTGAGAACAGAGTGGATATATGACAATAACTATGTAAATTTCTTGAATTATGCTATAGGAGAAGGAATAACTTTTGTATAAACCTATTACCTTGGAGTAGGATTAAATTAGGAAAAAAACCTGATATTCTACCTACTACCCAGCTATGTCTATGGCAGTTGAGCGCAAAAGACTAACATAAACACTAGTTTTAGCAGCCAGCGAGACACACATTAGAGTTTGTCAGTTTTAAAACATGCAATTTCTCTCCTTTGATACGATTTTGTGCCAGAATGTTAATGTTTATATGGGTAGATTGACATTAACGAAGTGATTTGAAGTTGAATTTTGTTAGATGGTCTTTGCCAGTTTTAAATAATACTTAAATGAGGTTTGCACTTTTTTTTTTATCCGTGCCAAGAAGCATAGTTTCCTGTCTTTTTTTTTTATGTTTTTCAAATTGAATTAAGCAGCACAATTAATAAATTTTATGTAATAAAATTTTATTTGTTTTTAGACGCCAGCAGTCGCAACTGGAAAGGTCGGGTCGATTTTTTCGGTTGTAATTTACGCTGTTCTAATATCCATACACACAACAAACTATACCCACATACATATAATGAACCCCACAGTCCTTCATCTAAACAATAAAGTGTTCAAATTTGTTCCTACAGTCATGTTACGGACACGTGATGCGGCTACTAACACAGGAATCCTTTCAATGGTGTTATTCCTTGTGTGTGATTGTAGGCGTAAACCCAATTCTAGCCAGTGTTTCCACTTCTATGGATTTATCCATAGATCTATGGAATTTGATTTCTGTCAAGAACTCAGTTACGAGGTTTACAAAATGCTTACTAAAAAACCAGAATCATATCGAAAATGTCACTTTCGCCGCTCCATAAAATATTTACCCCAAATCAGCAGAAAATTCTGGTATAAATTCAGATTTTCGGTTTGCAGACTAGATATTTGTCAGTTACTAGTTTCAAATAATCCGACTATAGATGCATTAGATTCTGAAAATTTCACGCCTTTGCATCATAGTCAGAGAGGCACATTAGATATTTGCCAGTTACTAGTATGAAATGGGTGACTATAGATGTATTACGTTCTAAAAATTGCACGCCTTTGCATCATGCTACCAGACGAGGCGCATTAGATATTTGCAGAAACTAAAGTTTCGGCAAACTAAATTTAGTCTGAAACTAATTTCAGATGGGGGGGGGGGACCGAGGTCTGGGAGGGGAAGTTGCCCCCCTGCCCCATAGCAAATTACGCCCCTGCTAGTAAAACTAAGACAATTGAGATGAAAATTTCAAGAAATATGTGAACATACAGGTTATCGAAAGGACATATCAGCAATGTCATAGTTCAGGATAATTGCATTAAGTTGAAACTTCCAGGACTTGATATGAGAGAGATTTTCTAATGGCCAAAAAGCAAAACGTTAATGCTACTGTTGCTACTAGTATTGCCGTTATTGCTATTAATACTACTAGTAATGCCAATACTACTACTGAGACTACTATTACAACTATGACTAAGGATATGAAAGTGAGATTTTCAAGGATTTTTGAGGGGGGATGGTGAACTGAACCACAACACGTCGTCTGTATGAAGGTTGTCAAAAGAGCGTAACAGCAATATCACAAGAACAGTTTGGTGTGTGAAGTTGTAACTAACAGGGTTTGTTGTGGGGGATGTTGAACTAACCAAAAGAAAAATATTTGCATCATAATGCTGCTGCTTCTACTTGTATTGTTATTATTGTTACTACTTCCACTACTACTACTGCCTCTAAAGTTAAGGCTAATACTATTAATTGTACTGCTACTACTACTACTGCTGCTATTAAAATTAAGGGTAATAAGGCGAAAGCTTTGGATATATTGGATCTAAATCGAATCGTACTATGCCCACAGAGGTTGTCAAGAGGACCTATATTTCAGGAAGGGTTGATGGTATTAATTTGAAACTTTCAGCGTGTGTCGAAGGGATGTTAATGGAACCAAAGGTGTTATGCGCATACTGCTACTACGGAAGCTAAGAGCATTAAGGTTGAGCTTTTACGGAATTAATTAAAAAAAAACTTTCCGAAAAATAAGTTTTTCAAAGAAAATTAAAGGCCATTTTAAACTTAACCTCAGGAGATACAAATACCTGTTAAAATTCAAACTCAAAACGACCAGAAATTACTATTAAAGAATAAATGAAACCCAAAACGAACAGAAATTAAATAAACAATCATAGCAAAAAACATACAACAAGTAATAATATAAATGAATAAATAGATCTTAAAGCGAGTAATGCTTAGATTGAATATGAAAATCTAGCTTAAAACGAAAAAACGATTTCGTCCGATTTTTCTTGACTTTAAAAACGGATCTAGAACTTTCAATTTAAATCGAATGAGGCTTTTATCAAAGTCTATACGATTACCTCTTTGATAAAAACCTTATAAATGAACAATAGACAGCTTGCATAACTTGTGGACAGCGATTGACAACAATGAATGTATTGAAAAAATAGCTCCAATAAGGGAGTTTAGACCATTTCACTTGCTGACACAAAGGGATCACGGCTGTTTGGAATTGACCTTAATAGGAATTTGTGTGCCAAAGCAATTTTGTATCTATCACAGAGTATGTATTTTAACCTTATAATTGAATAATTATAATAGATTTCCTATGTGTTCTTCCCATATAAAAAACCCCTTCCCATAAGTTACAAACCCCCCTTAATAAGTTATGCCCCAGGGCATAATTTACAACGCCTACCCTAGGCCCTGGTGGGCTCTGTCGACACCGGAGTTTTTGTTATCAGAACTTTGAACTATTTTAACAAAATGTCTATCTCAAAATTTTTATCTGATGCATTGAGGGCGTGTAGGAGGGAGAGGGGCTAGTTGCCCTTCAATCTCTTTTGACTCTTAAAAAGTGAACAAGAACTTTCAATTTCCAATCAAACGAGCCCTCTCTGAAGTTTATACGAGCATCCTTCTATAAGAAATAATATGAAGGATAAGGAGAATCCTTATATTACAACCCTTGCCCTGAGGGCTTTAGGGGAGTTGTAATCCTCAAAGACCTAATTTCCAGAACTTAAAACTACGTTTAATAAAATGGCTGTCTTAAAATTTTGATTGGATGTGTTTGGGGAAAAGGTGGGCGTGAGAGGGGGGTTAGTTGCCCTCAAATCACTTTCGACCATTACAAAGGGCACTAGCCCTCGGAATTTCCAATCGAATGAGCCTTTTTTGAAATTTCTACGACACCGCCTTCTATAAAAACCTTATATGCCCCCAAGGCATAAATTAAAACCCTTGCCCTGAGGGTTGTGGGGGAGTGTCTTCCTCAAAAACATATTTTCTATCTGGAAATCAGCTACACTGAACAAAATGGCTATCTCAAAAGTTTGATTGGATGTGTTTGGGGAAATGATGGGCGTAGGGGGGGGGGCTAGTTGCCCTCCAATCACTTTTGACTATTAAAAAGGGCACTATCCCTTTGAATTTCCAATCGAATGAACCTTTTTTGAAGGTTCTACGACAACGCCTTCGATAAAAACCTTATATGCCCCAGGGCATATCTTAAAACCCTTGCCCTGAAGGTTCTGGAGGAGTGTCCTCCTCAAAAAAACATATATTTTCTATCTGGAAATCAGCTACACTGAACAAAATGCCTATCTCAAAAGTTTGATTGGATGTGTTTGGGGAAATGATGGGCGTAGGGCGGGGGGGTTAGCTGCCCTCCAATCACTTTTGACTATTAAAAATGGCACTAGCCCTTTAATTTCCAATCGAATGAGCCTGTTTTGAAGTTTCTACGACAACGCCTTTTATAAAAAACCCTAAATGCTCCCAGGGCATAACTTAAAAACCTTTGCCCTGAGGGTTGTGGGGGAGTATCCTCCTCAAAAATATATTTTCAATCCGGAAATCAACTACGCTGAACAAAAATGGCTATCTCAAAATTTTGATTGGATGTGTTTAGGGGAATGATGGGCGTAGGGAGGGGGGGGGCTAGTTGCCCTCCAATCACTTTTGACTATTAAAAAGGGCACTATCTCTTTGAATTTCCAATCGAATGAAACGTTTTTTGAAGTTTCTACGACAACGCCTTCTATAAAACCTTATATGCCCCAGGACATATCTTAAAACCCTTGCCCTGAAGGTTCTGGGGGAGTGTCCTCCTCAAAAACATATTTCTATCTGGAAATCAACTACGCTGAACAAAATGGCTATCTCAGATTTTGATTGGATGTGTTTGGGAAATGATGGGCGTGGGGGGGGGGGCTAGTTGCACTCCAATCACTTTCGACTATTAAAAAGTGCACTAGCCCTTTAATTTCCAATCGAATGAGCCTGTTTTGAAGTTTCTACGACAACGCCTTCTATAAAAACCTTATATGCCCCAGGGCATAAACTTAAAAACCCTTGCCCTGAGGGTTGTGGGGGAGTTCCTCCTCAAAAAATATATTTTCTATCTGGAAATCAACTACGCTGAACAAAATGGCTATCTGAAAATTTTGATTGGATGTGTTTGGGGAAACGATGGGCGTGGGGGGGGGGGGAAGGGGGCTAGTTACACTCCAATCACTTTCGACTATTAAAAAGGGCACTAGCCCTTTAATTTCCAGTCGAATGAGCATGTTTTGAAGTTTCTACGACAACGCCTTCTATAAAAACCTTATATGTCCCCAGGGCATAACTTAAAACCCTTGCCCTGAGGGTTGTGGGGGAGTATCCTCCTCAAAAATATATTTTCTACCTGGGAATCAACTACGCTGAACAAAATGGCTATCTCAAAATTTTGATTGGATGTGTTGGGGGAATGATGGGCGTTCGGGGGGGGGGGGGCTAGTTGCCCTCTAATCATTTTGGACTATTAAAAAGGGCAATAGCCCTTTAATTTCCAATCGAATGAGCCTGTTTGAAGTTTCTACGACAACGCCTTCTATAAAAACCTTATATGCCCCCAGGGCATAACTTAAAACCCTTGCCCTGAGGGTTGTGGGGGAGTGTCCACCTCAAAAATATATTTTCTATCTGGAAATCAACTACGCTGAACAAAATGGCTATCTGAAAATTTTGATTGGGTGTGTTTGGGGAAATGATGGGCGTGAGGGGGGGGGGAGGGGGGCTAGTTACACTCCAATCACTTTCGACTGTTAAAAAGGGCACTAGCTCTTCAATTTCCAATTGAATGAGCCTGTTTTGAAGTTTCTACGACAACGCCTTCTATAAAAACTTTATATGCCCCCAGGGCATAACTTAAAACCCTTGCCCTGAGGGTTGTGGGGGGTATCCTCCTCAAAAATATATTTTCTATCTGGAAATCAACTACGCTGAACAAAATGGCTATCTGAAAATTTTGATTGGATGTGTTTGGGGAAATGATGGGCGTGGGGGGGGGGGGGGGAGGGGGGCTAGTTACACTTCAATCACTTTCGACTATTAAAAAGGACACTAGCTCTTCAATTTCCAATTGAATGAGCCTGTTTTGAAGTTTCTACGACAACGCCTTCTATAAAAACCTTATATGCCCCCAGGGCATAACTTAAAACCCTTGCCCTGAGGGTTGTGGGGAGGGGGGGGGTATCCTCCTCAAAAATATATTTTCTATCTGGAAATCAACTACGCTGAACAAAATGGCTATCTCAAAATTTGATTGGATGTGTTTGGGGAAATGATGGGTGTGTGTGGGGGGGGGGCTAGTTACACTCCAATCACTTTCGACTATTAAAAAGGGCACTAGCTCTTTAATTTCCAATTGAATGAGCCTGTTTGAAGTTCTACGACAACGCCTTGTATAAAAACCTTATATGCCCCCAGGGCATAACTTAAAACCCTTGCCCTGAGGGTTGTGGGGGGGGTATCCTCCTCAAAAAATATATTTTCTATCTGGAAATCAACTACGCTGTAAACAAAATGGCTATCTCAAAATTTTAATTGGATGTGTTTGGGGGAATGATGGGCGCGTGACGGGGGGGGGGCTAGTCCTTCCAATCATTTTCGACTATTAAAAAGGGCACTACAACTCTCGATTTTCAATTAAATGATCCCCCTTTGAAGTTTCTACGACAACCCCTTCCATATGAAGTGCCTCTGGGAAAAAAAATAATAATAAATAATAAAACATTGGAGCCGTTATGGCCTTTACTATAGGCAACGCTACAGCGTTGGCTCTGATATTTAGGCGGATGTTGAGCTAAATCAAAACAAACTATGAGCATGTGGACTTTCAAAAAGGTGACAAAGCAATACTCCAAGAACAGCTTACATTATTAAGTTAGATCTTTAGGGGTAGTCTACGTTGTGGCAGATGTTGAACTAGCCAGAAAGCACTATGTGTATACTATCAAAGCTACCAATACAGTTACTACAACTAATGACGCTAAGGGTATTAGTGTGAAACTTTTAGGGACGTTTAGGGGAGTGTCAATTAAACCAAAAAACTATATGCATGCAGGTTTTCAAAAGGGTATATAAGCAACATCATAGGCAACACCGCTCTATATTAGCTAGAAGTATCATTGAAACTTTCAAAAAGCTAATTCGATTCAAATCAAACGTTCTTGTGCCCCTTTAAGAAAAAAAGAGATTGGAGGGCAAGCTACCCTCCTCCATAGCTGATTCATTTTCCAAACACATCCAGTCAAAATTTTTGACACAGCCATTTTGTTCAACATAGTAGTAAGGTCCAGCAACTAAGTCTCTAGGGATATTGGGTATGTCAACAGCCCACGATTATGCAATGGGCCCATAATACTTTAAAACTAAATGTAAAGGCACTGTGGGTATGATTGCCAATAAGAAACATCAGCAGTATATCGAGGCGACTGGGGGTATTAAGTTGAAACTTTTGTGGATACTACTATTACTACTCTTACAATTTAAATAAATCAAAAAAATACAAATGTATCCAGGTTGTCAAAGAGCATAGATAGAATTTTTTGGGAATGATATTAAGTTTAATTTTTCAGGTCAACTTAAGGAGGTATAAAATTAAATTAAACTATACTATTTATGTCAGGATCAAACATTGTTGAAAAAGTTTCTCCAAAATACGAATACCAAGCCAAAATATGGATCCTTATAGAAAAAAAAAAAAAAAAAAAAAAAAAAACCGAAAAGATATAAGATGTTCTGTTTATTTTTTCCATGAAAAAGACTATATCAATAAAAACGAACAGAATTAATTTAGAAAACAATCCACAAAACAAGTCTTTCAAAGACAAGTAAAGAGCTCCATTAAGCCAAAAAGGAGCAGAAATGAAGTAAAATAACCTTCTAAGCGTATAACTACCACAAATCACCATCAATGAAATAACGAAACTCAAAATGAACAAAAATCACAATAAATAACCGAGTCAAGACCAAAAGAGAAAAAAAATTAACACGAGTAGGGCTGGTAATCCCCATGCCTTCTCAAGACCAGAACATAATTTGCACTTTATTGAAAAAAAAAAAAAACAAATGAACGAGGATTGCCTGTTTGATATACATATACTGATATTTTATTCCTTAAAGTTTCAATAATTTTTATTTATTAAAGTGAAAAACATTTACGATTTATTTTGTTCTCAGTGAAGTGAAAAATATGTTTTGGTCTTGAGAAGGCATGGGGATTGCCAGCCCTATTCTTGTTAAATTTTGATCGTTTTGAGTTTAAATCGGTTATTTATTGTAATTCCTGTTCGTTTGGGGTTTCATTTATTTATTGATGGTGATTAGTGGTAATTTTTACGCTTGAAAGATTATTTGACTCATTTCTGCTCATTTTTCATTTAATGGAGCTCTTTACCTTTCGTTGAAAAACTTGTTCTGTGGAAAAAGTTGTTAAAATTCATTATGTAATAAAAATTTAAAACTGATCTATAGCTGATATTTTCATGAAAAAACCTCTATCAGAATCACAAAGAACACCTTTGGAATCATCTGGTCCGAAAAATTTTCACAGGAAACTTACAGTCCCTTGGGTTTGAGCAACAAGGACAATCCATTGGCTTTGAAAACAAGAACAGTCATTTTTTTCTGCATTTGAAGCATCTCTTTTCCCGCTTTTTACTCCGAAGCTATTGGGGCACTAGAAAACCAATAAGAGCTCTATGTGCTTTTGTAATTAACAAAAAGCAACATTTAAAATAAGATAAGTTTTTAACAAAAACTGTGTTTTCATACACAAGATGATGAATGACGTCATAGTCGTAATTTACAACCATAAATGCCATAAAAAGGAAAACCAATCCTATGAAAATAGTCACAATGACGTCTGCACCGTCAGTATATAATGATGTCACGTCATAAATATAGTAAAGAACAGTCCCAGGGGTGACAGGCACATAGTAAAAGAAAAATTATATAATAGGCAAATTTTGTTTATAGTGTTTCAGCAGCCATTCTACTTTTTGAATGGAAGCTACAAAAATGCCTGAAAATCTTAATGCAAATTTTATTTTAGTTTTTAAAGATGTAAATATGGTTTAGCTTACGCCATCTCAACAGTATAACTTTGTAATTCACTATGTTTAGTAGAAACCACGCTAAACGGAAGTAAAACCAAGAAAAGTATCATAGGCAAACAACCGAAATATCTACTGCAAGAAAACAACAAATAATGTCTTTGTCTAAAAATAGACAAAAGATGCTGGCAACGTTCAAAATAAATTTAAAAGAGATTAAAAGGCGGCTACGACGAACAGGACCCAATAATGAGTAAATACTAATATGATGAAAGTATAAAGAAAATGTTAAGAAACCTATGAGGCTGTGTCAAAGAACTCTTAGAAATAAAGTTAAAAAGTACATCCATAAGTCCAAAAAGATGGCAAAATGCAAGCTGACATTGATAAATTGAGGAAAATTTTATCGGGAGCGTAGAAAATACCAATATTACAGATTAAAATTTCAAGGAGGCACACTGTGCCTCTATAAAGAGGCGACCCACCACAATGTTAAGCGATTTCCGGTAACAGAGAGAGGAAGTAGAGAGGAGGCAGGGTGTCCTAGCGGTCGCAGAGAGACAGCGGTAATCGCATTTTGTAGCCCAAGCTCAAACTAAGAAAACGTGCAAAATTTCATCCTACTCCGACTTTATCTTCATGGGTAAAAGTGGGCCGGAAGTTTCGACCCTCCGACCACAGCCCCCCTTTAACGTTGTCCGATTGGGGCTGAAATTAGAGGTTAAGCTTCCTAGGGCCCGGGAGCTTATCCTCGAAATTTCAGCTCAATCCGATCACTCTTTCCCTGTTTTCCAAAAACCAAATATATCCACTTAAAGTTCAAAAAAATTTTTTTTTTCTTAGGCCACGCCTACAGGCCACAGTTGGCAAACTGATCCGGGTGAATGAGGACTCATTCGAAGCAGAATTCGACCTGTTAGGGCCTTTTGATATTTTCAGACCGAAAAAATTATCCCCCGAATTTACATTTACGAAAAACCTCGTTTTCCTATAAGAACCCGCTATAAGCGGGCTCTTATCGTTTTCCTATAAGAGCCCGCAAGCCCGCAAGCTGTCAAATCAGCTAACAGTTAGTCAAGCAATAATAAGTAATAAACTGTACAAAAACGTGCAGAAATTATTTGAAAAAAAACTACGTTTTTCTAAGAGTTAAAGAGACTGAGTTACAAGGTCGAACCTTAAAACGTACAGGGATTAGGAGGCACAGTTGGGGGGCTGCCGCCCCCCAAACCCCCCGATTTCGCAGCCTTTAAATAAAAAAAAAAAAATTTAATCTGAAAGTAAGGAGCGACATTAAAACTTAAAACGAACAGAAATTATTCCGTATATGAAAGGGGCTGTGCTCTCTCAACGCCTCGCTCTTTACGCTAAAGTTTTGACTTTCTCACAACTCTTTTTTTAAACAATAAAAACTTTAGCGTAAAGAGCGAGGCGTTGAGGAGGGCACAGCCCCTTTCATATACGGAATAATTTCTGTTCGTTTTAAGTTTTAATGTCGCTCCTTACTTTCAGTTTAAAAATTTTTTTTTTATTTAAAGGCTGCGAAAATGGGGGGATTTGGGGGGCGGCAGCCCCCAACTGTGCCTCCTAATCCCTGTACGTTTTAAGGTTCGACCTTGTAACTCAGCCTCTTTAACTCTTTAGAAAACGTAGTTTTTTTCAAATAATTCTTTGAAAGAGCTGATGCTTCAAGTTGGCTAGAAATGCTCTGGCAAAACTTCATGGTAATATTCAAAAGAAATGCTGCATGTTTAATGAAAAGCTTTCCAAGTTCTAGAATGGCAGGGTATAACAGCTTGAAGTTACAACGCAAAGTACTAGACAGCCCTTGGAACATACGGAGGTTTACTGTTTAGAAACGCGAATTTTGGGAGGAATAATTGCAGTTACTGCAGCAGTAACAGCAATATATAGACAACCATAAAAATGAACAACGAGGAAAAAAAACTATTGCTTCTTTGTTATAAGAAAAACGAACCCGTTAAAATTATAAACTTTGATTGGATGTATTTCGGGAAATGATGGGCGTGGGAGGGGGGCTGGTTGCCCTCCAATCACTTTCGACTATTAAAAAGGGCATTAGTCCTTTCAGTTTACAATCGAATGAGCCCTTTTCGAAGTTTCTACGACAAATCCTTCTATACGAAGTGCCTGGTCTAAAATAAATAAATACATAAATAAATAATACTTTGTGCCCACATCGCTCTCTACCTATGATAGGCGATATGAATTCCTCATTTTTAAATGGCGTAGAATTAGCTCTATTCTCATCTGTGACTCTTGGTTTATCTCTGGTCCAGTCAGTGGAAAGAACCACGTATCTGGGTCTTCGAATCGGCCCACCCCTTTCTCACACCCGTAACTCCTGATAGACCCCTTCTCTCGTAGAATAAAAGAAAAAATTACTCATGTTTCTTCAGGTTCAGTTATTCCAAGCCCCTTCAAGGGCTCGAAATTCATGAATATTTTAGAGGTTCAGAGTTATTGACCCTAAGGTAAGCTGTAACATCATTAAATGAAAAATATAACAGAAAATACGTGAGCTTTCCTCGGTATCATCTGCTAATAATGGCTGTACAGCTGAGTGTTTATTTATGATGATAATATAACTTGCTGTTATTTTTATCTATTTTATTTCTTTTTTTCGCTGTATCGATAACGGGTTTAAAAATAAATGATAATAACAAAAACAGATTTGGCGCAAGGACTAAGCAAAGCAAAATCTGAGACATTAAAGTTCAATATTTCCCAAGGTCCCATCCCCTGCAATTAGGATGATTAGATATTAATCTAATCATCAATTAGGATGATTAGGCCACAACGGTCATTATTTGACAATGCTACCTTCCTAACAATACTTTACGACAATAGATCCTAATTTTTGGATCCGAAAACCCCTCCCCTCCCTCAAAATCTCCAGGCTTATTTGATTTTTTTTCCATGATTCCCTACATTTTCATTTGATTCATTCGTTTTGTTAGTTTGTGTTTTCTCTAAACTTGTTTTAGTTTTTCGTTTTAAAATAAGGATTATAATGTATTACACAGTTGAAAAATAGATACTTTAAGTATTTTATAACCTAAATAAGACCTTAGAAAACAAACTCAGCAGATTGGTAGAGCGTAATGAGTTTAAAGAAGATGAACAAAGTAATCATTTGACCAAAACAAAGTTACGATGAGTTTTAAACTGCAGTAGCTGGGCTGGAATTGCCGATAAGTAAGAAATAAACATCAAAATTAATTTTTAATCTTAGTCCATCAACACAGAATTATAGGGGTCACTGACTCTACGAAACACAGCCAGGTATTTATTTCCTTATTTCGAGTCACTTTTTTGTCCTTCTTCCGAGCTGTCAAACAGTTGCTTTACTACTCCATCTGACTCCTAAAAGAAAAATTTCAACTTAAAACAAAATCATTTCCAGTTAATTCAAGTAAATTCTAGGAAGATTAAATAATATTAAATAGTTTTGTCTACAATTAAGATCTTAAAGTATTTTTGTGCTTACTCTCATCTTTATTTTTTACTATTTACAATGTGGTTTGTAACTCTTGTGGTCACACTTTGTAATAATCACTTTCTGATAATAACAAAATGATAATAATATTGCAGACCCATGAGTCACAGTTGCGCAGCAGCACGTAAAATCATGTCAATCGATCAGGATCAAACCCTCTAAAGGCAAAACTTAATCTACTAAACCTATACTAAATTTAATCCAGCTTCAATAAGCCCTTCTGATTAACATGGATGACAATAACGTAGCCGTTTCACCCCAGTGGTCTCACAGAGCAATTAGAACCATGACCCCAACTGTAGCTGTTAAACAGGTCTGTTGGAATGAATTCCACCAGACCACTACTAATGCTAAGAACTCATTACGCACGCTCCTTCTCAGCCCATATCTGTTTGAAGTTTTTAGTCCTTATACCCTCACATAGAGTTTTAATTCCTTTTTCACTCTTTCTTATGCCTCTTCCAACTCAGACATAGCTTTCGCCTGGCGCAAGATAGATCACCAAAAAGTACAATCTTTGACCACATATCATCCATCATCCGCTTAAAACGTAGCTTAGTCATCGTAATCTTTTTCTTCACGCAACTTACTTTTTGACATGATATCAGTCACACAACTCATGTGGGAAACATCTAGCATATCTTTTCGAACCTTTCAAAAGGTCCATGTTTCAAATCCATACTTAACCACTGTCACTACCGTAGTTTTTGATATTCTAATTTAAGTTGAATAACTTGCCTTTCTACTCTCCCTTTTTTTCATTTCTTTGCTGTAAAAAACACCTAGCGCCTAGGCTACTCTATTTTTTCACAGCTTCACTGCATCAACCGTCTTAACTAATGATACTTTTTTCTTTATTTAGGTAGATGAAGCTATCAATTGCCAATTAATTACGCTGAGATGAACAGATTTCACAAAACTGATCTTGACTTCCACCAGCTATAAGTCCACTTTCAAATCTGAATCTCTTACTTTCGATTTTTTAGGAATCCAAATTCTGGTCTCTTTCAAAATAGACTCACTGAGAGCATAAAATCTATCGGCCTGCCTATCCAAACAGATTTAACAAATTAGGCCAAAAAAAGGTTTTGAGACACTTAGATCCGGGAATAAGCTAACCCTTAGCTGCGATGAATCATAGGATACCTACTCAAGTACTCAACATTTTTAACAAATTATGGGACTTCGAACACACATTAGACTTATAAGTGGAGGGCTCATCACAACCCAAACATTAGTTGAAGTGACGCATCTCCGGGAAAATTAATATTTAAAAGGTAAATGAGTACGATCCAAAAATTCCTTTCCATGAAAGTAGCTTCAGGTCAAGTTCACTAGTATAAATTTAGAAAATCTCAGGGTATTGTTGGGACGGCACTTGCAAATTTTCCGTTAAAAAGAGCAATTTTATACTTTTACAATTTGTACCGAGAGTAAAAGTAAAAGATTATTTCTCGTTCAATCCCATCCGCCTCTCAGACTTGCCAGTGAAAAGAACCACAAGAAATCTCTCCATATCCGATTTTAATCGGATCTGGAGACAAACCTTCTCAGACAAACCTTTTTGTTTTGGGGACGATAATATATATATTACTTTAGTTATAAGTGAAAAATTACGCTAACTCATTGATGTCAAACGGTTGATGGTAATGATTGGTAAATAAAGAGCAACCTTTGTCAATAGAAACCGAAACAACTAAAAAACAAACGTGAACGCAATATATATATATAGATTCATTTGGATTTTATTTTGACCCAAAATATAAAGAATTTCACTCTGTTTACTTTAACCAGCAACAGTTATTAGCATAAGAAAATTTGCGTTAGTCCTCCCCTCCCACGAAAGGAAGGCCTGATCTTGACGAAAATAATAATACCAAAGTATCAATTTCCGAGGACTATATAGTGGAGGTTTCCAGCCTCTATCTAATAAAATACAGAATTTTACATTTTTCTGAGAAGGATGGTCACGAGTGCGTCTTTATTTTCTTCGTTCGGGATGATCGAGCCAGACATTGGTGTAGAACGTCAGAAAAGAGCTCATTTGATCAAAAATTTTAATTTTTAGTGCCCTTCTAAGAAGCGAAAACAAATGCATAGCCGCAAATGAAGATTCCGGTCATTACGTTTCGCTAAACAAAATTTTGGCCTCAATAGCGCCAAAATACAATAGAACAAGAATACTTAAAAAATAAATCGAATTAGAACCACCAAAAATGTACTTATACAATTTATCAGGTTAAGAGACCATGCCACCATGCAGTGACGCATTCGTCCTTAAACGTATACGCCGTCTATACAAATAAACGGTCATTATAGACAGTTACTGTCTATAATGACCTGTCTATAATAATACTGACAATTACAAGGTATAAATCAGAAATAAGTATATTGTTAAAGTTGGGAAAAGAGAGAGCCCATATTAGTGTTGGGCGATAACTTCATTAAACGATATATAGGTATTTTTACTTTCGATATTCGAGTCCATATATCGATTTGATATTTCTGATCAGTGTTTTTGTTCGTACTAATTCTTGACTTTGCAAACGTTTAATAAAAAAAAAAATTGTGATTAAAGCTTATTAGCAAAATTTTTGTTAAACTTTAATATAAAATTAAACAATAAAACGAACTTCGATTACACAAATTAATATTATAGAAATCCAGATTTGACATTACTCGGGCTCAGAGTAAAGAAAGATAACCTATTGGCTTCTTTTGGCTATTCAAAATCAGCAACATGCGATATTTCGCGCCTGAGAATTGGTTCTACCTTTCAGGGACTAAATAAATAAGAAATTTTTTTTAATGAAAGTAAGGATCAGCATTAAAATTAAAACAAACATAAATCATTACGTATATTTTGTTTTTTATAAGTTTTTTTTTACATATATGTTTTTTATAGTTTTTTAGTATTTTTTAGTAAACTAAAAATGTTTTTATATATGTTTGTTATGTTTATATGTTTTATATGTATGTTTTTCAGTATTTTACAATATATATTTAAAAATATATGTTTTTTTTAGTATTTCAAAAGCTTCTTATTTAATTAAACGACATTTGTGTTTTAGGAGTTGTTCTTAAGAAATCTGGACAAAAAGTCTAACTCTAGCGTATAGAGTAAGGTATTGAGGAGGGGTTATCTGCCCTCATATGCGGTATAATTTCTTTTCGCTTTAAGTTCAAATATTGCTCCCTAGTTTTAGTTGAAAAAAAAAGTTTTTTGTTTGTTTAATTTTCGTTTTCCAATAACACCGTGCAATCTGCCCCTCTCCTCTTTGGATAACCCCCCCCAAGGCCGTATTCAGAGGGGGGGGGGGGGGTACCCGGTTGACCCCCCCCCCCCCGAAATTTTTGACCGAGTCGAAAATAAGTCGTAAATTAGTAAAACCTAGGTAAAAATCAGTATAATTAGTCGAAAAACTGAGTCAAAAATTAGTAACCCCCCCCCTAAAAAAATCGTGGATCCGCCCTTGCACCCCCCATACGAAAATTCCTCAATGGTAAATTCAGCCCTGCGTAAAATCTCCTCCCCCCCACGATAAATCCATCCCTGCAGAAAAATGCCACCCAGAAATTTTCTTCTGGACAATTTCGCAATAAATTCTCTTTAGCCTACTTTATTTAAAAAAAGACCTGTTTTCATTTAATTTCTAATCTATTTTCGAATCATGCCGGAGTAACCCCTTGGTAGGAAATATTTCCTATAAATTCCATCCTCCCAATGGAAAGTTTTTCTCGCAGAAAATTCTCCTATGAAGAGTTTTCTCCCAGGGAAAATTCCCCCATAGAGAATTTCTCTCTGAGGAATATCCCACCCCTCCCACAAAAAAAGAGATAATTTAAATTTTCAAAAATTCCCCCAGACAATTTCTCTGGAAACATCTCATAAATAATTTTTTAGACAACACTGGCTAATCATGATAAAAACATAAAATCGCGAAGAAAGGAAGAAAACGAGGACAATTAACAGCCAGTGAAAAAATTGAAAAATTATGCAAATATTTCGGTCAAGACCTCCGCTTGACCGTCCTCAGTGCAGAATAAATTGATAAAAAATAAAAAACAAACCTTAAAATAAAAAACACAAAACTAAAATTGGACGAACCTTTCTCAGTAACGGCGAAAGGGTAACTGAATGAAAAAAAACACAAATTTTGTGGATATATGTAAAAAACGATCAGAATTAATAATTCATCATAAATGGGACTTCGAAAAGTTTTCTCCAGTGGAAGTTTTTTTATTTAAAATTCCTCCCTGAAAAGTTGTGTCATACCTTTAACGGGGGCAACAATGGAGGTTTCGTCAAACAAAATGAAATGATGTGGACTGTCATACACATTTTGAGCCAAGGCGGAATCAAAAAACCTCTGCTCTGAAAAATTTTTCTATGAAACACCGGTTCTGGGGTAGGTTTGTGGATGAGGTTATTCCTGTGTTGGAGCATGGAGGGGAACCACTTAACTCCTTCTTAACTCATGTAAACACTTTGGACTCTAACCTTCAGTTCACTTTAGAACTAGAACATAACCACAAACTTCCTTTTCTAGATGTCTTAATTTTCAATAAGTCTCTTGACCTTGAATTTTCTATTTATAGAAAGCCTACGCATAACGATAGGTCTTTGCATTTTTCCTCCAGCCACTCTCCCTGCATACAAAGAGGAGTTATTTCTTTGGTTGACCGAGTAATAAGAATATGCTCGGAGCCTCACATAGTCTCAGAATTGAACTATAGATAGATAGATAGATAGATAGATATTTATTGTAACAAAAGCCTTTTCGGGCATGGCAAATGTCCTTATATTAAGGACATTTTATTTTGCAATAAAGGTCCTTAATACCACCCTATAAAAATCCTTGAAACCATTATAGACAAAAGACGAAAAAAGGCAGAAAGGAATGCATCAAATCCACAAACCCTAACAGATATCATCCCATGGTGGATGATAAGAAACTTTTCACTGTTCTACCCTACATTCAAAATTGAGTGACAAACTGAAAAGAATCCTTAAAAAACATAAACTTTATGTCACCTTTAAAAATTCAAATACTATACAGAGCTTCTTCAACAGCGGCAAAGATAAAACCAGCCCATTCTGGGTAGTGGTGTTTATAGAATTCCTTGTTCGTGTGGCTGTTTTTATGTTGGTAGAACCCAACAGCAATTGCGGGAGAGGTTATCTGAACATAGGTCCTCAATCGACAAGGCATGAGGTTACGCCAAAGGCCTGAGGCTTTTGATTCCGCCTTGGCTCAACATGTGTATGACAGTCCACACCATTTCATTTTGTTTTGATGACACCTCCATTGTTGCCCCCGTTATAGGTCTGACGCAAGTTTTCGGGGGGGGGGGCAGTTGAAATAAAAAAAGCACATTCACCAAAAGGTAGCTCTCAATAGAGACACTGGAAAAACTTTTCCAAGTCCCATTTATGATGAAATTATTAATTCTGATCGTTTTTACATACATCCACAAAATTATATTGTGAAATCAAATAGAATCTCTGATAATAATCAAACTGGAAAGCGATTAGCCTTTATGAGTGCTTACGTAAAAATGAAATTATGAAATGCCATTCAGACTTTTCCATTTTATGCCATTTATTTTTTATTCAGTTACCCTTTCGCCGTTACTGAGAAAGGGTCGTCCGCTTTTAGTTTTGTGTTTTATTTTAAGTTGTTTTTTTTTATCAGTTTTATTCTGCACTGAGGACGATCAAGCGGAGGTCTTGACCGAAATATTTGCATAATTTTTCAATTTTTCACTGGCTGTTAATTGTCCCCTTTTTTTCCTTTCTTCACGATTTTATGATTTATCTGGAACATCTATAGATGTAAAACTGAATCACGAAGAGAAAGTAAGATAAATTTCATAGAGGAGTTCAGGAAAAATTTTCCCGTGTAAAGTTTACCCTCGTAAATTCATCCCCGGAAACTTCCCTGTTCATCGAAAATTTTCCCGTTGGAAAATCCCCCTTCCACCAAACATGTGTGTTTTCTTCCAAATAACAAATACTATATGCCAAACAATAGGCGAAATCCATAATGTAATAGCGCTTCCCCTAGGTACCGTGGAGGGTCATGACAAGTTTACCGGAACATTTCTACATGAAAAACTGAATCGGCAAAGAGAAAGTAGAATTTTTTTTGTATAGTTCTGACAAATTCTTCCATGTAAAATTCCCCCTTGTAAATTCATCCCTGGAAACTTCGCTGCCCATGGAAGATCCTCCCCGTGGAAAATACCCCCCCCCCGAAAAATTTTCCCCTCCCCGAAAAAAAATGTCTATTCACTTACAAATAAAGAATATTATACGTAGACAGCAGGGAAAATTCATAACTTACAGCATTTCCCCTAGATTGTGTGAGGGGGGGGGGGGGGTCATGTCATCTCTAGAGGCATAGTTATTTGATCTTTCAGACATGTTGAACAAAATGGATATTTCAAAATTTTGATTGGATGACTTCAGGAGAAAAGAGCGTGGGAGGGGAGTTATTCGCCCTCAGTATTTTTGGTCACTCTGAAGGGGCTTTAGAACTTTTAATTTTCGTTCCAATGAGCCCTCTCTCGATATTCTTGGGCCATTGGTTTGACACGGTCACCCTGGTAAAAAAAAACAACAACAAAAAAACAAAAACAACAACAAATAAACACGTATCCGTGATCTTTCTTCTGACAAAAAATACAAAATTCAACGTTTTGCAGATGGGAGATTAGAACCTTTACAGTAGGGTTCAATAATATGCTGAATCTGATGGTGCTCTTTTCATTAAAATTTCGTGACCTTTGGGGATGTTTCTCCCCTTTCTCGAAAATAACGCAAATTTTCTCATGTTTGTAGCTTTTGATGGGTATATATTAAACTTAATGAAGTTTACATATTGGAATCAGCGTAAAAAGCCAATTCTTTTGATGCATATATTGTTATCAAAATCCCTTTTTTAGAGTTTTAGTACTATTGGGCCGAGTTTGCTCCGAACTTACAGGTCGTTACCCCCCAACTGTTTCGTTAAATCACCAGCCTTGGATCTGATCACCTCGTATCACCTCATACACATATTTCTGAGACTCATATTACGAGACTTCCATGACTTGAATGAATCAGTTTTTTTTTTTTTTTGATGTAAAGATTCCTTATTGAAAATCTGCAGAGCCTTAACAGATTTGGCTGCTGGAAAAGCATGCATTGCATTGACTAATGAAACTTCGCCATTACCCCACAGACTAGGTTGATTCTGTCGCGGGTGAATCACAGGGATCGTGGATGAATGCATCTATTGATAAAGATTTAGTGGTCAGAAAGACCAAATCCATATCTCTATTGTACTCTGGAGAAGATCCCCAGTGGAAATATACATTTTTATGAAACGCAGATCAAGATATGTGGCAATCAAGACGGGTGTCATCTAAGCAAGGCCTATACGCCTAGAAGGCATTTTATACAGCCAAGTCCTTTGGAGGTCCTCAGCAATATTTGAAAGTCCACCCTCACTAAAACGTATTTTGAATTTGAGAACAAGCTATGCCAACTTATACAGGTATGTATGCTGTGTATCAGCATATATGAGTCAATAGATTAAATACATCTTTGTTCTCCTTTCTCTGCCATTTCCGAAACAGTTTTCTATATGGGATATTTTCTGCAGGACGTTCTTACAAGCATTTATTCTTTAAAGCAGAAAGCAAAAATATCGAAAATTCTTTAAAAGCTTTTATTTCTTTAAAGCAGAAAATAATCAAGATTTTCAGATATCGATATTTACGTTTCGATATTCGATATCGATATTTACTCCGATATATCGATATATTAATATCGATACTGATTATCGCCAACACTAGCCCATATTCACGACCAACGTCCGGGTCGATTTAAAAGAAAATATCTTTAGGTGTGTAAAATATGATAAAAATAGCTGTTACGCATAACTGGGAGTGAACACTGATACTATTACATGCTGGGATCCCACCCATATTGAAATTGCTGGATATTATAAGCTAAGGTTTTCTTTGTAAATCTCTAGTTGAATCATCTATTTATTGGTTAACAGTTGAAACTATTTTGCTTTTTTGCAATGACCCTTTGTTTTTTTTGTTTTTTTTTTGCAGTCAACATCATACGTCACAAAAAAACAACAAAGAGAGAAATCTCAGTGAAAAAAAAAACACACCAAAAACGAGACTGCGGCCAGGGGAGAGAAAAGAAACGAAAAATATAAAACAACGCGGATATTTCGCCTGTATCCAAACAAGGCGTCTTCAGCACGAAAAAAACACAAGAGGAACAGGATAAAAAAAAAACAAGCTGAAAACTAAAAAACAATAAAAACCACCACCACCAAAAAAAAAAATATATATAAATAATTTGGTGGTGGTTTTTATTGGTTTTTTAGTTTCTTCTTTTTTTTTTTATCTTGTTCCTCTTGTGTTTCTTTCGTGCTGAAGACGCCTAGTTTGGATACAAGCGAAATGTCCGCGTTGTTTTACCATTTTCGTTTCTTTTCTCTCCACTGGCCGCAGTCTCGTTTGTCGTTTTTTTTTCTCTGAGATTTTTCTCTTTGCTGGTTTTTTGTCATGGCTGGCCAGTTCGGCTTAAGATCTGTCAATCATACGTCACATTGAATTATTGTGAACCAATTATTATTAGGGTGGAGAAAAAGGAAATATTTTTTCTGGAAGAGAATGTGGAAGCCGAAGCCCACAAAGTGCATACTGAGCCCCAATGTGTACTACTCATGAAAAGCGAACAGGGATTACTCTCTAAGATTTTTTCAATTGGAAAAACATCCTTGGACTAATCGTGCAAACTGGGTGCTAAAGGCGGGGGGGGGGAAGTAGTTCCTTTCTTAGAAAGAAAAACAATTGTCTTTTTGAAAATAGAAATATTGTGAAAGAGCTGGTATTGAGGAGCAGTTTTTTTCGTTTGAAAAAAAAAAACCGTTTAGTTATCAAATTGTAAAAAAAAAAAATTGTGTAGTATGTTATACATATAAATACGTATTTTATTGCGTAAATCGACTCCAACTAAAACCAGCCCGTTAATTCTAAATACAACTGAATACTAAAGTTTTAAGCTTATCGTATAGGACAGATGGTTTAGGAGAAGGAAGTATTCACGACATCCGGATATCCTGAATACGAAGGAAAAAAACAATATAGAAATAAAAAAAATTTAAAAGATTTTTTTCTAATAATGTAAAGAGCAATGTAAGACTTAAAAAAAGCATATCCATAAATTAGAGAGACTGACACTCCACCCTAAACCATCGCTTTTTATGCTAAAGTTTGACTTTTTTTTCATTCCACTGGTTCAAGAATTAATGCAATGACACAAGCGAAAATTCATAAACATTAAAACACTTTTCATCACAATATTCTGAGAATCAGCGGGCTCAGTTGTATCTGCCTTAAATAGCACTATTTTCCGTTTCAAAAGTTTTAAAGGCGCTCGATAAAATAAAACAATTACAATTACCATCTGACAATACGTGAAACTTTATGCGCATTCTGGAAAATGCTAGTAAAGATTTAGCGTAAAGATTGGGGGATTGAGGAGGGCAGAAGCCCCTCTAATAAATCAGATAACATCTGTTCATGTTTCAACATCGTGCTTTACATTTACTTGATAAAAACGTTGTTTTTTTTTGCGAAGCTTTGTTGAAAGCGACAAATTTTAAGTTAAGTGCTACCACCATAAAAATGAGTGTAGGACATACCAGTTCCGAATCTTTTACCCTTTCAAATAAGGGGTGCTCCTCAAAATGAGACGTCATCCATTGAGACAAATCTTCTACATCAGTCAATGTGTATATCAGGCCCTGTGAGGCAAAAAGTGAGTTATGAGAAAAAGTAATTAATTAACAAAATAAAACTTTTAAGCTTACCCAGCTAATATTTGGAACTCTTTAGTAAAAAAAAAAAACATAGAATATTATAACAGTCCGTATCTTCATCCTACTTTAAAAATCTACCTATATTTTGGAAAATGTCTGTAATGCCACTGGAAACGCATATACTTTCATGTGAACAAACCAAAATCGCCAAACATGCTAAAAAGCATTGCTAACTCAGCAGGTAGAGCACCCAACTCTCAATTTTCGAGGTTGTAGGTGTAAACTGGGTGTTAGGCTATTGCTACATAGGTAAAAAGTAAAATATTCAGAATTCATTTCTTTCCAGTAGAAGCTGCCTTTGTGGAGCAAAAATCAGCATTAGAGGCTGGTCTTTACTCTTCATAAAAAAAACTAATTTCAAAGCTATGTTTTTGGTAATTCTATCTTGTTGTGTCTTACAACCAGAGGATTGAGTTGAAAAACTTCCAGGAAATTAATGTCAGAGGAAGGAGCAAGGCGAATTCGAGTACAGGGTGTGTTTTTTTTCTTTTGTTACGCCTGTCGTATGGCAGGCTTTGCTGAGAGTGACTTAAATATCTTGCATCTTATTGCGGTTTTATTTGTGCATATGCGGTCGCTCTTATTTGTCCTAAAAACCCATTTTTCAACAGCCCAGTAAACTTCAAGAAATACATTAAACCTAATTTAAAACCAAGATAGCTTATTGGGACGGCAAACTGGAAAAGGATTGACAGAAAACCATTAAAATATGTCCAACTAGT
Source organism: Artemia sinica (assembly GCA_027921565.1). Classification (NCBI taxonomy): domain Eukaryota; kingdom Metazoa; phylum Arthropoda; class Branchiopoda; order Anostraca; family Artemiidae; genus Artemia; species Artemia sinica. Next base: position 829,808 of record JAPEVW010000070.1, on the reverse strand, counting down.
AAATCTGTAGAAAATTAATAGCGATGAGAATCCAATAAAGCTAACCTTAACGTTATCCAATAAAGCTAAGCTAAGCTTAAGTTTTCAGGACAATTTGAGAGGGGTGTTGAACTAAATTAAAACACACTTTGTATACAGGGGTTATCAAAGGGGTGTATTAGCAATATCCCGGCAACGCCTTAGGGTAATAAGACGAAACTTCCCGGGCTACTAATATACTACCACTTTTGCTACTACTTTTACTATTACAACTGCTACTATTGAACTAAATCACAATAATATAAGTGCATCCAGGTTGTCAAAATGGCACAGGCAGGGTGTATTAGGACTGGAAAAGACCATAGAGTAGAAAACTTTTAGAAAAAATGTTGACCTTGCTCTAAAACTAAATGAAATGGTACTTACTATGCGCAAACTGATTGTCAATGAGACGTCTCAGGAATCTCTCAATATATATATAATATATATATATATTATTATATATATATATATATATATATATATCTATATCATATATATATATATATATATATATATATATATATATATATATAATATATATATATATATATATATATATATATAAATATATATAAATATATATATATATATATATATATATATATATATATAATATATATATATATATATATATATACTATATATATATATATAGATATATATATATCTATATATATATATATATATATATATATATATTTATATATATATACAGTCTTTATACATTGCTTATTGAAAGTAGGAAATTTTTTAGAGAAAGCAGATTTAAGGTAGAGATCCTTATGGATATATGTGTTGAATTAATTGTTGAATCCATAATAAAATGAAAATCGGCTTATTATCTGAATTAAGGAACATTAGAAAAAAAAGTTACTTAATTTTTTTCCACCATAATTGATACTATACTGTCAGGATTAGCAATGAGTCTAAATTGCTATTTTTATGTTGTTTGTTTCATGGAGGTTATCAATTTGGCAGCTGAGCCACTCACACTTTTGTAATTGACTTTCGGCCAGTTATAGAAACCCCATGGTTCTCTTTTTTTCCCATCCAAAACATGATGTGTACCAGTATTTTTCAAATAGGTTTGGTCAAACAACGATTGACTGAATATTGAATTTGTAGACAGAAGGGTGTAACTACCGACGCGCCTCGTTAGGAGTGAAAAAAAAAATCCAAGCAGTGTTTCTTTTGGAGTTTATCTTTACGAAGTATTCTTTGGGAGTATTTCTTTTGGAGTTTAGCTATACGGAAAAATGTGTTTTTTTCCCACTTTCTTGGTTATAATGAAAGAAAGGTTGAGATAGCTAGGACATGGTTCATTGATGAAGGATGACAGATTGCCAAAGATGTTCTTTTTTGCCATCTATCTGGGGCCAAACGAGAAGCAGGTCACCCCCAAATCGCTTGAGAAGAGGTAAAAGGAAGGATATAAATAGTTAGCCAAATATAAAATATTACATTCCTATCTTAACCAATGAAAAAAAACTATGCTGATAGAAAACGAACAAAAATTAATGATAAAAGTTTTTAGAGTTATGTTAAACAAAAGATTAGGAGAAATAAATTCAAATGATTTTCCAAATGTAATACTATAATACTACCATACACCATCAATAAATAAATAAAACCGAAAACGAACTGCAAGTACAATAAATAACCAAGTCAAAACGAACAGAAAATAAGAGGAGTGGGGCTGACTCTCCCGTGCCTTTTAAAGACCAGTGTTCTTTACTGACAAAAATAATTATTTGGGCTCTGTGGGTTTTTACTTCTCACAACTTCAAAAGTCACCGTCATAAACAAGATAGCCGTAAAAAGAAATTAATGTGGATTGACAGTTTTAATATATACATTGTTGTTTATTCCTGAAAGTCTTAATAATTGGATTTATTAAAGTTAAAAAAAGAGAAAACATTTAAAATGTATTTAGTTTTTAGGAAAGTGCAAATTATGTTTTGGTCTAGAAGGCACCGGCAGTGTCAGCCCTATTCCTCTCAGTTTCTGCCCGTTTTGAGTTGACTTGGTTATTTCTGTTAATTTTTGTCTGTTTTTGGGTTTCATTTATTTTTTTATGGTGGTTTATGGTAGTTTTACGCTTGGAAGATTATTTGAATTTATTTCTGCTCATCTTGGGTTTAAGTTAGCTCAAAAAAAGTTTTTTATAATTAGTTTTTGTTCGTTTTTAATTGATAATTTCTTTTTTATTGGTTAAGAAAGGAATATTTTAAGTCTTTTGATTTTTTCTGTGTAATAATCTAGTTTTTGGCTAAGAAATTTTTGTTTAAGTATTTTTATAATATGCGTGGTTTTGGCAATCAGGATACACATAATATCTCTTGATTTAGTTTTACACCTCTACTTCCCCAAAAAATAAAACTTAATACCCTAATCTGTTGTCAAGACATATTACCTATGCTATTTTTACAACCTGGATGAACTTACAAAACTTGGGTTTAGTTCAATAATAAGAGCAGCAGTAGTAATAGTACTAGCCTGAAAGTTTATATATATATATATATATATATATATATATATATATATATATATATATAATATATATATATATTATATATATATATATATATATATATATATATATATATATATATATTATAATATATTATATATATAGATATATATATTATATATATATATTATATATATATATATATATATATACATGTATATATATATACATGTATATATATATATATATATATATATATATATATATATAGATATATATATATATATACATGTAATATATATATATATATATATATATATATATTATATATATATATATATATATATATATATATATATATACTTATATATATAAGTTATATATATATATATACTTTCAGGGCTAGTACTACTACTACTGCTGCTCTTATTATTGAACTAAACCCAAGTTTGTAAGTTCATCCAGGTTGTAAAAATAGCATAGGTAATATGTCTTGACAACAGATTAGGGTATTAAGTTTTATTTTTGGGGAAGTAGAGGTGTAAAAACTAAATCAAGAGATATTATGTGTATCCTGATTGCCAAAACCACGCATATTATAAAAAATACTTAAACAAAATTTCTTAGCCAAAAACTAGATTATTACACAGAAAAAAATCAAAAGACTTAAAATATTCCTTTCTTAACCAATAAAAAAGAAATTATCAATTAAAAACGAACAAAAACTAATTATAAAAACTTTTTTGAGCTAACTTAAACCCAAGATGAGCAGAAATAAATTCAAATAATCTTCAAGCGTAAAACTACCATAAACCACCATAAAAAAAATAAATGAAACCAAAAACAGACAAAAATTAACAGAAATAACCAAGTCAACTCAAAACGGGCAGAAACTGAGAGGAATAGGGCTGACACTGCCGGTGCCTTCTAGACCAAAACATAATTTGCACTTTCCTAAAACTAAATACATTTTAAATGTTTTCTCTTTTTTTAACTTTAATAAATCCAATTATTAAGACTTTCAGGAATAAACAACAATTAAACAATAATTAAACTGTCAATCCACATTAATTTTTTTTACGGCTATCTAGGTTATGACGGTGACTTTTGAAGTTGTGAGAAGTAAAAACCCACAGAGCCCAAATAATTATTTTTTGTCAGTAAAGAACACTGGTCTTTAAAAGGCACGGGAGAGTCAGCCCCACTCCTCTTATTTTCTGTTCGTTTTGACTTGGTTGTTTATTGTACTTGCTGTTCTTTTTCGGTTTTATTTATTTATTGATGGTGTATGGTAGTATTATAGTATTACATTTGGAAAATCATTTGAATCTATTTCTCCTAATCTTTGGTTTAACATAACTCTAAAAACTTTTTATCATTAATTTTTGTTCGTTTTCAATCAGCATAGTTTTTTTTCATTGGTTAAGATAGGAATATAATATTTTATATTTGGCTAACTATTTATATCCTTCCTTTTACCTCTTCTCAAGCAATTTGGGGGTGACTTGCTTCTCGTTTGCCCCAGATAGATGGCAAAAAAAAAACATCTTTGGCAATCTGTCATCCTTCATCAATGAACCATGTCCTAGCCATCTCAACCTTTCTTTCATTATAACCAAGAAAGTGGGAAAAAACCACATTTTCCGTATAGCTAAACCAAAAGAAATACTCCCAAAGAATACTTCATAAAGATAAACTCCAAAAGAAAACACTGCTTGTGGTTTTTTTTTCGCTCCTAACGAGGCGCGTCGGTAGTTACACCCTTCTATCTACAAATTCAATATTCAGTCAATCGTTGTTTGACCAAACCTATTTGAAAAAATTGGTACATATCATGTTTTGGATTGGAAAAAAGAGAACCATGGGGTTTCTATAACTGGCCGAAAAGTCAATTACAAAAAGTGTGAGTGGCTCAGCTGCCAAATTGATAACCTCCATGAAACAAACAATACAAAAAATGGCAATGTAGACTCATTGCTAATCCTGACAGTATAGTATCAATTATGGTGGAAAAAATTAAGTAACTTTTTTTATAATGTTCCTTAATTCAGATAATAAGCCGATTTTCATTTTATTATGGATTCAACAATTATTTCAACACATATATCCATAAGGATCTCTACCTTAAATCTGCATTTCTCAAAAAAATTTCCTACTTTTCAATAAGCAATGTATAAAGACTGCATAAATATATACACACACACATATATATATATATAATATATATATATATATGGATATATATATATATATATATATATATATATATATCTATATATATATATATATATATATATATATATTTATATTGAGAAATTGCTGAGACGTCTCATTGACATCAGTTTGCGCATAGTACCATTTCATTTAGTTTTAGAGCAAGGTCAATTTTTTCTAAAAGTTTTCTACTCTATGGTCTTTTCCAGTCCTAATACACCCTGCCTGTGCCATTTTGACAACCTGGATGCACTTAAATTATTTTGATTTAGTTCAATAGTAGCAGTTGTGATAGTAAAAGTAGTAGCAAAAGTGGTAGTATAGGTTAGTAGCCCGGGAAGTTTCATCTCATTACCCTAAAGGCGTTGCTGGGATATTACTAATACACCCCTTTGATAAACCATGTATACCAAAGTGTGTTTTAATTTAGTTCAACACCCCTCTCAAATTGGCCAGAAACTTAAGCTTAGCTTAGCTTTATTGGATAACGTTAAGCTTAGCTTTATTGGATTCTCATCGCTATTAATTTTCTACGGATTTACTAGTTGGACATATTTTGATGGTTTTTCTGTCAATCCTTTCCAGTTTGCCGTCCCAATAAGCTATCTTGGTTTTAAATTAGGTTTTATGTATTTCTTGAAGTTTACTGGGCTGTAGAACATGGGTTTTTAGGACAAATAAGAAGCGACCGCATATGCACAAATAAAACCGCAATAAGATACAAGATATAAAAGTCACTCTCAGCAAAGCCTGCCATACGACAGGCGTAACAAAAGAAAAAAAACACCCTGTACTCGAATTCGCCTTGCTCCTTCCTCCGACATTAATTTCCTGGAAGTTTTTTCAACTTAATCCTCTCGTTGTAAGACACAACAAGATAGAATTACCAAAAACATAGCTTTGAAATTAGTGTTTTATGAAGAGTAAAGACCACCCTCTAATGCTGATATTTGCTCCACAAAGGCAGCTTCTACTGGAAAAGAAATGAATTCTGAATATTTTACTTTTTACCTATGTAGCAATAGCCTAACACCCAGTTTACACCTACACCTCGAAATTGAGAGTTGGGTGCTCTACTTGCTGAGTTAGCAATATATATATATATATATATATATATATATATATATATATATATATATATATATATAGATATATTATATATCTATAATATATATATATATATATATATATATATATATATAATATATATATATATATATACATATATATATATATTATATATATATATATATATATATATATATATATATATATATATCATATATATATATATATATATATTATATATATATATATATATATATATATATATATATATATATATATATATATATATATATATATATATATATATATATTTGAACTGTGGCAGTGGTGATTCAGATTTTCACTCTTTCCATAAACATAAACCACACATTTGACTTTAAAACTGGTTCTGCATGATTACCAATTTGTGATAATACACATAAATATAGAGGGATTTTCTATTCTTACTATGTCTTCGAAAAATATTGGGATAATTACATTAATCAATTTCTAAAGACAAACAATTGATTTGAAAACAAACTTACACCTTCTCTTACAACGTAAGCGTATTCAGCTAAAAGAGTTTTATTAAAAAACAAAAACAAAAAAAAAGATATAATAATTCTTTTCCATTTGTGCTTCGCTTTCTTGAAATGAGGATCCGGAAATAAGAAGAACATCTTTGTCAACTGGAAAAGAAAGTGGATGCAAATATTAACTGTAATTCATTCCCGCTACTGAAATCCAGTAATAAGCTCAAAAAATAAATAGAATTAATCAAGAAAGCCATTTTTCAAATCGATTGTTTCTTCTCTTTTAATGCAGACATCTTCATCAGCAACCAAGAACAGAAAGGAAATTTTCTAGCCCTCTCACTGTTTTGGGTAAAAATAAATTGAACTTCTAATGTCTTAGGAGGCAAGCGTTAGATCGAAAACCCTTAATATACCACTTAACTTTCTACAGTCAATGGAACATTGACGCCCTAGGTAAGAACTATGGTTATTGTGCGCATCCCCCTGGGGTTATAGTTAGTAGGGATGGTTGCAGAAACTTGGGAAAGAGCTCATCCATAAAGAATTCAAGATGTTGCACTTTTTGTGTCCAATCAAGCTGTAATTTCGTATAAGTATACTTTTAAGCTGATATTTTGATTCTAAATGTATAAAATCATTATATTCAATGTTACCCATCAAAAGCTACGAGCCCGAGAAAATTTGTCTCATTTTCAAAAAAGGGAGGAAAGAGTCCCCCCCCCCCCCAAAAAAAAAATAACAATAATAAAGGAATATTAATGAAAATTACACCACCAGATTCAGCATATCAGCGAATTCCACTACAGACGTTTCAAGCTCCTATCTACAAAATTACCGAATTTTGTAAAAAAAAATTTGCCAAAAGAAAGATCACTGATGCGTAATCAATTGTTGTTTTTTTTTTTTTTTTTTTTTGCTTTTTTCGTTTGTTTCTCTCAGGGATGATCGTATCAAACCAATGGTCATAGAAGATGGAGATAGGGCTCATTCAAACTGACATTAAAATTTCTACTATCTTTTTTAGTGACCGTACAGATCGGAGGGCAACTATCTCTCATCCCAAGCCACTTTTTTTCCCAATCAACCGCGATCAAAATTTTGAGATAACAATTTTTTAAGCATAATTGAAAGGTCCAATAACTACGCTTTTGGGGATGAAAACGACCCCCCACGGCTCCTGAGGAAAGGGCTGTAACTTTTGCAATTTACCCATTGTTTACACACAGTACAATATTTAGTGTGGGAAATATACGGACATTTTCACCAGGAGGGAATTGTCTGGGGAGATTTTTCCGGGAATCATTTTTCACAGAGGGGTTTCTGGTAAGATTTGAAAAATGACCAGAAATTAAATAAAAAAAGGTTTTCTTTTAACTGAAAGTAAAGGAGCAACATTAAGACATAAAATGAAGAGAAATTAGTTCATACATGAGGGGGACTGCCCAATCCTCAATACATCGCTCTTTACGCTAAAGTTTGACTTTTGCTAGTCCCAATTATTTAAGAACGACTCTTGAAGCACAGAGCCGTTTAAGTGGAATAGGAACCTTCCTTTAAGTGCGAAAAAAAAAACTTTACCGTACAGAAGGGGGATCAAGGAGGGGGCAGTCCGCCACACACACGGGATAATTCCTGTTCGTTTTAAGTTTTTAATGCTACTCCTCACTTTTAATCGAATTAACTTGTATGTTTTATTTACTTATTCGTTCAAAATTTGACTTTCCCTAAGTGACATACCTTCATAAGGCTTTTTCCTAAAAATGAAGGTTATAGGAAAAGAAAAAACTTGAAATTGTGTACTAGAGCCAAACTATTATTTTTGAAAAACGTATTCCCTACGGAATTATATAGGCAAGCACCCAAAACATCAGGAAACTTTTTCATCGGACAGTAGGTGAATTAAGATTAAAAACACTAGTTTCAAAGCGCTTATAGCACGTAAAACAGTTTCTGAAGGAGAAGGTCAAGGCGGGGTGAGACAGGAAAGTTAGCTGAAGAAGAAGAGACGGAGAGGAAGAAGCGCAGAGATTCGATTGATTAACCATTAAAATGAAAATCAGCAATGGATCTTCTCTTTTCAATTGTCTCTTAGGTTTTCTGCACAGACTTGGTCAAATGGGCCTTTTGAAATGTTCAATTAAGCTGCATTTAAAAAATTGTTATTGTTAATATTCAATACCCGACTCCCAATAGAGAACTAGAAGATCATAGGCTTATGAACTCGGGAAAGAAGTAATTTTCAGCACTTAATATCTAGAAAAATATTTAAGATATTTTAATCGAGTTTTTTCCATAGCAATTCAAAGATTACCGTAGTGTAAACCCTAGTACTCCTATAAGAGATCGTATAAAGCGACCAGAATACGATGTTTGGGTAATTGATCTACATAAAGACAGGTATCAAAAGGTAAGCTACTGAAATTACATACTTTATTCTGTAATACAGAAAGGTATCTCATTTGCATGATTCATACCTGGACAAGAATATCAAGATATATTCAACCTTCAGTAGTCATTTGATTCGAGTACACTCAAAAGGTGGAAATTTTAATCGCTTATCAGCTAAAGGTAAGTCTGAGGGAACCCACGCCACATCATATAAATGTCAGAATAGGACTAGAATATATTCATTCACCTAGTTTCACTTCTTGGCCATGGTCACTATAATACACAAGCACCAAGTGAGAAGTGCGGCTAATATAAAATTATGTTTGGTAATGGAGTATGCATAAAGTTCAAACTAATATCGGAGGCGCCAAGAAATCCAGAACAATCCTTAGAAATCCGGTATAATCCTTAGAAATCAAGTAGTTAAGTGATTAGGGATTTGACAACGTCCATAGTGGCTAAACTATTGGAGCTACTAGAGATTCCTCTTACAAAAAGTCGCATACATTTTAGGCAATGAAAAGGCAGCCATTAGCCATAAAGGACCCAAACTTCCAAGGGCCCCAATACCCCTCCCCCAATTTTTGGCCCCTATCCCCTTTTTTACATTTTTTTCAAGTTTAAATTTTGTTTAATTTTTATGAACTTTTTTAATTTTTTATATTTTTTTCAACATAGAATTTTTCAACTTTTTTTACATGCAGCCTACATGTTTTATATTTCTTTTAACTTTTTTCGCATGTCTTAAAATGACATGAAATATTCTTAAAACCTAAAAAAAAAAAATCAAATTTAATATGTTCGAATTACAAAATGAGAATGATACAGATACGTTAGTTGTGACTTTTACTATAAGAAAAAAAATGTTTGTAGTAGCAGTCTACTCTTTCTTTTTTTGGACTGAATTTTTTGGACTTTTTTTACTCTATGGTTGCTCATAGACACTAAACATCTGTCCCAGCATTACTCTATGGATGGTTATCGACACTAATTAGTTTATTATATGTATTAAATCAGTAATTTTCATCGTAGGAAGGATAACACCTGCATCATATTTTTAAAATAGTGAAGATATATTATTCGAAGAAAGTGTGTGCACATAATAAATTCATCGTTACGCTGAATGCTGAAAGACATGTATTTGAACTGCGAGACAAGCACTAGTGTAACACTATTGGAAACGTATTCGTGCGTTGTCATGACAGTGCGAGTTTAGATTTCTTTGGAGTACCAAAAAGATTCAAGATAAAAATGGTAAATATGCTAAAGTATCATTTCCATAGATGATAGTGCTCAAAGAGAATGCCAACATAAAAATGTAAGTTGACGATGAGGGTCAACGTCTTGCTACTATTAGTCGTAACACGTTACCTATTGATATATCCTATTGCACTCGTTTCTCTTGGGCACCTATAAGCTGAATTTTAGAGGTGGGCTAACCTAGTCTGATTGAGACTTCCAATGCTGTGTAATGGAAATCTCGAAACAAAATATAAGAATACAAGGGCAGCATCATTCAGCTAGGGGCTGTCCCACCAATATGGGCGCCAATATTTGTTCTGGTATTAGTATTCAATGAAAGCAAGGAGAAAAAGAAAGGCCAACTGCTGCATTGATATCATAAACCATATCTTGTCTACGTGCCAAAACTGTTACCTGTGTAAAAACAATGTGACAATAGACAGTGAAATATCAAGCAAAATAAAAAAGGCATTGGCAGACAATATCACTAATGAATATAAAGATGAACTGATGGAAAATAGTGCAAATTTGAACATTATTACTACCATTGATCATAAACCAACAGATAGAGTCAATGAATCTAATAATACCAAAGAAGAAACGCATATTGACACCACAGTAAAAATTGTGAATGACTCAAAATGGATTAATGATTATTATACTGGTTACGAACTAAGAGAAAAGAATAACTAAACTATCAAGAGACAACATGATGAAATATATTATGGAACAGATTCAAAGTTTCCAAAGTTTTGATAAGAAAGCATTGATATTAATAATGTATAATAATATCTGTAACATATTTTTTTTGTTAATATTCTACATGCTGTTATTTTAATAAAAATATTTTATGCATTACTTTATTATATAACCATTATTTTTTTAGGGTACGCTAGCTAATCGAACGCTTTAAATCAAATGTATTTTAAAACCGCGTGTGTATTTTATTAATCAAAAGTAAAACCCATGTTTCTTAAATTATCAAATATTTTTTAATAGATCAGCTGTATCTAAACCGTTTGTATTCTTTAGTCAAAATAAAACTCAAGTTTCTCAAGGTATTTTTAATAAATCAAATGTATTCTTATTAATCAAAAATAAAATCCAAGTTTCTTTAATTATCAAATAATTTTTTGATAGATGAAATGCACCTTAACCGTATGTGTTCTTATTAATCAAAGATAAATCAAAATTTCTTCATTGATTGAATACTTTTCAATAGATCAGAAGTATCTTAACCGACTGTATTCTTATTAGTCAAAAATAAAACTCAGGTTTCTTACATGATCAAATATTTTTAATAGATAAGATGTATCATAACCAAGTTTATTAGTCAAAAATAAAAATCTAGTTTATAAATGATCAAATATTTTTAATAAATGTGATGTATCATAACCGTGTGTATTCTTTTTTATCAAAAAATTAAACCCAAGTTTCTTAAATGATCAATTATTTTTAATACATCAGATGTATCTTAAGCTGTATTCTTAGTCGTCAAAAATAAAACAAATTTCTTAAATAATCAAATGATTTTTAATAAATAAGATGTATCTTAACCGTGTCTATTCTTATTAGTCAAAAATAAAACCCAAGTTTCTTAAATAATCAAATATTTTTAATAGATCAGATATATTTTAACCGAGTGTATTCTTACTAGTCAAAAATAAAACTCAAGTTTATTAAATGATCAAATATTTTTTAGCAGATGAGATATAGCTTTAACCGTGTGTATTCATGTTAATCAAAAAATAAAACCCAAGTTTCATAAAATATCAAATAATTTTTGTAATAGGTCAGATGTATCTCAATCAAGTGTATCCTTATTAGTCAGAAATAAAACTCAAGTTTCTTAAATGATCAAATATTTTTGTTTATTAGATTAGATATATCTTAACCGATTGTATTCTGATTAGTCAAACAGTTGAAGGTAACGAACTGTAATTAAGGAGTTACCCAGTTCAAAAGTAACTGAAACTCTTAAAAAAAATGAATTTTAATACCAATAGAAACATAAAAAGAATCAGATTTTTATGCTGATTCCAAATATATAAGTTTCATCGAGTTAAAATCAACAATTTTTCAAATAACTTAATTTAAGTTAGGTTCATTTAGATTCACTTTGCGTGGCGCCACGCTCAGTGAATCTAAACGAACCAAATTCAAATGTAGTTATTGGCAAACATGGTAATTTTAGGTTGGCTGCAGGTACCCAGGCGACAGGTTGGCTGCAGGTACCCGGGCATTAGTTTGGCTACGGGTATCCTGGGTTTGGTAAGCTGAGATCACTTGGGTGTGATAATTGTTTCTGCATTCTTCATTTTCAAATGACTCTCACGCTTCTGACTACAAACAAACTATGTAGCCAAATTTGTTTGATGCAATAGATTTTTAAAAGTTAATCTCCATGATTGTATCACGTTTTCATAATATTCGACAAAAAATGATAATACAGTGCAAGGTTTTGTTAATAACTTGTGTGATTTTTGATAATACCATGCATGACTAATAGAATTGTAGGGGATTCTCATTATAGCCTTCGATATTTTGATAATGTATTGCAAGATTTTCATAATATCAAACATCATTTTGAGGTATGAACCGAATTCTCTTTTGAGTTAGAGACATATTTGATCATTTATGAAACTTGCGTTTTATTTTTGATTAATAAGAATATATTCGGTAAGATACATCTTATCCGTTAGAAAATATTAGATCATTTAAGAAACTAGGGTTTTATTTTTGATTAATAAGAATACACATGCTTAAGATACATCTGATTTATTAAAATATTTTATCATTTAAGAAACTTAAGTTTCATGTTTGACGAATAAGAATACACTCAGTTGAGACACATCTGATTTATTAAAAAAATATCTGATCGTTTATGAAACTTTGGTTAAAGTTTTGATTAATAACAATACCCACGGTTAAGATACATCATATATATTAAAAAGTATTTGAGCATTTAAGACACTTGAGTTTTATTTTTGACTAATAAGAATAGCGACGAAGACCACACTGACTTTCCATCATAAACAAATAAGAAGAACAACAGGAAAATTTTTTTTATACAAGACAGTGGAACGCAACTTTAAATGAATATTTCGACCCTATATCCAAGGGCCGTCCTCAGCAAAACAGACGAAGAGAATAAAAACACTATAAAGAAACTTACATTAAAATTTCAATCATTAAAACTGTTTTAAAAAGGTTTTTTAAAACAGCCCTAATATCATTACTTCAAGGAAGTTTAACCAGGACTGGTACTCCTAACGAAATGGACAGAGAACAATTCATTCAGATGGAATTAAAATACTTACAGACAAGATTTTAAAGCTAATCTCGCCTTCTTGGCAGCCAGCCTAGAAGGTCTATTCGTAATAGGTTGAGTGGAGTTATTTACTGGTTTTTTAATATAATCAGTCAAATCATTTTTAATTAAATTTGTGTATAGGGCATTAAGCGAATATTCCCCCAAATCTCTATTTAAAGAAATATTACTATTTATTTTGATTTTAATTTCAATTGCCTCTCGAACAACCTGTTTTATGCCTAAATCATTGCTAATAAGGCAAGTTTCTTCAAAAAGCATTTTATGACTAGGGTTATCATATATGTGACTGCTTAAAGCAGAATCAAAGGAATGTTTGTACTATTAGAATTTAAAGCTTTAGTTATGTCATCTTTGTGTTGTTGCGGGCGTTTTTCTAAATTTTGATGGGTTCTACCAACATAAAAATGGCCACAGTCACATGGTATTTGATAAACCCCTCTCTGGCGAGTAACTGGGGTTATATCTTTACCAGAATTTAAGAAATTCATGATTTTAAAATTATTTGTAAATACGACATAAAAATTATTTCGTGTGCAAACTTTTTTTAAACTTGTAGTGACTTTTGGAATATATGGAAGGTAAATTATATTTGAGGGCTTGACGGGAACTTCACATTGCAAAAGACCCTTAATTTTACGGGAGTGTCTTGCCAATCTTCGGCTAATTGTATTGTTAATAAAGACAATAGGATAACCGTTTCCAAAAAAGTATGTCTCTAATAAAATTTAGTTCATCTGTGATGTAAGATTCAGAGCAAATATTTAGGGCACGGTCAACAAGAGATGTAACAACACCTCTTTTAACTTGTGGGGGGTGATTGGATTTAAAATGTAGATATCTGTTATTTTGTGTGGGTTTTCTGTAAATTGTAAAATCCAGTTTATCAATGTCACGAATAATTAAAACATCCAGAAACAGTAATTTATTTGCATTTTCAATTTCTAAGGTGAATTGTAAATTTCGGTCATATGCATTAAGGTGATCTAGAAAGCCCCTAAGTTCATTTTCCCCCATAATTCCAGAGCGATATTACATCATCCATATAACGCCCCCAATATACATGTTTTAAAAATATGAATTTAAGGCCCAATTTTCGAGGTGCTCTACATAAATGTTCGCTAATAACCCGGATAGCGGTGTGCCCCCATAGGGAGACCATTTTTTTGTTGATAAAAAGAATTGCGGAACTGAAAATACATTGAATACTTATTACAAATTCTGACTAGGGACATTAAAACCTCACAATCTATTCCTGTTGTTGAATCTTCAATTAAATGATAGTTTTCTTCTATTTTATTTTTTAATAACTGCTCAGATATTGCTACATCAATATTTGTTGTACATAGAAACTATGTCGAAACTACTTACTATTGTATTTTCTGAAATGCTTGCACTTTTAAGTTTTTCTACTAAATCTACCGAATTACATATGTAATTCGGGATGGGGTTTATCAAATACCATGTGACTGTGGCCATTTTTATGTTGGTAGAACCCATCAAAATTAAAAAAACGCCTGCAACAACACAAAGATGACATAACTAAAGCTTTGAAATTAAAATCAAAATAAATAGTAATATTTCTTTAAATAGAGATTTGGGGGAATATTCGCTTAATGCCCTATACACAAATTTAATTAAAAATGATTTGACTAATTATACTAAAAAACCAGTAAATAACTCCACTCAACCTATTACGAATAGACCTTCTAGGCTGGCTGCCAAGAAGGCAAGATTAGCTTTAAAATCTTGTCTGTAAGTATTTTAATTCCATCTGAATGAATTGTTCTCTGTCCATTTCGTTTGGAGTAACAGTCCTGGTTGAACTTCCTTGAAGTAATGATATTAGGGTTGTTTTAAAAACCTTTTTAAACAGTTTTTTTTAATGATTGAATTTTAATGTAAGTTTCTTTTATAGTGTTTTTATTCTCTTCGTCTGTTTTGCTGAGGACGGCCCTTGGATATAGGGTCGAAATATTCATTTAAAGTTGCGTTCCACTGTCTTGTATAAAAAAATTTCCCTGTTGTTCTTCTTATTTGTTTACAAATAAGAATACACTCGGTTAAGATATATTTGATCATTTAGGAAAGTTGGGTTTTACTTTTGATTAATAAGAATACAGACTGTTAAGATAAATCTGACTTATTAAAAATATTTGTGTCATATAAAAAACTTGAGTCTTATTTTTGACTAATAAGAATACACTTGATTAATATACATCTGATATATTAAAAAATATTTGGTCATTTAAGAGACTTGGGTTTTATTTTTGAATAATAAGAATAAACACGGTTAAGATAAATCTGTTTTATTAAAATTATTTGATCATTTAAGAAACTTGAATTTTATTTTTTAGTAATAAATTTTTTTTAGGTTAAGATACATCCGACATATTTAAGAATATTTGATCATTTAAAAAAACTTGGGTTTTATTTTTGATTAATAAGGATATACATGGTTTAGATACATGGGTTTTATTAAAAATATACGATCATTTAAGAAACTTGAGTTTTATTTTTGACAAATAAGAACAACATCGGTTAAGATACATCTGCTCTGTTAAAAAAATATATGACCATTTAAGAAACTTGAGTATTATTTTTGATTAATAAGAATACAAACGTTTATGATATATCTGATTTATTGAAAATGCTTAATCATTTAAAAAACTTGAGTTTTATTTTTGATTAATAAGAATACACTCAATTGAGATACATCTGATCTATTAGAAAATATTTGATCTTTTAAGAAACTTGGGTTTTATTTTTGATTAATAAGAATACACATGGTTAAGACACAACGGGTTAATTAAAAATATTTGATGATTTAAGTAACTTGAGTTTTATTTTCAACTAATAATAATACTCAGTTGAGGTATATTTCATCTATTAAAAAATATTTGATCATTTAAGACACTTGGGTTTTATTTTTGATTAATAAGAATACACACGGTTAGATACACCTGATTTATTACGAATATTTGATCATTTAAGAAACTTGAGTTTATATTTTGACTAATATGAATATACTCGATTAAGATATATCTGATCTATTAAAAAAATTATCATTTAAGAAACTTGGGTTTTATTTTTGATTAATAAGAATAATCTTAAGGTTAAAATACGTTTGATCTATTAACAAAATTTGATCATTGAAGATAGGGGAATTTTATTTTTGACTAAAAAGAATACACTTGGTTAAGATACATCTGATCTATTACAAAAATTATTTGATCATTTATGGAACTTGGTTTTTTATAATATCAACACACATGGTTAAGATACATCTGATTTATTAATAATATTTGATCATCTAAGAAACTTGAGTTGTATTTTTATGTTGTATTATAGTGAAAATTAAAAAATGCACATTAAAAATATTTAATCATTCAAAAAATTCGGTTTTATTTTTGATTAATAAGAATACACACGGTTAAGATACATCTGATTTATTAAAACATATTTGATCATTTAAAAAGCTTGAGTTATATTTTTGACTAATAAGAATACATCTTGAGGTAAAGATACATCTGATCTATTAAAAAATATTAGATCATTTATTGGGTTTTATTCTTCATTAATAAGAACACACATGGTTATGATAAATCTGATTTATTGAAAATAAAAATATTTGATCATTTAAAAAATTTGAGTTTTATTTTTGACTAGCATTTCCACCATTGTGTATTTTGAATCTCTTTGGTACTCCAAAGAACTCTAAACTCTCACTGTCGTGACAACGCACGCAAACGTTTCCAATGTGTTACCGCTAGTACTTGTTTCGTAGTTAAAATATTTGTCTTTGTCAGCATTCAATACAATGATGACTTTATAATATGCACAAACTTTCTTCGAATAATTCATCTTCACTTTTTTTAAAATATGATGCAGGTATTTATCCTTCCATTGTACGAAAATTACTAATTTATTACATAACATAAACTAGGTAGTGTCGATAACAAGCCATAGAGTAACACTGGGACAGCCACGTAGTGTGTATGGGCAACCATAGAGTATCATTGTTACAGCCGAATAAATAAAAAAAAGTAAAAAAAAATCAGTCCGAAAAAATAAAGAGAAAAGTGCTACTACAAACATTATTTTTCTAATAGTAAAAATCACGACTAACATATTTACATCATTCTCATTTTGTAATTCGATAATATTAAATCTGATTTTTTTTTTTTTGTTTTAATTATATTCATGTCATTTTAAGACATGTAAAAAAGTTGAAAAAAATATGTATGTAAAAAAATATAAAAACCCAACAAAACTAAAAAAAAAATAAACCCAAAAAACTAAAAAAGTAAACTTAAAAAGCATAAAAATGGGGGGAGGGGTATTGGGTCACTTGGAGGTTGGAGTCCTTGATGGCTAATAACAGCCGTATCATTGCCTAAAACGTATACGACTTTTTGTAAGAGGAATCTGTAGTAGCTCTAATAGTATACCCACTATTGGCGTTGTCAAATCCATTGCACCCTTATTACTTGATTTTTAAGGATTGTACTGGATTTCTAAGGATTGTTCTGGATTTCTAAATGAAAATTCTTTTCTCGGCGCCTCCGACTTTATTAGTTTCAACTTGATGCATACTCCAATACCCAACATTATTTTATATTAGCCGCACTCCTCACTTGGTACTTGTGTATCATAGCGACCCTGGCCAAGAAGTGAAACTAGGTCAATCGAATCAATTGACTTGTGATGGATGAATACATTCTAATCTTATTCTGACGTTTATATGATGTGGCATGGATTCCCTCAGGCTCACCTTTAGTTGTTAAGCAATTAAATTTCAACCCTTTGAGTGTACTTGAATCAAATGCCTTTTGATGGTTGAATTTATCTTGATATTCTTGCCCAGGTATGAATCATGCAAATGAGATACCTTTCTGTATTACAGAGTAAATTAGGTAATTTCAGTGTTACTAAAAAAAATTTGTACCATCAGTATTACAGAATAGATTATGTAATTTCAGTAGCTTATCTTTTGATACCTGTCCTTATGTAGGTCAATGACCCAAATATCGTAATCTGGTCGCTTTATACGACCCCATGTAGGAGTACTAGGGTCTATACAACTGATAAAAAGAACTGAAGGAGGAGAGGGAAATTTAATTTGAATAGAAAACGTGACCACACATGAAACTTGTTTGCAAAAGCAAATAACGGAAAATATTTGCCATTAAATTTCATACCTGTCTCAAATGACAAAACAAACGTTTTGCATGTAGAAGTACTTTTTTTGTGTAAATAAGGCTCATTTTTATAAAAAAAAAATATTACCCAGCGAGGTCGGGTTTTCAGTGGACAAATCTCTGTCGTGGAAGTTCATGGAGATGGGGAGGAAGGCCAAAGATTATTCAACCAAAGATTATAATGACCAAAATAAAAGATTATAGTGACCAATGAATACAATAACCGATTTGTCCGATGATAGTAACGACACGTGAAACTTTTGGCAACAAAAAGACAGAACTACGACTTTTTGTCCGATGGAGAAGAAAACAGATAACTTTCTGCAATTACAGAAAAATCAATGAAAACTTTTTGCAACATCAAAAAAGCAATGGCACTTTCTCTGATGACAGAAAAAAGAAGAATTTATTGCAGTGATAAAAAAAGAACAATAACACGTAGTCCAATAACAAAAAAGATGACACTTGATGCAGTGACAGAAAAAAATAAACAATTAGTTTTATTATTCACGAGAAAAAGTATCACTTTATGTAACAACGCATCTAGCAATAGCCGAAAAACCATTATACAAAAACGATGACATGATAGCTTTGTGGCAAAGTCTCAGAGAACCCAACTAGGACTTTTTATTTAATTTTGATAAATTTGTCTTAAATTTAATTAATTATCTTGATAATTTTTCTTTGCTTACAGTGAGGCCATTGTTAAAGAAGGGCCACATAGTTTTAATAACCTCCAATCTCAGAACGTTAAAAGGATAGAAAAAAAAAACATAATTAAAACTGAAAAAAGGTATTGCAAACCTGTCCTTTTCGAAAGAAGCACGGCAGGTATTTCATTGCATTTGCACGGATACAGGCTATATTTTGGTACTGATCAAGATTTGACTCTCTTAAGGATTTAATCCTATCTCGAACGTAGTCTGACACTTTAACTCGGATTTCCATACCTAGCATGAGTGTTGTTGGAAACATAGGAGATAACTGCACTGAAAAAAAAAATAAAAACACAAAAAATCACACAAAACCACAAAGACAACTTGGAAATCAGTAGATGGAACGCACAAAGAAAACTCCAAAAGGACCAGAAGAACCGGACTTTTTTTTAATAAAGATACAAAAATAGACCTCTGCTACCAAGGTCCCGTGGAGCGCTGCAACAACTGTCACCTAAAGGTCACAATTGCAAAGCGATACATGCAACTGCATTTCTCAGGTAATAAATGTGTAGACTTCTGTATCACACTTGAAGATACGTTATGATTATTGTAAGTTATTATTTGTCTGAGCAACGTGTAATTAGAGAACTTCCAAAATAAGTCCTTCTTTTGAGAATCAATCGTTAAACTGTAGTAGCATTATTTTGTACTGTATTAAAATTGTGTACTATTTACAGCGGTTAAGGAACATCCGTGAAACGGTTGTTCCAAACATTAAAAACCGAAAACTTAATAAGTATAACAAACATTAAAACCGAAAACTTAATGAAAAAATCACAACTACTGCTTCGAAATCAGGATTTCCTGTATTATTTCCCAAAAAATTATGAGAGGTATCGAATTTTATTAGGTTGTCAAAGAGATGATATGAAGTTATCAATACTATGAAATTATAATGTGAAGTAGAATATGTAAAGGTATTTGGAAATTATTTGATTTGTGGTAAGGTGTATTTTTATGGTATTTGGGTGATCTAGTGGTAGATGCCTTTATTCTCCCTGTATAGGGGAGATAAACTCTGTCCCTAAGGTATTTAAACTTTGGTAGCATGCCTTAGGCTATGACCTGACTAGTGAGGCGTACCAGCTGGGTATGTTTGAGGGACTAAAGGTAGATTGTAGAGAGGTTGGCTATAATACAATACTTTTATTTATCTAACATATACCGGTACAAGGTACAATAATATATATATTTCCACTGGGACTGGTGGTTCCAGGGGGACAACAAGTATCAGAAATTGCAATAAGATATAATACAATAGAATACTTAGACACTTACAATAATACGAAAATATTCCAAAGTACTTCTAAATCAACGGACCAGAGGTCAGTCCGGCATAAAGTTAGTATCAGTCTACCCCTTCCCACAAAATGTATCTTTTATATATTTTATCAACCACGCCTTCCTGGACCCAACCGACGCAATAGCTAGGAAGTGGTGATTTCTCAATTTCCCGTTAAGCAGAAACTTGGCATGATATGTTCCTTATCTTAATAAAAAGTGGTATTTCGAAACTTTGTATTTGCGTCCTAATATATTTTTACTAAATTCCAAATTTACTTAATTAGAAGGCTTTACCACAATACTCCCCATTTAAAGAAGAGTTGTCCCAACTCTCAATATTTTACTTTTCAAACAACTTAATTTTGTTTACAGCTATTATGCTGCCATCTTTGGGTCATTATGTGCATATACCCTCAATGGGTTTCCTCAAGGTCATGTTTATGGT
Organism: Artemia sinica; assembly: GCA_027921565.1. Taxonomy (NCBI): domain Eukaryota; kingdom Metazoa; phylum Arthropoda; class Branchiopoda; order Anostraca; family Artemiidae; genus Artemia; species Artemia sinica. Next base: position 808,910 of record JAPEVW010000070.1, on the reverse strand, counting down.
CCAATATAGTCCATGTTTTTTTTTTTTTGTCGAAGGATTTCAATTTGAAATTCATCCTTGTTTCTCTTTTTTCTCTGTCTCGAGGACTGAAAAATACTCTTTTTACCCTTTTCATATGCATCTTCTGTTTTAGCTTGACCCCAAGCGGCTCAAGCATTATATTAGTGGTTCTGCTTAAATTAGATTTCAAGTTATATTAGAAACGTTTATGAATTATTTGAGTTTAAATTTAATTCCCATTAATAATTTAATTTATCGGTGTAATGTGATTGATATACCGTTTATTTTTCAGGTTTAGAAATGCCTTGGATAATTACACATTACAATTTTGGTTTTTAAATTTTCACATATTTTTCCAGCACAAAGCATTTTCACATATTTCAATACTAAAAGCCTTGAGGCTATGTAGCACATTCTCTATGCCTAAATTAAGTTCTGATTTTATCTCACTTTCTGATGAACTTGTAGTAAAGTCTGTAATACTGCAAACAGTTTCCAAAATATCAGTTGATCAGGTATGGTTTGGTTTCTGATTGTATGAGATGTTAGTATCAGGATACAGTTGAAGTGGCTTCAAAATTTGTTACTTTCCAAAATGCGTCAAAAATTGATTGAAAAAAATGGATCCGAAAGGATGTTACGAAAAATTTGATTTCCAAAATAAACTAAGGCTGTATCTAAAATAAATATTCACATTAGAATACACGTAAAGCATAAAGTTTTACATATATAGTTGAAAGAAACACTCAATTTTGCAAAGTTTAATTACTTTTTAATTACTTTTCTCTCTTTTAATTACTCGACACCTATCGCTGCTTAAATAGGAACATTATGTTTCTTGCTGGCGACTTGTTTCATTATTCTCTTCAACTTAACATAGAATTATTAATCACTTAACATATTGTTTCATAATAAAAAAATATTTCTACGTTGACTCGAAGTCAAAAATTTACATGTAACATTAAATCACTAGTTAAAACTTAAAGAAAATAAAAACATATTATATATATATATATATATATATATATATATATATATATACAAGCATTGTGTAATAACTTACACAAGTGTTTTTTTTAAGTTACAAAACTTAGCTCAACATTTATCCAAAAAAATATATTTGGTTAAAGTTTAAAAAGTTATTTTAAACACTATATAGTAATTTAACTATACACAGAGCATTTTGTTTTATTAGTAAAACACTAATTACTAATTTATTTACAATAACAAGTATTATTGCTGACATAGCAACGAAATTTGCTCCATTATCTATCATAAATTTCCCTTTACTTTCATATTTATAAAATTCATAGTGCCAACCGAATTGTCTGCGGATGTAGATAACACATTTTTTTTAATATTTAGTTTCTTTGCGATAGATTATGGCTTTGTGCAGACAGGGGTTCTTACATCCTTCCCTCCAAGGGTTTGATGTTTCTTATAATACCCATATTTAAAAACAAATATAATCAATCCCAAAACCACGATAGCAGTTATGAAATATCCCCAAGTGGAGGCTAATAAGCCTTTACAACAAGTGGTTCTTTCTATTTCCGTTTGGAAAATGGGATAATTAATTTCCAGATTCTTATTTAGATTTTCCAGGGTTGTCAAAAATCTGGGTGTTTCTCCTTTTATTTTTTCCAGAATGGAGATATCAGTTAATTTCTTTATCATCTTTTATACTTTTTTAATTTTTTCATTATCTTGTTTCAAATTTGTTGTTTGAAAAAGATTTATGTTGGGTATAGGTTTTATACTCCATTTGTCCATATTTATTTCCGTAATTTCCACAATTGGAGATGAAATAATTGTCTCTTTTGTCGTTAAACGACAGGATGGAGGGATATTAATCAGACCCATCCCTTCTATCAGTATATCTCTTGTATTCCTCAACTCTGAAGAATTTTTGAATCTCAACTGCGCCATATAGGGTTGTGGAACACTGAATATGAAATCATTTTCACTTATTTTTTTTTTTTCCATAGTTCAAGATTAATTTCGCTCACTATATCAAGATCACATTCTTTTGGTAGGGGATTTAAGGGATCCATCGCCTCCCAAAGTTTAATAGCACAGACTTTTATTGCTCGTAGATGTGATATAGTCCCTAAGTTACAAAAGGGTAGTTTATTGTTTTTGACATTTAATTATTTCTTGTTGCTCTGGTATCCTATATTTTCAGCTGGAAATGGCTATATATGGTGGAAAATTATTTATCCTAATCCAGCTTGTGGTGTTCGTCAACCATATAGGGAAAGCATTTATTTGGAACAATACGTATTATTCATTTTTAACTAGGGGTACCTTTAAAAATATCTATAACTCCCCTTGTTTAATTTGTAAATAATTTCCCGCCATGCTATAAAAGTACAGAATATTCTCGAAATTTGGTTCTAGTCCTAGTCTCAATTGATAAGGCAAATGGCTTTCTAAGGTTTGAGTACTTTTATTAATTTACCTGGGTTTAGAAGTCGTGCTGGTAAATTTTTTGTCAAAAGGGTTAGAAACTCTAACTCCAATTAATTAAATTCATGGGATATTTCCATGATGGCACTAAATAATACCTGTAGAGCCATCTGAAGATTAATATCTTCTACGATTTCACTTTGATTTCCTATATTCGTTTTAGAGTTATTAATACTGCATTGGTTATCTCCTGTTTAAAAATAGAAAGCGTATTGATCGTCTGATCAACCTTTTCCTCGATTTTTGATATCCCTTCTTTCGTGATGTTTTAAGATTGTTAGTTGTTTGTCTACCAAGTGTAGAAGATTTTGATTTGTTACTTCCACTTTCCCTATCCATTTTTCTGCGTCCTTCCACGTTGTCTCAGATACCGTACCGAATATATATTCTGAGATTTCCCCTATAATACCGATTAAGCTTCTTTTCTTTCTGGCCAATGTATTGTTTGGTTCCTTTTTGTTTTGTTTTTGCAGCGTAATTAACATTCTCTTTATATCTTCTAGAACCCCATGGATTTGGTTGTTCAGTACATTGAACAACAAAGTTGCCTGAGTTTGAAATAATGACACTTTCATTTCTTTTTCTATTACCTGAGGGGGTGTGAAGGGAGATGGGTTAAAAGTTTTTTCTAATTCTCTTCTTGTCATATCCAGATTAGTTCCAAGTACCTTTATTTGGTTCTGGAGGGTATGTGAGGCTGAAGCATCAAACCTAATGGCGATTTGCCAGTAGCCTTCCAAGGGTTTGACGGTATTCATCCTGCGAAACGATACTCCTTTTACAACCCTAAATTCGACCGAAATAAGCTGGAGAAGTTTAAAAAACGCAAAATTATTTTCCAAATCCTCATCTGTAATAAATATTCCTTATATAGATCATATATAAACACGAAAAAAAATATTTTGAACGTGTTGTGAATTAACGCGCAATTCCTGCGTATTCTGCATATTCTTGGATCATTTGTAATTGCCTTGGCGTTATCGTCAATTCTTGTAATTCGGTTACTTCCTGTCTCACACCTTGTATTTTTACTCTTTTGATAAATAATCCAAGCTGTTACAAGTGTAAATAAACTTACACATACTCTGCCCTTTATACAACCTACTAAAAATAATTCACTGAATTGAATGCTTTCCTCCCTTATTACTTACAGTGTGACTTCTGCTTGACTAAGGGCTATTTCTTGTTCTTTTTTATATCTTTCGGCATTTGGGCCCGACTAATAGGTTCTTTAAAATTCTTTTTCCAATTTTCTATTAGATGCTTACTACCTTTTTTTGAAAAAATTTCTAATTTGCCTCGTAATTTTTTTTTATTTTAATGGAGTTAATTTATTTATGTTTTCTTCTGATCTTTGTTTATTTTCCCTTTTAAGAATGAAATTTGTATCTTTGTGCCATAGATTACATTCTGACATTGTCGATATAATTAGTGGAAATTTGGTATTTCTCTGTCTTGAACTCAAGTTCCATCTAGCGTAACATTATTTGAAACCAACACTTCGGATAAGCTTACTTTTATAATTCCTTCAGTTGTTTCTGAAGGTTTAGAGACTTCCCAATGGCATGTTTTTTGAATGCCTTGTCGATTTTCTAGAATTGTTTTCCCAGCAATTTAAACTATTCCCATTCTTTGTCCTTTTTAGTCCTTTTTTGGTCAGTTCTAGTTTAAAAATACCATTTTCTAAAATGTCCATGACCCAAATTTTTTTCTAGAGAAATTATTCTTTCTCCTTTGTTTTCTACTAGTACATACGCTGAAGTTGATGTCATGGTGATTATTACCCCCTGTGGGCCCCCTGTTGCCATAGGAAAAGCTTGATACATTGTAAATACGCTCTTTTTCGGAACCAGGGGTATTTTTACGTTTTATTCGGAGGTTTCCCGCTAATAGAAAATAAGATGCTTTTAATAGCTTAGCATACCAGCTTAAGGGGTCAATCGGGTCACACCCCAAAGGTAATTCATAGTATTCTTCCTTTAATACAAAATACTGTATGTTTTGCAAGATCTCTTTTGACTCCTTTGGAGGCAACAGAAGTTTCGGAATCTGTCCTAACTCTGATAACCCTAATGCTCTTTGAACTTCTATTGTATAGTCACTTAAAATTTGTAGATGTGTCATTGGCTATAACATGCTTGCCCCTAAATATTCTCCATATAACGGCTTATCTTCTTTACTTTCATTAATCAGTAAATTCTCTATTCTACTAAATAAATTGTAAATTTCCCCTAGAGTCCAATTTAAAACTGGAGATTTTTTCATTCTGTGCTAGGCATAACGATTTTTTTTTTTCTTTTTCGATATGAAAATATGTTTTGCTCGATATTTTGGTCTTTTTTTTCTTCCGGGATGTTGGCATGTATTATTTCTAAATAATATTTTTGTATATCTTCTAAGGCTATATTCGTTTTATTTTGTTCTTCTATTAGTGATTGAACATTAACATTAGTACGGTATTTCGTCACATGCATTACAGCTTCTACTTGTCTATTTATTGCGTACAATTTGCAAGCACCGATTGCTCGAAGCTATGGGATATATTTGCAATTCTTTCATATCTGGTTTTTCGCAAAATTATTTTTTTTCTTCTCGGTTACTAGTTTTTTCAACAAAAAGGCATCGATTGTCTTTTGATAAGCGTCCTTTTTTAACATTAGGGTATCTAGCATCTGTTGTAAATGTTCTAAGTCTATTTCAAATATGAGTTGCCAGTAATTTTCTATAATTCTCACCTGGCGTATTTGCATTATAATTCCTCCGCCAACTACTTGTGCTTTCTCGCCCTCTAATTTTGTTTTTTGTCATCTTAGCACTTTTCCCCAAAAAAAAACACCGATAAAACAGCACACCAGTAAAACTTCCACATTGTCTATTAAAAAAAAGAATTGATATTACCCTATGTCCCTCCGTTTTCTTGTAAGGTTTTTTTTCCTCCCCGCAATATGCTGTCTTACGCTTTACGGGCTCTCCAGCATATTAGCGGTTTTAAACAAAAGTTTGGAAAAAATGTTCGTAGCCCTGATAATTCATTGGTTACTATTTTCCCGTTATCTTCGTGTACTGTTTTCATTAACGGATCCAGACTGTGTATCACTTCACAGGAGTGATTTGAAAGCCTGAGTATCCATTTTATATTACTTTTTTGAAACACCTCTATAAGTTTCTTTGAATCTGTTTGTTCTTTTAAAAACTTGTAACAATTCCTTGTTTTCTTTCGTTATTTTTGTGTTGGTTTTTACCACCCCCTTGAATTTTTTGCAAAAAGTTGATATTAGGATATTTTCCTACCTCTGATAGGATTTGTATTAACACGGTTAACATACGTTCTTTTGAAAGTCTTCTGTCACCACGGGGTGGCGTTTACTGGCTTTAATGAACTTGTTTAGACCCTCTTTGTCGTGTATAGGTGTTGAGAATTCATGCGTCATGTCCTGGAAATTTATTTTTTCACGTATAATTACTATGCTTTTCTTATTTTATGTTTTCCCTCAAATTGTGTGGTTTTCCATCGCAGACACATATTCCTTGTCTATGGTATTTCACCAAAAAATAGTGCCTAGTACGTGCCAAAATTTGTTTTTGCGATTTGGGTTATCAGTGCCCATTGCGGTTTCCCTGTAATCTCTTATATTATTCGAGTATGGTATTGATCCTCAGTTCAACTTTTGCCTTGGTTCTATATAATAATTGAGTGCAATTTGTCCCTTTCATGATATTTTGACTATTACCCTGTTCTAAAGGTTTATGGGTTTAGTGCCCAGATAGAGTGACGACATCCAATTATTTTTTTTTCTAGGACGTGGAACTCGACCCGAACATTCAGCACAAACCTCCTTCAAAATTTGACCTTTATTTCTGATATCCATTTGGTTAGCTTGGTGGGTCCCCCCAATGACAAGACGTTTAGCAGGTTTTCTTTAATGCCAATTGTCCTGTCATTTGGTGTCTTTCACCTGCAATTTCCTCGTCCTGATTATTTCTGTTAATGGTGCTTCTGTCCTTATTTGGTAAGTATTAATTTGTTATATCTTCTACTATTCATAATTAGATTACAGCTAGCTTGTACATGTCGCGACTTAATGTAAACTCATGCTGTTTTTCCCATTATAATTATTTCAAAATTTTTCAATTTTTTTTTTTTCAAATTCGACTGAAAGGGCCACCTCAGAGAGTCAAAGGTCCTTCGCATCTACTTAACAACGAGAGACCAGCAGTGATTGAGCTCAATTCCAAATTTACCGGCTTCCAATGACCCTGTTTTAGTAGGACACCCTTCTCTCTTTTTTATAATTACTCCCCAAAATATGTTTTTTTCTTATATGCATATATCAAAAGGATCGCCTTTTGATGCTGATTTCTAAATATGTCTAATTCAATTAGTTTCACTACACCCATTAAAAGTTACGAGTCACCTATTAACGCCCTGTGTAATTGTTTCCGTGATAAGGTCTCTGTTGGCTTCCTAGGCACAATCTATTTGTCGACTAATTGGGATATAAGGGACTATTGGCTTCACTCTATTTGATTTCTACTATCAGACCGTATTTATTTGATATATTGTAAAGGAAATTTTTATATTATTGAATATAGATATTTCTTTAGAGGCTCTTTACTCGTTTTATTTTATTTATATGTTTTTCCGTTATCATTATTTTATTCAAATATTAATCGGCAGGGAGCTACGCTTGTTCTCCCTTTCTCCGTTTCCTGGCCCGAATTTTGGACTCAAAATTTTTGTTTCTCTTCTTTATAATATTTGCAAGTTTTTCCGTGGTCTCTATAGTGTGGTTCACAAGGTTCTGAATTCGAGCGCTGTTTTGCTGCCTCGTCAAATATCTTTAATCTTTGTTTCTCATGACGTTTGGCCTTTTTCATAAGTGATTTAGCTACTTGTACTGCTGAAGAAGGAACTTGTTGCTGTCCTTCTGGTTTCTTTACTTTTCTCCACAATTTCTCTCTCAAGGAGGGTTTTCTTAACGATGGCACAGGTTTAGTTATAACTGTTTCTGTAGAAGAATTATCGGTGTCACATTCTGTTAGCTCGCGTCTGGTAGATGGCGTTTGTTCCAAAACCCATTTTTGTGTTAAGACTGTAGGTGAGTCTAATGTATGAAAATCAGATAATTCATTGTTTTCCTTCCAATTTTTCTTCCTCTTTGGATTTCACCTTTTGGTTTATCACGTTTTAAACCCTTAGGTTGTGTTTAAGGCTCTTCATCGCTAGTATCCGATGAGCATCGAATATTTCCCTTTTTTACTTGTTTGTTGTGGAGAGTTTGTAGCCAAGACTGGGCTAAATACTCCTTCCACTCCTCCCAACCGTTGCGGTCGTTAAAAAGGTCATAAGATTCATATGGTCTTCTGATGTATACTGGTGAAATTGTTTCCTCTATTTCTTCGTCTGAATGAATAGGCTCTGATTTCCACGGTTTTGAAAAAAAAAATCCTTTTTTTCATTCTATTATGGTGTACTACTTCTTCCTTTTCATTATACTGATGTTTTAGAACATAAGTTAAGTTATTTGGTAGAATTTTTACAATCCTGTAGGGCCCATCCAATTTCGGTTTTAACTTTTTTTTGTCCCTTACAGGTTGGTTTTGTATACATAAACCAAATCTCCTAAACAATAATTTGTCTTATTTTTGCTTGTTCTGTCATATTTTTCTTTTTGTTCTGTTTTCGCATCTTCCAAATTGTCTTTAACTTGTTTCTATAGCTTTTTTCATTCGCATCACCATTTCTTGCTTATATTGGTCTAGGTTGTAATATATTCTATCATTTTGTATCTCATCTAAACAAATTCTGGAATTTCTTAGATGTTGTAAAAAAAATGGCGTTTCTTTTAAAGAACGTAAAAAAGCCGTATTTACTGCAAAGACTTTGAATGGTAAATGTTCATCCCAATTTTCATTTTCCTCTCTTGCTTGTATCCCCAGCATGTAAGCTAATTCCCTGTGTTTGCGTTTAACCTTTCCCTTAGCGGATGCCATATAAGACGAGGTAAACCATCGTTTTACCCCCAGATATTCCGTAATTTCGTCTAATAATTTGGCTCTAAAACATGGCCCATTGTCACTAAGTAAAACTCTAGGAAAAAATTCCGTGTTCCAAAAAGAGGCGGTTTACTAAAACTTTCGCAATGGTCTTTGTCTTTTCGTCTTTAATTGGAAAAGCGTATAAATATGAGTTGAAATGGTCAGCTACGGTTAGTATACACCTGTTTCCTTTCCTGGAAACTGGTAAACTTCCTCCTGTTTTCCCAAATGTCTATTGACATTAATTCTCTTACCCTGAAGGGGTGGGGTATAGGCCTAATTAGCCCCAGGTGTCTCTTTGGTGGCGACTTTTGTTTGGCACACTCTTGGCAGCTTTGTATGAAAGCTTTTTAAAAAAGTACACGCGGATACGCTTTTTATCACTTTTACTTAAAAACTTCAAAAATGGACCAATGAAAAATACATGAGGTGCAAAGATTGAATTATAAATTAGAGCAAGTGTTTGTTTATCAAAAAGACCTTTCACCCTGACTAGCAGGCCATAAGTTTTCCCAGTAGCTTTAATTGTCGGCCAAAGGCAAGCCAAGGTATTTAATGGAATCATTATTAAAAATATTAAGAAATCCCACCCTAATTGAATGATGCTGGAAATCACTGTTATTATCTGCCAGTAGGAATTCTGTTTTAGTAGGTTCAATCTCAAATTATATCTCCCGTAGATGCGAATGTAATATATTTATTGCATTCTGTATTGATATTAAATTGTCTGAAAATAACAAAATATCATCAGCATATGACAAGTGGCTAATGTCGATACCGTCAATCGCACACGGGGGTAGGTGCCGTGTGTTCTAATTGCGTTATTAAATATGACGGGACTAAGAACTGACCCTTGTTTTACTCCACGACGTAAAGAAATTCGGTCTGAAAAGTTGCCCCCTCCCCCCGAAAAAATTCTCACACATAAATTACCATACCAACCTGCAAACACTGGCTTATAAAAGGGTTCACTCCACAACGCAAACAATGATAAAAAAGCGTGGTTATGCAACATACTATCAAACGCTTTTGAAAAATCATCTCCGCACACAAAATAGTTGTTTTTTTCAATTTATGATGGTGTTCTAATACTTCTAGAAATATTGCGTGTGCATTTTGAACCCCTACACCACTTCGAAAACCCAACTGATGGTCCCCCACATCCCATTTTCTTGATAAATATGGGAGTAAAATATTTTCAAATAATTTACTAATAACAAAACAAAGTGTTATAGGTCTATATGATGAACAATATGAAGAATCCTTGCCCTTCTTGTGCATAAAAACTACTTTACCTTCTCCCATCAAAGAATGGACATACTGCTGGATTACAATTGCTTGATATAATAACGTAAGATGTTCTATTAGTTTTGTAGTACCATACAAAAGGTGCTCTGATAACAAACCATCTGGACCAGGGGCCTTCCCAGATTTTAGTGATCTAACTTTAATCAAAACTGAAGATGGATAAAAATAAACTAGGTTTTTGTATGAGTTCAACTGAGAAAAATGCTTATATAACAATTAACAATAAATCAATTCAGTTGATGATGGGTACAATGATACCATTGTTCGAGCGGGATTTTGGTCTGATAAATCAGCTGATGATCGCGTTAGTCTAATAACCTCATTATAAAGTAACTTTGGATTATTCCTAATTTTGGTTGATATATCTTTTACTTGTTGTTTCTTCCATGTTGCCACTAACTTTATATATTTCTTTTTTGTTGATTTAACTATTTGGCCATTTCTCGGTCGGTCACACTGATCCCAAATATGATATCATAGCCAATATTTCTCTTTTGTTTCGCCCAACCCAGGCATAACAGACCATCCCTTCTTTTGTGTGTATCTTTATGGACTTTAATAACAGGAACCGCAACAGAAGCGGCAACTTTCATAGCATGAACTATTTCAGCATAATACATATCTAATTCCAACGAATGAAATTTTTGAGACTGTGATAGGAGGTGAAAAGGAATTCTAATTCTACTGAGAATATAATCTAATACGCATTGATATAAGTTTACGTCTATTCTATCCCACAGCTGTTTCTGAAACCATTTCGGACTACGACGCATATGACAAAAAAAAACATTTAAAACAACAGACACTTCAAGTTAAGAATGATCACTAATCAACATTTCATCCGATAATTTAACAAGAGACATTTTTAAACGATTCAAGATCTGAGATTATAAAGTCCAAATTTGTCACACTACCTGAATTATGAACATAAGTATAATCTCTGCTATTCGTTGCCATAGTTAGAGCTTTCGGAAGTGATGATAATAAGATCTGGGACCACGGGAAACTAGGAATAGTAAGGTCAGTGTTAAAATCGCCACAAAGCAAAATGGCTTTACCAGACGCTTGTATTTTATGAGAAATTTTTTAGACACTTGCACATGCTTTAGCAAACCGTTCGTTAGATTGTTCATTTCTGTAATTAGTAGGCATATAAACTGCAAGAATAACGGTATGACCTAGATCAACCGCAACAAAAGTATCATTGGTTTCAAGTAAAACAGACTTAAGGCTCTTATTTAATCCAATCAAAATGCCACCAGAGGGACGACCTCCTATGATTTTCGCAGGACGGATGAAGAACTCATGTTCACAAGAAACTTCCAACTGATTACTATTAACGCCACTTAACTGGTGCTCTACTATACACACACCATTTTGAATGACTTGAATATTTTGGCTAAAACTATTAACTTATCTCTTGCTCTCCATTTATGTTCTGAAAATACAGGTTTACACTGTCAGGTTTGGTGCAAAGGTCCATATCTGTGAAGGCGGGGGGGGGGTGTCAGCCTCAAGCTTGAGTGATTGAAGCACCGACAGGCGTACGGCTCTTCAACACGGCACAGGAGAAGCTGTTGCTTCTGTGATTTCCACCACAATTTACGCAGTTCACAGTAGAGGCTGAGCATACATTATCACGGCTATTAACACGGGGCGCGGCACATTTAAAATCGTTCATACATTCACGAGCAAAATAATCAAGGCCTTGGCATTTATAGCACTGCTTGGGTCGGTTCAGGGGAGTTGACACCTGGAAAAGCGAATAATCAATTTTGATGCCATGCTTTTAGAGCGATATCGAGATCTAGTTGACACTTAAAGGACAACTGCATGACCAAAACTACCTCCAAAGCACTTTGCTTGGACAACAGAGTTAACTAGACCTGTAATAGTTGATTCATCAAAGCCCTTGTCAATCCATAAAATTCCTAGATGTTCCTTCTTTACAACCTTAGCACTGATGCGTGAACCAGGTGGTAGTGCACATACCACCCATGAGGCAGAACCATTATCTTTCATAAACACCAGTAGCCTATCTCTCTGTTACTCAACATGGTTGACTTTGTCTAAGCATCCTAAATTTGAAATTAACTTGTGCTGCTTAGCAGGGATGGAAGACTGCATACTAGCAGGTACATTACTAAAAATAATAGGAACTGTAGCATTTTCTGACTTAGGAAGGAACAGCCACAAACGGTTTTGTTCATCCATATCTGTGCTAACAGACTCTTGTTTTTCAATGAGGAAATTTAACATTCAAACACAGTCATTTCATTAAAAGAAAGAAATTTTTCTTGATGCCACAATAGTATTTGGTTCGCTTTGGAAAACCAGAACATCTGACGGGTCCATAATCGTAACTCGTGGAACAGGATCATCCTTCGAGATTTGGTCTGATAGCAATTCGTAAAAGTCGGTCATAAAAGCTGCACTCGGATGTGAGCCTTGGCGCCTCTCAAAAATATCCACTTTAAAAATATCACGACAGCTTTCAATAGTCTCTTTAAAAAATTACATCTTTTCCAAAAAATTTTGCTGCTACTTTAACAATAGCGTCCTTATCTGCCTTGTAAATAATTTTTTTTTCTGTAGAAAATTTAACACTGGACAAATATACACTAAATCCATTAATCAGGGCACAAAAACTTACTTCCCATAATCTAAATGATAATCAAAGACCATAGTCCGTATTCGATCAAGCCGTTGGGAAGTTGTAATATTTCATTATCAGAAAATTTGTAATATTTCGTAATTTTTCTTACTTTCAACAGTTTTGCAAATTGTGCAAGCCAATTAAAACAAAGTATAATCCAGCTTATGTCCTCACAGTTCAAAGACTGAATCAAGACTTATGCATAAGGGCTGAGCTTGCATTTTCCTTTTCTTTGCTCACACAAGCAAAGAACAGCATTAAGATTTAATATGGGCAAGAATTACTATAAGAAATAGACTGTTTCCATCTTCAATCCTTATTGTAACATTTAAGTGGTTCCAGGTGTTTTCCTGAAAACAACACATTTTTGACATTTCTATTGAGAAAATGCTTACAATTTTAGAAAATTAATAAAGTTAATTTTAGAAAGTTACAAACCAGTCATATATTGTATTGTAGTAAAATTCAGTAAGGCATAAGTAGCTAGTTTGAGTACCTAGTTAGTGAGAGGGTTCTTTACTTTTTGAATAACCCTTCTAAATAAGTTTTCAGGCAAATTTTCTTTAACATAAGGAGTTACAGTACATACTATGAAGGTAACTATTTGAAGTTAGACAAAACATGTACATTTCCATTCTTTTTGTGAAGCATTGAGAACTGGAAAGCCCAAAAAAAAGTAAACTTAATTGAATGATGCTGAATGATCTGCAGAAAATATATATAGGTCATTTTTTAAATTACAATATGTAATTTCACTAATGAGTGATTTTAACACATACATAAAAAGCAAGGTCTGATCACTAGTATCAACTAATATCAGATACCAGAATGGACTGAGCCTCACTAAAACCTCTGAACGGGCTTTTAATGTTAGGATTGAATTCTTACCTAGTAATCCACCATACCCACATCCAATATCAGCAAATTCCACTTCCAGTTTCACATCTGTCTTAGATACAACAGGGTATAACTCATTCCAGTTCATTTCCTCAGGTGAAACAGGACTGCAAAGGAAATACTTCATGTTTTTGTATAAAAACCATTGATCTTAGAACACATTTTTTTTTTTTTTTTTTTGAGCAAAAATGCATGAGGTACACTGAATGTGATTAGAAAAAGACATGGCAGAAGTTACAGCTATAAGGATCAACCTTTATGGGCTAAGACAATAAAAAGAACCTTGCAATTAGCAAGATGTTAAGTAAAGAGTTAAGTTGGCTCTACACATTATTTATTTATTTTTTTCTTTTCAAAGTGGCTCTTTGTATAGAAGGAATTATAGTAAAAACTCAGGATTATAAATTAAAAGTAATAGTGTCCTTTTTTAAGTTGTTGGTTTGAAAGCAATTTGAATTCTGACTTTGTTCCATTGGTTGGAATTTTCATTGAAATTCAAATTACCTAACTTCTAAAAGTTTATGCAGAAAATATTCCATAGTAACTGTAAAAAAGAAAAAGATGGATAATACAGGAAAAAAGTTGGATGGGCCATAAAAAATTTAAGGTATTTGACAAAAACTAATGAAGCTTAGATTAAGTTAATAGCACATCAAGAACATTTAATGAATTTACATTGGTAAAAAGAAAGTAAACATTTGATTATTATTGTAGGTACTTCTTATCATTGCTACTGTAAAACCTATTTCAACTGGCATTTCAACTAGTTGCTCTTGTGTCTTAAATGTGGCTTTTGATGTAGTCCTAAATTAAAAAAAAAATCTCAAAACTGATTAGAATTACATCTAATTATTGGAATTATCACTTCAAAATCTGAAGCAAAAAAAAAAAAAATACAGATACAAACCAAAACAATTAAAAAAAAAAATACTGTCATGAATTCCAGAAGTTGAACTTTTCAAGACACTATTTTTAATATTACTATTTTAGTAACATTTAATGGTACTGTTAATATGTGTTGTTTTGGTGTAAGAAGAAAAAAAAAAACATGAACTATTGATAGCAGTGAAAGTTGCATAGCTGAATGATCTATACATAGCTACATTTATCAGAGTGGATCAAAATAAATCCATGGATTTTGAAACATATTACCACAAAATATCAACTTAGCACTGGATTCTAAGCCAATGGTAGCCAATTTTTTATGTTTTGTTTTGCAAGCCAAAAAAAGTACAAGGTATCACTTTACTCATCAATGAATACATCTTTCAATTCTCTTTCCTAATATACTAATTATTATCATTGCAAATTCCACTTTGAGGACCTAAAGGAACCCTTAAATTGACACCATATTCCTTAATTTTTTTTACCTAATTCAATTAAGATGAAAACCTACACTTGATTCTAAACCCAAAGCTATATTGATAGTTCAGAGTCATGTAGGCCTACTGATTTATTATGAGCAAATGAAATGAACATAACAATTTACAAACCTTTTATTTTGCCATTTTCAATCCTGACAACAATCCATGGGGTGGATTCTTACAGTTTAAATGAGACAAACTATAGATTGCTTTCATCAGACAAACCAACAGAAAATAAGTCAAATTAAACATTGTTTTCAACAGACAAAATTAACTAAAAAAAATTGGAAACAAACAAACAAATAAAATTACTTCAAAGTGGTTTGTAAATATAATTACTACTATTATCACAGTTGAGGCCAATCACCTTTACCTAATGCAGGTAGATATTGCCCTAGGCTGTATATAGAAGTTAAAAATTGTCTTTTGCTTTATATTCACTTTATTTGGCATTATGGACCAACCCTTGACAAGAAGTAAGCACAAAAAAAGTGTTACAAGCCTCTAAAATCACAGTACTTTGTATCTGGGCTACAGCCATCTATGACCCTATTAGGGGGAAGGATTGGGTCACAATTTTGACAGCAGTAATGATTATATTTGGAGACAGCTTTGGATTAATTTTCATTCAATTTTGTTCTTTTCAACTTTGTTGATTGAAGGGCTTGAGGAATTTCACTTATTTTTATTCAATTCTATCAATAAACACATTTGTAACTTGTTTCATTTACATGGCAAAGCAAATACAAGAAAAACAGCAAAATTAAGATATAGCCTACTAGTTAGGTCTATTAGATTTTATATTATAAATGTATGCATGCAGTATAGATGCTTGTGAAATATCCACTTAGCACCAGATTAAACTGAAAGGTAGGTTTTATTCTACTTCTAGTAGCAATTGAAAAAGTACTCCACCAAACTGAAACTAAGGGTTTTCAACAATAATGTTCTCTTGGCCCTCCTGTATAGTTGTGAGTGCTGGAAACTTAACCAACAACAGGAAAAGAGGATTCTTGCATTCAAGAACAACTGTCTTCAAAGAATACTAAACATTGACTGGAAAGCACATATAACAAACCAGTCAGTTTGATCTACGTCATGGGGCATGTTATCAGTATGCATTGGCGTAAGGGGGGGGGGTGGGGGGGGGGGGGGGACAGCCTTATCCAAATGGATTGGTTCACTATTGCTTTTGGCTTGTTTTTTTTAACTTGAGCATGGGCTCTTAAAATTTTACCAAAATACCTAAATCAGAAAGAAACTCTATCTTAAATTATGTTGTAAACTACAATTTACCAGCTTACTAAGTAGCCAATTTACCTAAATAGTCCATCAAATATGAAGTTCTGACACTATAGCCCCCCACTGATGGCTCTATATACAGCCCTAATAATATGTTTCTTTTTTATTGTTCCTGTCATGACATGATGTGTAACAGGTAGCCTAGCAATAGTCTGGACTAGGTGAAATCTAATTTTGCCTGAGTGATTACAACAGAATTGTAGGTAAGCTAAATTATTCATTGTTGTACAATTTTTTTTAAAACAAAATTCTGAAAAATTTGAAGTAAGAACTAATTTCTTAAAATACTTCCTTATGTCTGGCTGGAATCCTAGGCTCATACTGATATATAATATTTGCTATATAGGCTATTTTGGGTAAGGTTGGGATAGTTTATAATTGAATTTATGATGGAAATGAACATCATAACCTATTTAGATTCAGGATGAAATTGTGATTATAGAGGTAAGTTTATTTCTTGGCTATCTGAATACCCTACTCTGTTAAAACATAAAATTATGGGTAAAATTCTACTTTAGCTACTTTGGGCTATCTTGGAAAAGGGATTAGGGTAGGAAAATAAAACTTTCAGGGATGGGTCTACAGGCTAAAGCATGTCCTGGGAAGGTATTTTGAAGTATCTATCTCCACTCCTTCTCCCTGTACAGGGTCCTGACTTTTGATGACCTTTAAAAATATCTGTATTACAAAAGTGAAACCTTTCAAAATAGATCTTCTGCTCAAATGTAGTACAACAAAATTTTTTTCAGCTTCACAACTTTGCTTAGTCCCAATTTATAAGGTAAAGATATGCAAATACATTTTCTAAATTAAAAGAAAAAACAATATTGATATGGCTTAAAATTCTACACAAATAACAGGAATTACATTTCCAGAACTAAATCCAGATAAAAAGAAACTGATAACTGAAAATTAAGGTAAAATGTTTTCTGTGAAAATTTTAATAGATACAGACCTGTCATCTCAGCAAATTTCAGGATCTTCTAGATTGAGAAGGAGTGGAGGTAGGTACTTCAAAATACCTTTCCATGACATACTTTGGTAAATTTTTTGTTATTCATATTATTGACTTATGAATGAAGTAAACATACCACTCAATGTCTTTTTTTATGCTCTTTCCAATATAATAATCATTTTTGTTAGAAATAAATTTTGCTCCTACCCCTATATATACCAATTCAGGGTATATATTTGTGCATTAGAGGGGGGAGGGAGTTTAAACTTACCAGTCATTTACATAAGAAATAGAATATACCCCCCACCCCTCTAATGTGCAAATATATACCCTGAATTGGTATATATAGGGGTGGGGGTGAAATTCATTTCCAACAAAAATGATTATTATATTTGGAAAGAGCATAAAAAAAGGCATCAAGTGGTATGTTTACTTTATTTGTAAATAAATAATATGAATAACAAAAAAATTACCCATACTTTTCCCTGTAGGCTAGATCAATCCCTGAAAGTTTCATTTTCCTAATCTAACCCCTTTCCAAGATAGCCCAAAGTAGCTAAAGTAGAATTTTACCACCAAATTTTCCTACAAAACATTTTTGGCAAACAACAAGCTATTAATTTGGGTAGGCCTACTAGGCTCTTCATTTAGCCTGATAGGGTAAAAGACCTCTTTTTGGGAAAGACCACTTTTCTTTGGCATTCTGAAAAATAGAAATGGGTTTTTGGACCCCCTCCCCCTTTTAACTACAGCATGATGCAATGTGAGGGCAGTAACAAGAACCCACCTTCTTGGTCAAATTTTCACCAATAATTTGTCAGCATAAATTAAAAATATTGTATCTGTTTTGAAAAGCAATTGAAAAGAAAAATTATATTTAATATTTGTGAATTATAGAATAAATAGCCTATCAAGCAATAAAAGTTACATTTCTAGAATCAGGAGAAAATCAGCTTTCTGTTAATATGTGAATAAAACTGAAACACTAAAAGGGGTAAAATTCCACTTTAGCTACTTTTGGCAATCTTGGAAAGGGGTTAGGCTAGGAAAATGAACTTTTTCAGGGAGGGGTCAACAGCCTAAAGTATGTCCTTGGAAGGTATTTTGAAGTACCTATATCCACTCTATTTCTCTCTAGAGGGTCCTGAAATGTGTCTACATAACAGGTACCTATTGAAATTTTAACAAAGCAATCTTTATCTTAATTTTCAATTATCAGTTTCTTTTTTTCTAGCTTTAGTTCTGAAAATGCAATTCCTGCTATTTGAGTAGAATTTTAAGCCATATCAATGTTTTTTTCAAAATGTAGGAAAATGTATTTGCATGTCCTTAAAACCTTATAAATTGGGTAAATTTTTACCAAATCATATTATTGAGTTTCAAATAAAGTGAATATACCATTTGATGCCTTTTTTTATGCTGATTATGAATATAACAATCATTTCTATTGGAAATGAATTTTAGCCCCCCCCCCCCCCCCACTATATATGCCAATTCAGGGTATATATTTCTACATTAGGGGGGTGGGGGCAAATTTTATTTCTGATGTAAATGGGAGGTAAGTTTAAACTTTACCCCCACCTCCCCCCCCTAATGTAGAAATATATACCCTGAATTGCATATATAGGGGTGAGCTAAAATTCATTTCCAATAGAAATGATTATTATATTTGTAATCAGCATAAAAAAAGGCATCAAATGGTGCATTCACTTTATTCCTTAACTCAATAATATCATTAAAAATTTGCCATAAATTGGGACTGAGCATAGTTTTGAAGCTGAAAACAATTTTATCGTACTTCATTTAAGCACAAAAAAAAAATCTATTTTGAAAGGTTTCACTTTTATAACACACAGATATTTAATGGTCATCAAAGGTCAGGACCCTCCAGAGGGAGAAGGAGTGGAGGTAGGTAATTCAAAATATCTGTAAAGTTCTACCAAATCATATTATTGAGTTAGGAATAAAGTGAATAGGCCTACACCATTTGATGCCTTTTTTTATGCTGATTACAATATTTGTAATCAGCATAAAAAGAGGCATCAAATGGTGCATTCACTTTAGTCCTAACTCAATAATATGATTTGGTAGAACTTTACCAAAATATCTCCCCAGGACATACTTTAGCCTGTAGACCCATTCCTAAAAATTTTATTTTCTTAACCTAGGCTAGGCTTAACTCTTTTCCAAGGTAGCCAAAAGTAGCTAAAGAAGAATTTTACCCTAAAAGGATATATATATCAAAAAAGGATATTTGGTATTTCCAAAAAGAGATCCCTGTAGATAAGTCCAATAAACTAGGCTAATAATTTCAAGTTTGATCCTAAATAATTTTAAATAATGACCATATTGATGCATAGCTTAGATGTTTAGCTATTTATTAATATATACAATTCTTCTCAACTTCTCTTTGGTAACAAGATGTGGGGGGTCTTAGTTTTACACAATTTTGTCCAATTGGATACTCGTTTTTACCCTAGGCCTACCAACTTGGAAAAAAAGGCGTTTATTTCACAAAAGTTGATTAACCCCTGAGAAAATGTGTTCATTAGGACCTACTAGTCAAAAGAATGATCAGATATAGGGTTTGAATGAGCCCTCTGCCTATAATACTTCTTCTGAGGATGTTTCCCCATTGTATCCCTTTGGGGAGATTTTATTTCAAATGTATGGTAGAAATTTGCCAGTGTTTTCAACTTTTAATGTTGGTTAATCACATCAATCAAATTAAATATTTCGGATATAAAAAAAAACTAAATGGTTCATATCGCTTCTTGGGTTTTTCCAGGAAACAGATAATTGTGGATTATTACAAAGTAATTAATAGTATTGCATATAATGCAATCAAAACATAAACACTTAAACCAGACGATGTTTACGTAGCAAACTGTGACGGCAACTTTAGCATAATTTGCGTTTCAGTGGTTACAGCTACAGGCCAAATTACAGATTATAAGGAATAACACGTATAGGTGGGTCAATTCACGAAAAATTAAGGAACAGTGTGAGGGGTTTTATTTTTTTAAACTCATCGGCCAATTTTATTATACTATCCACTTTTTTTTAACGGAAATACGAAAAAAAAGTCAATGAAAAAACCAAAAAAAAACGTATTTTTCCCTCTCCTACCACTGATCTGGCCACCAGACCAATGGTAAGTTAAAAGAAGAACTTCTTCGAAACCATTCCTCATGGTTCTTTTGGCTCAGATAACTTAAGGCAATATATAGGAATGCACATTATAGAAATCTAAGAAGTGCTAGAGAAGCCCGGGTCCCCATTTTTCACTTTCGTGGTAGATTTTGTAGAACAACCTTTTCTGCATCTCTTCTAAATTTATTTCGTCCAACGAAAGCTTATGGACATGTTAATCTCACAACAGTTTCACCATTTCTCTTTTGCCGATCTCAACGATATCGTTGCCTTTTTGACGGTTCACGGAAGCATCAGGGCTCGTTTGTCTTTCAAACGTACCTTGGGAATGCCGTTGTCTCTGACTGAGAAATGATTCACGCCAAAATCAACGTAAATCATTGCTGTTACTTTTCACACTTTCATAGATGAAGATTTTTTTCCATGGAAGGGCTTTCATCACTAATGAAGGAAAGACAAATTTACAAAGATTGAATATTTTTCAGGGTGGCTGTCAGGTCTAGCATATTTCTATCTTACATCCCAGATTCGGTTTCATTGGCCTATTTTAAAGTATAGATTCGGAAATCACAGATGTGTCTATGCTTGTCTGGCCGTATCAACATTTTCTTCTCTCTCTTCATGGGTTTTATGTGCTATACAGCTTGAACGCGAATTTTCCCTTGATTTTCACAATGCTTTCTTTGAGAGGGTGTTCGTCTCCTAAATTTTCATCTCTTGAGGTCAGTCAAGATGAAACCTGCTTTGGTTCCTGGCTATATCTGAGTAGCATATAGTTTGCTTGAAAGATTAGAAGTTGTAGCTACTCCTTTTCAAATAACAAAAGTGAGAGATAGGAGATAAGATTTATTCCAAAAATGAACTATCACTAGCCTTTGAAGGCCGAATTCGCATTCTGAGTCAAATAACAGACAATAACACACAAATCAAGTCAAATAAAAGGATCAAAATTCTGAGGTCAGGTAAAAGATAAAAATATGAAGTAAAAAATAAGTTCGAACATGACATTAAAATAAAAATTTATGAAACACTTGCTACACTGGCAATACAAGAAATTGGTTAGGTACAAATTAGAAACTATTAATTGTGTCAGTTATAGCTAAAGATAAGATAAAGATAAGAAAGTAAAAAAAAGAAACTATTGGGACATTTTATTCAATTTTCCTGTAATAAAGGGGACAAAAGTTTTTTCATATCTCGAAGTAACGCAGTGAATGGGGGACAAAACAGGGATAGGATCAGAAACAGCTCGAGGCGGCCGTAATCTGGATGGGGAGTGACATTTGGGGAAAATACTTGCCGTCCGAGGGTTTGTTATGGAATTTTTTTGCAAAACGGAGGCACAAATTATTTTCTTCGTCTCTCGAGGGTCTCTAGGTTTGAAATATTTAACAAATACAAATACGGAATCTTGCCCTATTTAAAAATATTTTTTAGAGCTCTCTTTTGGACATTTTCAATTTTTCGTGTTGCTTCATTAGAGAGGCCAGGGTGCCACACAGGACAAGCGTACTCTAATATGGGACGCACAAAAGAAATGTATACTTGTAGTAAATGTGATTGGGGGCAACTGAATTTATTTAAAAGTTTATGGAGGGAAAGCGAGGAGTTTGCTTGTCGTAGGATATTATTTATATGGCATCCCATTTCAAATTGGAAGAAATTGTAACACCAAGGAGTTTAAGAGATGTGACAGAGGTTTCAGGAGGTATAGGAGCAAGAAAAAGGGAGGAGATTTAAGGAAACTTACTGAGACTATTGCGGATTTAGAAGGGTTAACAGTCATGTCAAGGAAGAGGCCTCACAGGCAATATCTTGGAGTATGCCCATTGGGTTGCTAAAGATGTTTTTATAACATATCTCTAAAACTGTCAAGTCATCAACAAATTTCCATCTATTGTCATAAAGGGTTGAAAGGCTATTAATCATAAGTGAAAAAAGGAGAGGGCCTAGAATAGTCCCCTGAGGAATGCCATTAAATATGGGGAGATGATCTGAGAAACAATTTAGATATTTAACTGCTTGAGATCTATTAGAAAGAAAAGAGGCAACGAGCTTAACAAGGAAAGTTTCAATGTGGAATTCATTTATAAGTTTATGTATGAGTAAATTGTGGTTAATCAAATCAAAGGCTTTTTGAAGATCAATAGAAATTAGATTAAGCCAAGTGTTTGGTTTTTTTTCAAGTAATTTACCCATGGTATCAACAAGATGGATCAGGTAATGAGAGGTTGACGTGGATTTAAGATTACCAAACTGTCTAAGATCAATGAGGGGGAGGACTTTCATCTTAAGCCAGTCTGCGAGAAAACTTTCATACAATTTTGAAAAAAATCGAGGTGAGGGTAATATGATTTACTTCTTGTTATTTTTGAATGTTTTGCTTTTATTTGATCAGTGAAAGATGTGTTTTGTTCGAATTTGACTGTTTTTTTATTTAGGTAATGCGAATCAGTTCAGAAGTCGAGAGAGGTTGTCTCTTTCGAGATTTGGAATATCATAGGGTTGCTACTTTCTGCATAATTGGATGAATCTTTCCCTTGGTAGCTTCTGTCCCACATTTTAGCGATGTTGATTATTGTAAAGCTTGAATTATGGTTGCTATCTTGCCCTGTTTCGTTTTCTACTTCCTCATCATCAGACTAACTTGAACTCTAGTCCTTCTCTTAAAATCTGATTTATGATGATGGCAGAAACTCTTGACCCTATAACCTTATCTGATAGCCATTCATCTTTTTTTCTTAAGAAAAAGAAGACAATCCGCAAACATGAGAGGCTCTTGAATGAGCCAAAGTTTTCATTTGGGCATGATAATTTGATGCAGCTGATTGGTGAATGTCTTAGTTGATTTTTAATATTTCCTGCATGATCATCACAGTAATTTTGTGGAAAAAACAAAAAATAAAAACAACTTATCACATGTAATCTGTGGTAGAAAAACAATAATGCTCTCCGAAAAAAAAATTACCCCGACGTTTAAAGATCACATACCTTTCCGTTTGCAGTGCATTACTACAAAAATTGTCAACTATTCTTGTAAAATCGTTAAAAAAAGCTATGGTGAAGCTCTGCATTTTTTTTTTTGCCACTAGGTACGTAAGGTTACTCTCTTTCGAGAACCAGAAACCCAAAGAGGGGGACAGGATGGTTGCTCCTTCACCCTTTTTAAACGTATGGTTGCTGCCTTAAGCAGACTTTGGGTGACTTGCGTTAATAAAAGCTCATCCTTAACATGTCGATTTTACCTATAAGATAAGTTACTCAAAGGCCCTCTAAAAAAAAACTATCAAAACTGGTATTGCTTTTCATTGATCCGATAAATAGAAATCGGTACTTAAAATCCAGCGATAACTTGATTTTTTCATGTTAAATTTGGTAAGTAAAAAAAGAAAAGAAAATGCTGAATTCCGTGCAATTGAATAAAGTTTCTCCAATGGTTTCCGTCGGAATCGATTGGTGTTTTGTGTGTGTCTGCAACAGTTATCCAAGGAGGGTGTTTCCGCCAGCCAGGTGTCTTCACCGAGAAAAAAAGATTGTGGTAAAGTTTATAACTACTGAATATTTCTACTAGAATACACCTGACTAACTAGTTGAGGCCAGAGTCCGGAAGTATTAGAATCTTTAATCAAAATTATCTGGTAAGGTAAATTTTGCTAATTAGGTGGGGCAATAGGGGTACTACTGTTTCAGGTTCTATTTGATCAGTCAGAAGTATTTCAAATAGGATGAGAAAAAGTAAACTAAAGGTTTCCATAGTGAGTTTGAGAAAAACTGGAATATCCACAAATGAATAGACATAGATTTATCAATTCAAGGTATTTACCAATTATTTCTCTTAACAAGCAGAAATGCACCTTTGTATCTTACGTAAATTATCCTTTCAAAAAAGAAGATATTGTTAACTGAATTTCCTTAGTTTGCGGATGGAACTTTAGATTTCCAACGTAACTCTAGTTCAACTAATAACACTCGCTCCTAGCCTTTCTGTAGAGATAGAATGGCTAGCCTAGCTGTAAAGACAGTAGAGAAAGGATTGAGTAGGTAAAAGAATAAGCTGGCGAGGGGCAGACCTCTCCTCAGGATTCAAACATCACCGTATAGACACCAGAGAACGATTTAGGAGGTAAACAAAAACCAGTGTCTAGGAAATTTCAATTATATGTGTAAGATCTAATAATAACGCTTAGCTTAAGTTCCAAGAGACTCTTTATTTAGGGGGGGGGGCGCAAAATTCTATTAGTTTTCTGTTACTTGTTGCGACCGCCACTTTAGCAAATGGTTATTCTAAGTTAATTCTCATTACTGCTCAATTAACAGTAATTTTCAGTTTTGGGAAAGGACCCAAGTGGGTCCTTAAAAAAGGACAAATCTTAAAATTAATCAATTTTCAGGTTGAGTTATGTTTCAATAATGCTATAGATTTGACTAACTCGTCCTTAACTAAGAAAAAAAGGATAAGAGATGATTATAAGAGCCGCAACCAAATCAAAGTAAGATCTAAGAAAAACATTAAGCTAATAAAAGGGTAATCACAATTTTCCGATATTATCAGAATAGAGCTTAATAAAATACCTTAACGAAAGGTATTAAGTCAGAGTTAGTTGGATTTGCAGTCGAATGAGCCCATTTATACGACAACGCTTTCTATGAAAATCTTGTATGCACCCAGGGCATAACTTGTAGCCCTTGCCCTGAGGACTCTGGGGGGGGGGGATTGTCATCCTAAAAGACCTAATTTTCAGAACTTTCAACTACGTTGAAAAAAAAATGGCTGTATAAAAACACGGTTGTAGATCAACAATGTATCACTAGAAAGGCTTGTTCATTAACAATGTTTATCAATAAAGTTGCCAGAAAACGGACACAAGAAGCCTTAGCCTTAGCATTTCAAGAAGAAGAATAATCTGACTGCGTAAAATTTATACATATATATTGTATAAATATATATATTACCTAATATATTTCCATATATTAGGTTCCCCCAATATATGGAAATGTTCGTCCCTCCTACCAATCCTAAAGAAAAATAAACCAAAAGATAACCCTGAGTCTTATAGGCCCATAATGATTACACCTGTGATGGGGAAAATAATGGAAGAAAATGATTTATCACAGACTCCTCTGGTTTGTTGAGAAAAATAACATGATCCCACACACTCAAACTGGATTTAGGAAATACCACTCCTCAACAGATGCTTTTATTTTGCTAACAAATGCAATAAATGAATCTTTTTCTCAAAAAATAATATCCTAGTGGCAGCTTTCCTAGATTTTGAAGGAGCTTGTGACAATGTGAACCACCAAATCCTTTTAAATAAACTTGCAAACCTTGGAGTACCTCCTAAGCTAGTATCCTTTATTAAATCCTTCATAGAAGTGCGAAGTTTCATTGTTTGTGTTGGTTCAGCGTCTTCACCCCAAAAGACAATATCCAAAGGCCTACCTCAGGGAGCAGTCCTCAGTTGCCTCCTTTTTGCCCTATATCTCTGGGACATGAACCTACCCACACGAATCTACAATATGCTGATGATCTGGTGCTATGGTCATCTGGCAACACCTTTCAGATAGCACAGTCAAATCTGCAAAAGTCACTTTTCCCAGTTTGAAAAATTCTCTCAACATTCAGATTTACCCATTGCACCCACCAAGTCAAAAATAATCCAATTTCACCAAAAGCAAAATCATGTTAATGCAAGACTAACTCTAAATGGAGCAACTATTCCAGAAGATAATCATATTAATTACCTAGGTCTCATGCATGACCAAAAACTTAATTTCCACCTCCACATTTCAAACACAATAAAAAAATGTTATAGAAAAGCAAATATACTAAAAAGACTTCTTTCCACACCCTGGGGTTGTAAGGAGAAA
The DNA here is from genome assembly GCA_027921565.1 of Artemia sinica. Classification (NCBI taxonomy): domain Eukaryota; kingdom Metazoa; phylum Arthropoda; class Branchiopoda; order Anostraca; family Artemiidae; genus Artemia; species Artemia sinica. Next base: position 782,896 of record JAPEVW010000070.1, on the reverse strand, counting down.
ACCTTACTCCAGTTTTATAAATCACATATAAGACCCCATATTGACTATGGGCTCATTGTCTATGGTGCATGTGCAAAGACCCAGATGCAAAAAATTGAAACAACACAAAATGATATAATACGTCTCATATTTGGTCTTAGGAAACCCACAAGCACCAAGTTTCTGCTTATGGAGAGTGGATTAACAACAATAAGGGAGAGACGTAGCTTTCTCTTGATAAAACATCTTACAAAAATTGAATCAAATAGCTCACACACATTACATAATTGGTTAAGAAATCCAGCCATGTATAGAGGTATTGCAGATGAGTATGCCAATATTCAAAAGAAGTTCCCTGTACCAGCAAAGTCTATTGCACCTACTTTCCCCCAATCCCCTCCATGGAATTGGTCATTTCCCATAATAAATACTGAATTTTCAAAATGGAATAAAGATTTAACCCCCATTGCTTTTGTCCAGAAAAAATTTGCAGAACTTAATACAATTACCTATAAAAATCACTTCCAAATATTTGTTGATGGGTCAAAAATGGATGAGAAGGTTGCAAGTGGTGTTTTCCTTCCTCACCTGAAAATTGCAATGGGCGAGAGATTATTTAATAATTTATCTATAATGTCTGCTGAATTAAAATGCCATAATCATGGCATTAGAACACCTTAAGCAAAACCAACCTTTGATTGAAAATTCGAATAATATTATCATCTATTCCGACTCTTTATCAAGCCTTGAGTTGCTGGCCTCAGCTCCTCAATATAAGTTGGACATTGACACCTATCATTGTCTCAGTATTATTGATAATCTTTGCTTCAAGTGGCATAAAAACTTACTTACAGTACATTCCTAGCCACTCTGGCATAAGTGGTAATCATCAGGTTGATGAAATAGCAAAAAATGCTATAAATATTGACCAGCCAGTGGGAGACCAATCCCAATTAGAGATATTTACCGATGGAGGCTATCAGATATTAATTTTAATAAGATTAATCATATCCTTTCCCCCTTTCCCAATAAGTATCTTTCTAAAATTTATCATAGAATTCGTTCTGGAACAAATGGACTAAATTTCCTTGCATTCTCATATAAGCTTTCTAATTCAAGTGGCTCAATTCCCCTGTCCCCTCTTTGCAGGCATTGTAATATGAATAATGAAACAATTGACCATTGCCTATTTGAATGTAATATGCTGACGTCTGCACAACATACCTTGCTTTGTAAACTGTTAAAATACTTCAAACACCACAAAATCCCACTATCAGCCAAGAGCCTAGCCAACTATACCTGCACACAGAGCATAGAAATCGACATCTATCATCTTATATTTGAACTCCTAGAGTCAAAAGATCTGCTGAAAGATATCTGAATATATCTAATAAATATGAGGCAATCAAGCCAGTAGCTCTGTAGCCCACAGAGTGAAGCAAAAGGAAAAGGGCTAAATAGTTTTACTGAAAAGCCCGCCTGCTGTTAAATAGAAGAAGAAGAAGAAGAAGAATACAGTGAATTGAATCTAGCTTGTTACCAAGCATGGGGTTTTAACCTCTATTTTCGTTTGATAAAATTTCTTATTCTCATTAGTAATTTTTAAGCAGTGAAAATGAGCTCAGACACTCCTCTAAAAGAGTGTATGTGCTGCGAGAAAATTACTCTTCCAAGGGAGATGGTACCTAAGCCATTCCTACCACAAGCAGAAAATGCTTTGCTAGGGCACATTGTCAAAAAAGCCCACTTAGTATAGAACAACCTATAGTATTCCACAAGTAATAGGGAGAATTGGAGATCAAGATTCACATGGATTTGAAGCAGAATACAGAGTTCATGATGAAATAAAGAAGTCTAATATTCAAATTTATATATTTTATAGCTCTAAATAAAAAGAAAAATGAAGAGGTTGGAGACTTTCTGCAGATGTCAAAATATGCATTAACTGCTATAGAAGTTAAGCTTCCAAACTGGGCAATGACCCATCAGAACTCAATTTAGAAAATTTCCAGAAGAAGTTGGTGTCAAATAAGTTTGAGAAACAGCAAGAACATGTTATATCTCTTCTTGGATCCTTACTGAAAAACCATCACTGCAAGCCTGACTCTGTTGAAATAAATTACTATTATTTGTTTCCAAATATAAAGCATCCAAACTTGACAGAAAAGCAAATAAACATGAACCATGATCATCTGCTTTTCCAAGATGATTATATAGAAAAACTTTATGACCTCACCACAAATCAAAAGGAAATCATAACAGCTGATTGAGAATATTCACTTTGTACTTAACTAGTATGGTTAGTTCTTTTTCTTTTTTCTTAAATAATGCACTTATAAAATCAGGAGTTTAATTTGCAATCAGGAAGGGGGACAACTGTCCCTCAAAGACCTTAGTTTGTCTTTATCCCCTTCAATTCCTTAGTTTTCCCCCCTTCCAGACCCCAATTTGCCCCCTCCTCCCACCCCAGTTTGCCCCCTTCCAACCAAAATGTAATTTCTCTAGTTTGTAAAAACTAAAATAGGCCTACATAATTCAAGAATCCACATACATATGTCTGTTTTCTTTAGCATATCTTTAACCTTTTTTTTACTACACAGATCATTTTCAGTTTTCACTGTCATTTCCACTTGACTTGAACAAATTGACTACATGTCCAGACAATTTTTTAGATATTAGATGTTCAAACTGTCCTTACTTTGTAATTTTTTATAAAAAAAAAAGTTTAGGATTAGGACCAATGCATCAAAATGCATCTGATCTTCTCTAAAATCTAGCCACATTGGCCTTTTCTGGATAAAAGTAAATTAAAATGGCTGGCAATATTATATTGAAAAAACTATATTCCAAGTGTTGAAAATTCTTGTCTGATGTAGTGGAACCAGACCAACTAAAAATGTTCCTTTTGCCAAATTCAAATGTAGATATTGGCTTCTATTATAATATTCATTTCTTTGAAGAATATCTTATCAAGACAGACAGCAACAGGCCCTGCTGTAATATAGATGACTGTCAAAACTTCACTAAATATGTAAAATAGATGAGATAAAATTGGTGTTAAAGATCCATGGGCCTTCTGACAAAAACAGTTGTTGAATTTATAAGTACTTTTCCCAAGAACAAGTTATTTGATGTTTATTATTTCTAATGATATTTCAGATGAAAAAAAAAATTATTTTTTTCTTAACTGCTTTTTTTTGATTTGATACAAGGTTGTTCTATCATCTGAAAAGCTGCCAGTTGGCCTCATACCATTTTCATATTTTTTAAGCATTTTACTTGGTTGATCACAACATCTTAACTCATTTATCACTGAATAACTTAGAAGTAGACCCTCTCTTAGTCCATTCTGTATCTGTTTTCTTCCAAATAGATTCTAAGTTTTTGACCAAAATAAGAATTTACATATGAAAGTAAATTCCACTAAGTCAACTATAATGACAGTTAACTTCTCAAAGTTCTTGAAATCCACTCCTGTTTTCTTAGACCTTATCCCACCTAAAATGCTAGTAAAACATATTAAATTTGTTTTTTGTCACAAATTTTCTAATAATCTTAAGTAGGACCTGCATATTTCAAGAATTTTAGACTTTTCAGACAAAGGATGGTCAAAACTACTTTTTTTAAATGGATTAAAATGGTAGATTAACTTTGAAATGGCCAAACATTGACACCATTTTCACAGTGAACAACAAAGAGATCTTTGCTGGATTGTTAAAGCTGAGAGGAAGTGGGCCATTCCAGGTAGTGTTTGGAGATACTATTCTTGTGGCATATATGCAAGAGTCATATGACCTAGATTACTCAACTACACTGCATATGATAATCTAATGTTGTTCCTATACTTGAGACAATTTTTTCAGTTTCTTGCTTCCACTATTGGAATAGTGTTTTATACATTTACACATTAAACAAAGTTAAAGAGAAATAAAGTAAAAAGAATTGGCTTGTTGAATGCACCAGGATCCACCCACAAGCATTCCCCAAGTATTTTGACCATCAAAATATCTGAAAATCAAAGTTTTTTTTACCCTTCTTTGATAAAAACCTCAAACTTCTTAATCCAAACAGTTTTCCTAGGTGTTTTTCCCACATACTGAAATCCTTTTCAAACCAAAAGTCTTTAAATTAAGCCTTCTGGAGTAAAAAACAGTGTTTTTTTTTACAAAAACTGTTGAATCATCAGTGCCTTTACACTATATATATATATATATATATCTATATATATATATATATATATATATATATATATATATATATATATATATATATATATATATATATATATATATATATATATATATATATATATATATATATATATATATATATATATATATATATATATATATATATATATATATATATATATATATATATATATATATATTATATATATATATATATATATATTATATATATATATATATATATATATTATATATATATATATATATATATATATATATATATATATATATATATATATATATATATATATATATATATATATATATACTATATATATATATATATATATGTATATATATATATAGAAGGAGGAATTGAACTCATGACAGGATTCCTTAATTAAACTGCAATTGGTAATTTGCCACCCTATGACTTGAAACTAAAGAATAAAAGAATGACACTTCTACTGAAGCTAAGGATATTAAGTTAAGACATAGACATAGGTTTATTAAGATCGAACAGCGTAGCCATGGCTAATTTATGTCGTCTTTACAACAATATGGAAAAAAAAACACAAATAACACTATAAGAACACTAACTCGTGAATACAAATAACACTAAAAGCGTGTCTCCATTTGGCAGATTCTGCAAATCTGCCAGAATGCCGAATCCGCAATCATTGTCATTTCCATTTGCGGTCATTCGGCCAAATATTTAAACAACAGATTCGTGGGTGTAGAAAAAACACAATGGATATGCTTCAGATGCGTCTTGTTCAATCAAATTTAGAATTAATGATCTTGTTGCAGAGTCTATCTATGATAACAAACTCGATCTTCATTAATTTATCAAGGTCTAGAAGGAGGAGAGCCAATGTAAATTCACAGCTCATGGAGCTGCAAAGGCTAAGGAGGGAGCTTTATTCTAAAAGAATTTGGGTTATGCCCCAAACTCACGATTGGTGGCATAATATTCGTGAAAGGTACACAAATGCTGAGTTCTACAGTTATTTCAGAATGAACTGGGACAGCTTTTATTGGATTTGTGAATAAAGTAGAAAATGCTAGGCTATACAAACAAATGACACAAAATTCAGGCCAGCAATTAAGAGTGGACAAGAAAGTTGCTGTTGTCATCTATATTTTAGCAACAAACAGTGATTATTACCTTAAAATTACCTTAAATCGCACTTGCTAGCGACAGGACAAATCCTGTGATTCGTCCTATCAATAGGCTCACTATTTGGCTTGGGAAGGAGTACTGTTGGGAAGTGCTTTCATGATTTTATAGATGCTGCACTGAGAGTTATTGTGCCAGAATTAATCAAATGGCCTACCAGCTTGGAACAATTAATGGCAAAAGAAAAGGATTTGACAAACTTTGGGGATTTCCTATGACTATTGGGGCTATAGACAGTTGCCATGTCCCTTTCCACCCTCCCAAAAGATATCAAAGTGACTATTATAATTTTAAGGCCTGGTATAGTGTGAATATGCTTGTGATATCAGATGCCAAGTACCAATGTTTGTATGCTAAAGCAGGCATACCAGGTAGATGTAGTGATGCTGGTGCATTTATGTCCACCAGTATTTACCAAAGAGCTATGAGTGGCACTCTCTTTTCCAAGCTATTCAAGGTATTTGAATGGTGTCAAGATTCCATTTCATCTTCTTGGGGATGGGGCTTTTAGACTAGAGGCTTGGATGATGAAGCCTTTTAGAAAGCAATCAACTGAGCCAGAAGAAATTCTTTTCAATAAAAGGTAAGCTTTTTGCATTTTCTCTAGGCTCCAAAGCTTTCATCCAAAGATTATAGTCTACTTCTTGAGCTTTCATTAGCAGACCAATTCATGTCTGCTTTCTTTAAAGTATTTTTGGTTGTTAGAAACTTAGTAGGTTAAATTAGAAAAAAAATATCATGAATTTTCCAGTATAATTAAAAATTATAGGTCTTGGAATAAAATTGCTATATTTGACTGTTTATTTAATGAGCAATACATACTACAACAAAAAATAAAGCTGTTAAACTTGTTGTTAAGCATAACCAGCAAATGGCTTCCTTTTTCTTGTCACTGTTAACAGAGTAGGGCAAAAATGTAGAGGATTTAAGGTCCATGTTTTCTCTAAAGCAAGTAATTTTGCTTGTTTTTTTTAAGTAAATTTCTCAGAATAGTATGTTCAGAATCAATCAAATATTTCTCAGCTTAGTATAGCTACACAGCTTAAACACTTAACTATGTTATTAAACCTAAATGAATAACAGTTAGAATTCCAAGCTCAGAAGATAATTGGTTCCATAAAAATTAAAAGAAAAAAATCAATAATGAATAACAATAATGATTATTGTTTTAAAAGCCCTAGGACAATGACAATACAAACTGAAAAATTTTATTATAATGAAATCCTGTTATGGATATGACTTCAAAAATGAAAGATCTAAGGTTTATGTTTCCTGTGCAAGTTTTGGTATGCTATCTTTCTGCTCCCCTATAGTTTGTCAATAAAAACAAAAAATTTTAATATTTTTTCATAATTGAGATTTCGTTCTATCCATCTACTGAATTAAATCTTGAAAATTTTGTGTAAACTGTTTTACAAATGAAAAATCAAATGTAAGTTGGTTGAACATTGTTGATTAAAGACAAATTATTAATTTTATGCATGGTATTTAAGGTTTATATTCCCTGCATATGTTTTGGTATGCTATCTTTCTGCTCTCACAGTTTTAACATGTGAATAAAACCAATCACTTTGCTACTATTTCATAGCTGCAATTCTATTCTATCCATAATCTGATTAAATTCTGGTTTTACCCTGTTTTTAATATTAAAAAGAAAATGCAAATTGATTGAAAGTTATTGAAAACAAGACAATTTTGTATTTTCTTGAGCAGTTTATATCCTTCTCTAAAAGAAAGTAAAATCATGATTCTTACCAGTCAATGAATTGATCTGAGATTAAGGACCCCAGTAATATGTGCAGACCTTACCTTAGGACCATAGGACTGTGTCACTTTCTCTTGTAGGCTATGAAACTCCCTCTTGAAGGTCTTATGCTCTGATGCTTGTGTCCAACCACCCAGCTCTCTTGTGTGTAATATGTTTAAGAAAGTTAATTTTATTTCAGTGCCTAGATTTGTCATGCCCTAAGATATTTTAGATGATTTTGCCAAAGATGGTATCTCCCTTTAATACCTGGTCATTATAAAGAATCATGCACTACAAAAATAGAGTAAAACACTGTATCCAAAGCTCTAGATTGTAGAAACATGTCTTTTTAATTTTGTTCATTTTCTTTTTGTTTTAACTTCATTCTAACTTGGTGTCTCTTATCCAATCTTTTTCCTCACTATATCTCAATTGTTTTTTTTTTTTGTTTTTTTACTGTTCATATTATGTTCTAACATACCATAAAGTCAAGGTTTAAAATTAAGAACCCTTTACTCAAGTTTTGACTGTTTCTTTTGCTTTTTTAGAAAACTATTGAGACTTCAGGGCTATTTTTTCGTTTCTTTTAAGCAATAGATTCTTTTTTTAGGTTGTCCAGAGCAAGAAGGGTCATTGAAAATCTATTTGGCCATGTCAAAACCAGATTTCCAAGGCTTGCTTATAGCTTAAACTTTAAGTTTGGGACAGAAAATGAAGTGTGTGTAGTAGCTTTAGGACTTAATAATTTTTGCTCAATGAGGAACTATGAAGTGTTGCAGGAGTGGAAAAATTATTTGTCTGGCCTTGAAAGGCATTTACAGAATTGCAGGGTAAACCGTGTCCATGTCATTGGAGCACAGCCTAGAATATTCCTGCATGAAAGTCACCAGGGGGTCTCTACAAGTGGATCTGATGTCTGACAAGCCTTAGTGAGTCATTTTTGGGCTCAGAGAAGGCAATAAATTTTTTGAGTTCAGTTGTTAAGAGTCTGTCACTAATTTTTGTTTAGTGCAACTGTTTTTTGGTAATTAAAAAGTTGTTTTACCTATGGGGATAAAGTATTTATTGCCTTAGAACTGTCAAATCACTAGTTTTCTACCCCATGAAATTCAACCAGAGAAGGCTATAAATTTGTGAGTTCAGTTGTCAAGAGTCTGTCACTATTTTTGTTTAGTGCAACTGTTATTTTGGTATTAAAAAGTTGTTTTACCTATGGGGATAAAGTATTTATTGCCTTGGAACTGTCAAATTAATAGTTTTCTACCGCCTGAAATTTAACATCATTTTATGTGTAGAAAAGTGTCTCCTAAGATGCCAATTAAAATAAAACTGTCTTGGCTTTAAGTAATACAAAAATAAATTTATAAATTCAAATTGCCTTTAAGCAAGAGATCCTAATTCCAGGAGAACATGCAAAATTTTCCATCACAAATTATATTTTATTCACCTTAATTTTTATAACATCTAAAACTATTCAATTATATGCTTACCAATTAAAAAAACAAGCAGCAGTTATTTCTACTCTTTTTTAACAATCATAAATTTTGGTTTTACTGTATTAACACTATTTGCCCTCTTTGCATCTGTGGGAGCAGAGGAAATGATATGAATATCATCCATCAAATTGCAAGAATTAGTTTGAAGAACCTTCACATTGCTCATTTTGGGGTGATGGCAGCTATGCATGCTATTCACACTTCTTTTGGATTGTCTTTCTTTTGAAATTTCCTCTAGAATTTCACTATTTTTTTTAACAGCATTCAATAGTGATTTTTGAGTTTCAAAAAATGAAGAGAAGAGTTGTTTCCCCTCTTCCTTCTCTGCAATCTCACTTTCCCTAAGCTCCTGGATTAGGTTTTTGCTGTTCTGTCAATAAGGAACCTCTTCTTTGCTTTCTGCTATGTTTTTGAAAGTCACCTAAAAAAGAAAGGGAAAAAAATATGTAATGATTACTCCTTTATGGAACTACATTTTTGTTTTTTTTGCATAATATATTTATACAGGGTAATAATACTGGCCACTGATTTTAAAGTTTAGTGCCTTTTGTAAATACATGATTGACAATGACACTTTCCCTAAGCTTCTGAATTACTTTTTGCTGCTTTGTCAATAAGGAACCTGTTCTTTACTTTCTGCTATGTTTTTGAAAGTCACAAAAAAAGAAGGAAAAAAAAAATATGTAGTGATTACTCCTTTATGGAACTATATTTTTTTTTTTGCATAATATTTTATACGTGGTAATAATACAGGCCACTGATTCTAAAGTTTTGTGCCTTTTCTATATATTATACAGGATGATTGTGCAGGCAACTGATTTTAAAGTTTAGTGTCTTTTGTAAATACAGGATAGAAAGATTCTACAGAAAAAGGAAAATGTTGGTATTTCTTGTATTTCCAGTGCAAGTTTTGTAATTTCAGCATTTTCAACCCCTCTCCCCTTTTTAACGCCTTACTCTTTTTCGTTTCGAGTGAAAAGGTGCTCAATAATAGGATTTGAGCATAATTTTAAAAAAATGCATTAGAGATATGCTGTTCTTCAATTTTAACATTAAGGAACACACCCCCCCCCCCCCCCCCTACAGACATGTTTGAAAAGTACAAACTATTATAAGCAGAAGGTTTAACCTATTTACAAATTAAAAACTGTATTCTGGAACAAAAACAAATTAAGGTTTTCAAAATATAAAGCTACCCTAAAAAATCCTTGAAAATATATCTCAGTTCTTTTAATTTTACTTTAAATTCCATAAGATAAGTTGCCATGATCCTGGCAATTATCAAAAATTGTTACGTAAGAATGATGAATTATGAAGACCCCAAGAATGATTTCTTCACCAGAACTGATTTCTTCACCAAAATATTATACTCCTGTAAAATTGGACAAATATAATGGTGTTCAGCCATTTTTTTTACAATTTTAATTATCAAACCATACAGCAATATCAGTGTTTTGTGTATTTTCTTATCTCATCAGCAGTGGTTTGTGTATTTGTTATCCTTTTCATTTATTTGGATTTTTGTTTGAGTGCATTATATTTTATTTAACCAGCATTATTCTAACATTTCCTGTGTTAATAAATAAAAAAACAGGGTTTTTATTGCTATTTGACTTTTGATATGGCAAGTAGCTGACTACTGGGTATCTTATGAAGCAAATAATGTATTTGTTATCCATGCTATTTATTTGGCTTTTTTTTATAAGTGTATTATATTTAACCAGCATTATTCTAATGTTTCTTGTGTTAATAAATAAAAAAACAGAGTTTTGATTACTATTTGACTGTTGATATGGCAAGTAACTGACTACTGGGTATCTTATGAAGCAAATAATGTATTTTTATCTTTGTCATTTATTTGGCTTTTTCTTTAAGTGCAATATATTCTATTTGACCAGCATTATTCTTACGTTTCCTGTGTTAATAAATAAATAACAGAGTTTTTATCACTATTTGACCTATTGATTTGGCAAGTAGCTGACTATGGGTATCTTATGAAGCAAATAAAAGAGGAAAATACTCTCCAATTCTCTATCTAATATTATTTCCAAAAATGAAGATGGGGAGAATGTAAATATTGGAGCAATAAACCAATTGCTTTTGCAACAAAGTCATTTTTACTTTACTAATATTAGTAAGGTGTCATGAATATACTTACTGGTATCATCTTTGCTAAGCTGTCTTTTCCTTGAAATGCTTGGCCCTGGATTTGCAGTGGCCTATTATTATCTGGATTTGCATTTTGAGTTCCTTAAACAGAAAATACACATATATAAATATATATGAGGGCTAGCTAAACATTCGATCTATATAAAAAAGCATATAACTCGTAATTACATAATTTGATCTTTGTCCAATTTCGAATTCTATCTTGTTTTTTTTTTTTTATAAAGAACAAGTTAAAAAGTTTCAAAATGTCAACTTTGCTACTAGATTTTCACTAGCAAATATTGTATTTGGTATCAATCTTTTGATGGAGGAATAGAAATAGTTGTTTTTATTAAAAATAAGTTATGAATACATTTACTCCCTCCCCTCCTGGGAAATATTTCACAATTTACCACAAAATTTGTGATGTTTTGGATATAATCAAGAAAAGCATCATTTTTACAGACTTCTCCCAACAAGAATGGAAGTTTTGACTTCAGTGCAGTCATGGCAACAGAAGAGGGTGGCTTAAAGGTCCAATATTTTGCATATCTTACCAAAACCCTTTCATAGTACTGCAAACCTGTCTTGAAATGTCTGTTATGGTAAAAACAAAATACCTCAGCCATTAATCATTTCCATTCTTAGTTGTTGCTTTGTGTCAACTTTTTAATTTGTTTGAAAAAGGAAATAAAACATTTTATTTATAATTCTAAAAATAACAATGTTAGGCCATGCATAGTCATGCCAGGAGTTGGAATCCCATTGCCTCAATAAGAAAAAAACCCTTTCTTTCCAAAAGCTATAGTTCTATTCAACCACAATTCAAGCTAATTGTCCAAAGTCATTTCTTAGAAAAGATTTACGAATTTGAAAGATCCCATGGGAGTTCTTTTTTATTGATCCCAGCAAAACTAATTACTGGGAAAACACTCCAAAAATGTATACTGTACAAGTTAATTACTAACCTTGATTATGGTTTTCCAATATTTCATCTACATCTGCTTCAATTGGTGTTTTATGTGTCTCAGCAATTTCTTCATTGAAAGCTGGGCGTACTCCTAGAAATTTGAAAAATATATAAAGCAGAAACAAAAAGGTATTAGCTGTCACTATTGTATTTGCAGAGCCATATTAGGAACAAGATTTTCATTTGTTTATATTTGACTCAGAATTTTTTTATATCTAAGGTTTTTTTATATGGTATTCAAGAAAATTTAAATTGGTCAGCAATTTTTTTCTGCCCTGTTATTTAGTTAATTTAATGCCAAGAGTTTCCATTTACAACAAAAGTTTAAGAGGGCCAATACAAAGTTCTTCTAGAAAGTACAGGCAGGGGTGCCTAGTCTTAGCGATAAATTTGAAAATAGAACATAGTCAAAAGAAATCATACAAAAATCAGATAATCCATAACTATAAAGATTCATAATAAATACTTTAAATACTAGATAGTGTGTCCAACAACTTTTTAGGTTGCAAGATTCTACATTTTTATTTTAGTCAGTTTCTAGGGGCCTCACAGTGAACTGCAATTTAAATTTAGGTCTTTGGATATTATAACTAGAAGGCTAAGCATAATTCAAATAAAACACTTTAACTAATAACAAATAGCCTATAGCAAAAGCCTACCCACAATAGTTTTACAACCTGAAACATAGCCTAATTGTTTTTGACATTTCTGTTTTTCTTAAACCCCAGTTTTTCTTAATTTTCCATGTTTTGGCTGCTAATAGAATCAGTAAGATACAGCCAAAGCACATATGCAGTTTTGTAGATATAAGTATGAGATTTGGGACTGTCATAGACCCTAGTAAAGTGTCCTTTTACCCTAGTAAAAGTCAACAGAACCTGTAAAGTTTTATAAATAGCCTAGGTTTTATCCCTGGCCCCATTAAGGTGGAGGGGGGGGGGCAAGGATGCCTATTATATTTACAAATAGTGTTGAAAGGGGATGAGATGGTAGGCTACTTTTTTCAGTATTACAGCACTTGGTTTAGGAGAGACTGAGCAAACACTTTTCAAAGCAGCAATGCCTATAAATGCAAGTTTCACTAAAATCTTAAAAAGGTATCATTAGCCATAACAAGTTTAAGAAAGAATCTTACCTATGATTTCATGCACCTGACTGTAAAATATCCATGCTGGCTTTTCATCTCCACCTTTCCCTGTATCAGAAGATCTTGGTCGCACTCTATTGTACTGATCTGTTAAGTATCTAATTCTTATTTTTATATCTGTAGGGGATCTCTTCTCATAGCCTTTATCAACCATCAGATTTGCCATTTCCTCCCATATAAGAATTTTATTTGCCATTGAACAAAGTTGGTCATAAAAATCCTTACATATTTCTATTAATACAATCACTCTTCTGATGTCCATTTTCTAGAACCCTTTATAGCTTCTGTATCTTTAGCTGTTTTACCCATTTTCATAAATCATCAACATTTTTTTTAAAAATTCTTTTCTGAAAATATTTACAAGAGTCTTTTATTCGTCCGGTAGTTATTTTGTATTCGCCAAGTCTGATCTCCACTATCCCTGATTCTGCCATCTTGCAGAAAAAGCAACGTCGAAGGTTGCAGAATCTGCAAACTGCCAATATGGAGACGGAAAAGAAGTCTCCATTGAAATAAAATTTGCAGATTGGCAGTGCAGATTTTGCAGAATCTGCCAAATGGAGACGCGCTTTAAGTCTTGTTGTATGCTTCTACGAAAAAGGGGACAAACGTGTTTTTGTAGCGGTTGGTCCTGCAGACCGGGGGTTGTAGCTTCGACTGGGATCTGGTTCTTTGGTTAACAGGAGCATCGGGTGGGAGGATCAGTCTGTGATGGGGCGAAGATAGCAGTTACTTGCCGAGGGACATGATCAGTGATAATCGTCTTTCGCTGAGAGATTCAAGGTTCAGTTCTTGCAAGAGTTTGTTGTAGTCGTCACTTCTGTTACCAACGATTATGTTAACAGCTCGTTTCTGCAAAGATTCAAGGTCATCGCAAAGGTAGTGGGTGCTCTGGACAAAAGGTCCCCAGACAGCGACGGCGTATTCGAGTAGAGGTCTCACATACGTAATATAGGCATTTTTTAGGCTTTGAGTGTCGCAGCCAAACCTGCGCATCAGGACTAGGGTCTGAAGTGATGCATTGCCAGCCTTAATAACCTTCTCCACGTGTTCGGTGAATGTGCAGTCCATCGATAATGTGACTCCGACGATTTTTGCAGATGGAACAACAGGGAAAGGGACTTGCGGGAATTCCAGATCACGTTTTAAGGGGCAAAACCTGAGGATCATTGATTTATCTGCATTCAGTGTCAGCTTGTAACGTTCACAGTCCTCAGAGAAGGATGCCAGAAGGGTCTCGCTGAACTGACGTTCGATTACACCTTCTCTCACGAGGTATTTGAGGACAAATGATAAATCATCGACGAATTTTAAGTCGCTCTTCGAAATTCTGAAGGAGGAAGTTGATGAGGGGGATTAACATGAAACCAGCAAGTCTTGTACCCTGAGGGGCTCCACAGGTAAGTTTAGACCAGTATGAGATCAAGTCACTTCAAACAATGGAAATACACACTGCAATCTGTCCTGAAGGAAGCTCATCACAAATGCAAGAGACAGCTTCTGTGCGCCCATTGCTCGCATATTTTTTGCTTCCGTAAGATGACAAATCAGGTCAAATGACTTCCTGAAATCGGCGAGAGCTAGGTCGATTAAGGTACTACCCTTGTCAAGCCACTTAAAGATAATGTCAACTAGGCGCACGAGGTATATCGAGGTATTGCAACCCTTGAGGCCGCCATACTGGTAACGGTCTATGTTTTCCCGCGTTTGCTTGAGCAATTCACCCAGGATGAATGACTCGGTGACTTTTGCAAAGGTAGATGTGATTGATATCGGTCGTAACTCGTTGCAAGATTTAGGTGTTTTAGTCTTCGGTATGACACGCACAAATGCGCGTTTCCAGCACGACGGGAAAGTTGACTGGGCGAAACATTCTCTGATGATGTGTCCAAGTGGCTTGGCCAGGAAAAGAGAGAACTCTCGTATTAACCTTATAGGCAGCTCTTCAGGAAAAGAGCTACTGGATGGACTCAACTTGTTCAGCTCTTTGAAAACTTGATATTCAACTATTTCGATTTCACCTTCGTCAGGGCATATTGACAGTAGATTCTCTATTTCAGTGTTAGTTGGGGCAGGAAAGGATGTACAAATGTCAGTAAAGTAACTGTTGACGTCTTTTGCACTCACGAGTGACCCATCATCGTTCAGAATACGGATACTGGATGATACTGTTTTTCCAGCAATCTGCCTTACTAGACGGTGCCATTTACGGGGATCCTTTTTTATTT
Source organism: Artemia sinica (assembly GCA_027921565.1). Classification (NCBI taxonomy): domain Eukaryota; kingdom Metazoa; phylum Arthropoda; class Branchiopoda; order Anostraca; family Artemiidae; genus Artemia; species Artemia sinica. The sequence goes on along the minus strand of JAPEVW010000070.1, from coordinate 767,811 downwards.
CAGGGTCCGAAAGGGATTTTCCGAAGGACTTTCTTGCCTCGCGACAAAGGCTAACGATTTTGTTTCTTAATAATCGTAACGACGTTGCGTCACCACTTGACTGCCTTACAGTGGTTTTTTTCGCGAATCAGCTGTTTTATTTTTGGAGTGATCCAGGGCTTGTCAGATTCGCTCACGACAAATTGCTTTTCCGGGAAAACTTCTAAGTATTTGTCATAGAGTAGGGACTGGAAAATTTCTGCTTTCCTGTTGACATCGCTTTCGTTGTATACTTCGCTGAAGCAGTGAGTACCGACCCACATTCCGTACGTATTAATAGCAGACTTCGTGATAGGTCTCCGGAGTACTTTTATTTTATTAAGCTTCCTGATTTCACTTTTGGCCTTCATCAGCGGAGTGTGATGGTCCGATTTGCCCAATGGCCCGTTCGAAGACACGTCTTTGTAATATGGAGCAAGGTTTGTAAGAATAAGGTCAAGGGTGCTCCCGGTCACATGGGTGGGTATCTTGACCACTTGTGACATACCCAGCGTATTAGCAAGCCATTGTTTCTTTGTTTGGTTGAAGTCACCAGCTATTATGAAGCCGGGCGGCTATACCGCTGACTTAATGTGTCTAATGTAGACTGAAGGTAGGATACCAACAGCCGTCTGTTCTTGGCGCTTTCAGGATAGTAGATACTTGCGATAATGATGCAAGAGACATCTCGTGGTAAATGTTTTGGCTTGCATAATGCCCAGATCGCTTCATGGTGAGGGTCATTGAAGTTATCTAAATAATTGCAGGGGATATCATCGCGTACATACAGGGAAACACCTCCGCCAATCCTGTCTATTCTAGTGTTCAAGAAAACCTTGTAACCAGCCATCCTTCCACTTGTTTCGTCGAGCTGCCATGTTTCGGTAATTGCGGCGATGTGGATGTTATTCTGACGTAGAATGACATCTAACTCATCTACTTTTTATTCGTTAGTGAGCGGACGTTGCTCAGAAGGAAGTTTGGAAGTTGGTGTTTACAAGAGAGAACCTGCGGCGATAATACTGGAGGACAATCAGACCCGAAATCATTGGTAGGAGCATTGTTGTCAGGAATCAGCCGGGGCGGTAGGCTCACGCGTGGGATTGAGACTAAAACAACTCTCACGCTTAGCGTTAGGGCTTTTGGCTGGCCAATCGTCCGTAGGTGACTAACACGTCAATCTTAAATTTCTTTCTGCCACCTCTGCGTCCTCTTCTTGTTCGCTTGCGAACGAAGGGAACGTCATCTATATTTTATAAATTCTCAGTGTGACGAGTGTTGCTATGACAGATGGCGCTAAAACAGCAAAAGAAATGAAAGTACCTTTTTTGCATTGATCAATCCAGTTTTCAGCAGCAGCCTCAGTCACAAAGAATAGCACTATTAATACAGTTTTGATTAATACCACTTTTATCGCAAAGGGAGGAGTATTTTAAGGCACTGAACAAGTTAAACTAGGATAGAATGACTTGCAGCCTCAACGGCACGGTATATTTATATACCGCGGGTATATATATATAAGGGTTATATATAACCCTTAGGTATATTTAGGAAGATTTTGAACTGAAACAAAACACATATGTGCATGTAGGCTGCCAAAAGGATGTAGTGGGAAGGTCCTGTACTTGGGATACCTCCATACTTGGGACAGGCTTAAAATACAGTGAAGCCATCTAGAAAAAAATCCCAAAATAATTATGGGGAAGTATCTCTATTAAATGGCATCTACAGAAGTTTGAATTTGAAAGCAGCCATTTTGTTCTTTTGTGGATGGATCAAAATCATTTCAGGTTAGACATCAAACAAATTTTGTGGAGTTCTATGAACTGTCTTGGGAAATATTAGGTTTATAGTAATCATTTATGGCTCTGGTTTGTGAATTGCATCTTTATGACTAGAATCAGTGTTTTGATGTGTTTTTTTCTTAATTGTCGAAAGAAAATTAATCCTTCCCAGAATTTAGAAAACTACCCAAAGTATTATTACTCTTTGAAGCTACCAGCTTTATAAAATTCTTTTATGTTTTTCACTTAGCCTGGGTACATATGGTAAGGAATAAAAAATATCCTTTACAAAGCAATGGTCTAAGGGTAGCTTTAAAGAGTAATAATACTTTGGGTAGTTTTCTAAATTCTGGGAAGGATCTAACTTCATTGGGGCAATAAAGTGGGGTTTATCAGATCCCATGTACTTGCGGAAGCTCATACGTGGGATGTACTAACCAGAGTTGGAAATGAGATTATTACAACATAAAGATTCTATTTCTTTGGCTTTAAAGCAAGATTCTAAGTCTGAAGATTTTACTTCAGCCCTTTCAGAGCATATTTTTAATTTTCCAGACCATTTTATTTTGTTTGAGAATGTCTGTTTGATTTCTAGGGATCGTGGTTTAAAGCAAAATTTTCGTGAAACTCTTGAAATAAAGAAAATCTATTCAAGAATATTGCTTTGAATCGGGATACAGGCGAATATGGGCTGAACTCAATCTATGATAATTTATTAAAATCTGACAGAGTAAAGTTCAATTCACCCAATGTAGTTGACCTTTGTCCAAATGTTATATCATTGAACGCTAATGAACCGAATCCAAGAAGGTCAAAGAGGCTAGCTTCCGCCTTTGCTTTGAAAAGCATTAGAGATTTAAACAATATGTAGTTTTATTTGATTTAGTATATAAGCTTTTGTTTTTAAATTGTTTTAGTTTAGTTTTACTACTGATGACGGTCACTGCATATGTAACCGAAATATCTGGTATTTTTTGTGAAATTTATTATACACTGTCTATTAAAAAGGATTTTATTCCTATCTTGAACTTTTATTTTATCGTCATGGAAAGGCAGTGTGGTCTCCAAAATTATCGAAGTCAAAAATTCAGCATAACATGGTTTTTTTCTGCTAACCAGTAAAAACGAACTCCAAATTTACTGAATAGAAGCTTCTAAGCTACATTGTGGTCTTGGTATTTCAGCGGTTTGCGAGCTAGGAAAGAAGTGGTATTGTGGCATCATATCACGAAATCCAAGCCTTTCACCAAGAATGCCTTAAGCAACTAGTCTATCTAGGGCAACCAGTTTCAATCGCTACAATGTTGGGATCTTCTTTTCCAAGCTTTGTGATATCATCACTAGGTATTCCTCCCCTCCCCAAAGTATATGGAACATGGACTAGAGTGGCTTAACTACCGTGCAAAAACCACATAAGGTTGTTGCTGAGACAGGAGTCTGTCAAGTTGGAAGGGTCACTTCTGCTGAGAGGGATTAGACCACGAACATTTTTACTTGTGTTTCAGCAGCTGTCAACTCAATTCCACCGATACTTGTCTTATCAAGGAAAATACAACACTAAGGATGATTCTAGGGGTTCTGGCTGGTACTGTTGCATGCGTTAGCGACAGGGGCTGCACTATGGCTTCTGCAGTCACCGACTTTCTGCTTCACTTCATCGCTGCTGTCCACCCCAGCCAAGACAAGCCACAGCTAATAATTATGGATAATCATGAGTCCCATTCATTAGTTGAAGCTATTCAGGCATCCAAAGGTAATCATGTAATCATTTTGACCTTGCCTCCACACACATCACGCAAACTGCAACCACTTAATCTTGGAGTGTTCTATTCTCTCAAATTTCATTAGAACAAAGTGATTTCAAACTGGGTGGTCAACAATCCTGGTATTCCAGTTTCTCGGTGCGAAATCCCGCAGTTTCTTGGTGTTACTTACCCACTTTCATTTCCCCCAAACAACATCACTGCAGGGTATCGAGTAACAGTTATTTGCCCATTTAATGCTGACATTTTTTGTTGACGACAATTTTTCACCATCATCTTTGACTGATAGACCACCAAGTAAGCCTTTGTCGGAACCCAGAGATGAAGACTTGCTATCCTCAGAAGAGGATGATGGAGCCTCTCATGATTCAGGAACCACCTGCACTTCAAATCAGAGTGACCTGTCTGCCATAATAAGACCGCGTCCTAAAGCTTGTCCCAGAAATGCCACAACAAGAGGCCGACCAAAAGAGGTATGTTGAATACTGACAGATACTTCTGAAAAGAAGAAGACTGAGGAAGAGTCTGTTCTTCGACAAACTAGGAAATCTAAGGGAGCGCTCAGAAACTCTCAGATATTTGCGGGAGGTATTTTCTGCGAAGAGGGGGGTGTTCTCCGCCAGGGGGTTCACGCCTAGAGCCTATTGAAAATGCCCGAGGATTTTATTTTTGCTCCGAAATGGCTAAAAACAGGGTTTTTTGTTTTGGACATGATGTTAGATTCAGCTTTACATATCATAGGCAGCAAAACAGTGCTGTCTAAGTAAAGAGCGGTGTGGGCACAATGTTTTCTTGTTTTTTGTGGCTTTTTTTTCTTAGACCAGGGCACTTCGTATTGAAGGAGTTGTCATAGAAACTTCGAAAAGGGCTCATTTGATCGAAATTTGGAAGGGTTTGTGCCTCTTTTAAGAGTTGAAAGTGATTGGAGGGCAACTAACACCCCTTCCACGCCCACCATTTCCCCAAACACATCCAGTCAAAATTTTAAGATAGTTGTTTTGAAAACATAAGTGAAGGCTCTGGAAATTTTGTCTTTGAGGATGACAACCTCCTAGACCCCTCTCAGGGCAAGGGTTGTAAGTTATGCCCTGGGGAGTAGGAACCATCCAATCCTACGGGACACCTCTGCTGCCATCTATAACCAGTCTAACTGTTACCAGATCACGTGTTTCTTTCTAGGCCAATCAGGGATTTAGAATACTGAAGGGAAAATGCACATGCGCACTGAATACGAGCATGACAATGTTATTGATCCACTAACGGAACAAGATCGCAGTGAATATAAGGAAGGATTTTTGGTATAGTTGTTATTAGCGTGAGAATAGAATTCAAGGAGTGAGGAATGTTTGATTTTATTTATTGAGATATATTTGCAATAATGAGTGGAATGTTTTACACTATTAGAAGTTGATAGTGGAGTTGGTAGCAACAGCAGCAATGATACAAGAGCACCAAACATTGCGGTGGAAATCATGAGAGGATCACGGCTTTGTCTTGAATGGGATGAAGTATATGCAAGATATGTGTTATCATTGAGTAAATTTAAAATGGAGAATCAATTATGCTTTGCTGCAAAAGTTGATATAGCACATGTGAATAGACTTCAAAGTACTTTAAATGCAATAGTAAAGCATATAGAGGACAATAAGTTATATCGATAATTGTATACGTGTAATACATTATTGTTGTAATTATACACGCTCAATAAAATTGTTTCGAAATCGAAAATGTCCCCTTTCTTTTTGTTAGAATTTTATAGGTTATCGAATATTCTTAAAGGAGAATGAATCGTGGTTAGTCTAGAGTCAGCAGCGAGAGTGTTTGGATTAAGAAATGAATAAATTTGAGAAAGAGAGAATTAGGTCGAATCTTGTGATTATGGAAAAACATTTGATTTTGGATTACGATTTTCTCGAGTTATCCCTTCAACGGAAGATATTCTCACAGGGAACACTTGACAATATAATGGGAATGATTCTCCCCCATTGGACTATTGTATGAAGCTTTTACAACGTGACTCAAATGCTTTTACTCGATTTATTGATATATTAATTGAAACAAAGCAGAATAATGTCGTCGATGTACTTTTGAAAACATTGCCATAGATTCTATGTAGATGGCTCCCCCTTCGAAAGAGGCTATGTAACGTCACAGAGTTACTCCTCTCTCATCCCCCTCTGAATTTATTGAATGTGGATCAGTTTCTTTTTATCTGTGAGAGAGTTGACATCGGATACCAAAAGAAAATGTTCTATACATGTCCACTATGTATGTACACTCTTGGCAGTTGGTCATTATGTGAAAATTGTACAATTATTGATGAATATAATGAAAAGTGCAAATCATGCAATCTCTGTAAATTGCATAGAGGCTATGCTGTACAAATTAAAGGCTGTAATTCATGTCTTGAAGAGATTTGTGACTCTCACCCTAGAGGGCAACTATGCTCCAATTGCCACTATGACAAATGAGATCAGTGGGAGAATACTTATCCCGGTATGACTGGAAAGAGCCCTAAACGTGATTTTAGTTTACTTCTACGAGATTGGTATCGTCGTGGTTTTAAATTATTTTGGGAGGAAGAATCAGGTCTACGATTCAACTGTTGGGGTAACAAGACAATTTGGTTTCTACGTAATCGTTGTGGCAACACTGCCTACTTTGACTATAAACCTAGTGATTTTTATTTGGCAGTTACCGAATGTGATTCACCATTTGAAAACACTGTATGTGATATTGCTTCAAATAGACAAATTGAAACATGTGAATTTCACAATATGAATGCAAATAGTATCATTGACTATACAAAGAGATAAGACAAGATTGAAGTTACATTGTACTGTAGAAAATGTAACCCTGACTTTACAGCCAATCAAGATCAATATACAGTGAATTCAAATGATCTACCAGCATTAGTGGTTCTCGACAGTGAAGAATAAAGACATTGTTGTATATATACATTTTTCTTTATTAATAAACAAATTCAAATACATTTTTAAGCACTTTACTCGTAAAGCACCAAAATCAGTATTATACAGGTCTGAGAGGATATTTTCCACCATAAAATCGTTCAGACGTGGACTGACTACATAAATGTTGAGAAACTGCTTGTAAGTATAGCCGCGACATCTGAACACGAATTATAGTAGCGCATGGAAACCACAGCTTTTAGTCGTCAGATCCTGTACTCTCTTCCGATTTTGAATAATAATTTTCCCACTGCTCACAATATAGTTGCTGATGTGTGGAGTGTAGAATGTATAGGGTAGCCGAGAGGATCAAAAAGTTCAATCGTCTTCATTGTTTGAAAGATGCATAACCAATGGTCAGTATTCACGGTCGACGGACTGCTATAACAATGATTAGGGTATTGTTGGCGCTTTGAATTTTTCCAAGGAAGTCCGAGGGCAGACAATAGTATCTGTATTTGGACATGTAGGGGTCCATATTAAATACGCTGATTATTTGACTGGTGTTCATGGCGCAAGGTCTAGTAGAACACCGCCTTTGGGAGTGATTTCTCAATAGGTTTCAAATTTATTTAGCAAGATTAGTGCAATACTCTCAGGTAATGGGTTGGCAAATTTACACTCTAAACGCACACTCCCCGTTCGTACTATACTCATATTCTGGGTGCCAGACAGGTCTAGCACAATGATACCATGTGTTTTAGCGAACGTTTCTTCGCTTATACCATTTATAGTTGTGAATCATGATCTAGGGTTTGCATTGTCAACTCATACAATGTCCTATAGGATTTATCAAAAGATAGATTGTAGAGTTGGATTCCATTTACTTTGCAGACAAGAGATAAAAGCTCAAACATCTCAAATTTATGTGGGCAGCAAGTCCACGATCCTATTGCACTAGCGGTTTTTAGAAATCCCAATGCTAATTTTGACAAAATTTTGCCATTGATAAAGGATGAGTTGGCGAAGGTACGCGAGCCTGTGGCAATATGACGTTGATTGGTGATCGTATGAGGAACAAGTAGTTTAATATTATTTCCATTGGCTTTCAGTTTTTCCACTGCCAAAGTAACAGAACTCATAACTTGCTGTTTTCGTACAAGTAGTATTGTCGAGGTGAGGGAGAGAGTTACATCAGGATTGGCAGGAAGTTCCTTTCGTAAAATGAAATTGCATGGAGCAAGTGTCAATTTTATATCCACTTTAATATTGGGTGGTAGCCATTGGGGCATATTAAATATTTCATGATATATTTTTCCAACTAGATGTAATTCACTATTTGTAGCATTTTTAAGTGCATCTGTACTATTAATATCAGTAATATATTCATATCCGTTGAAAGTGCCTCTCAATTCCTTGTATGACTTGGGCGTCATCAACATGAACTGCATATAGCTTATATAATTCGAGAGATTGTTGCTTGTGCTCACCAAAGTGCCATTTATGTAGACACTGATTTGACGAAATAAATGATGTAATATACAATTTTCATAGGCTATTCCATCAGCACAAATTGGCAATGTATTGTCGGATTTCCGGACTTTCATTCGTAAATCTATAAATGTCGAAGACATGTCCATAAAGTAGTCTTCATTGGAATAAATTTGAAAGTGGATATTTTTCTGAGAGGGGTTGTTGTGGATAAAATTGTTCATAGTATCCATGTTTTACACTGACATCGACATTTTCTGCATTGAATAGATTTAAAGATGAAGTGATTGAAGGTTGGGAATCCATATGCAGTAGATATGCCATTTTTCAGTCTATGAAAAGAAATTTAGTTTCGATCTAACAATTCTCTTCCTGGGGCTTCTCCTGTTTACTGTGCGTGTCGTCTTTTTCCTTCTTTTCTTTAACAGGGGTGATGTCTCTCGTTTCTGACCTGAGTAGAGATTGATGAGTGGTGCACTATTTCTCGACCTTTTCAAACCTTTTCCATTTTGGTGAGATTTCAAATGTTCGCCAAGGGTTCGCGCACTGGACCTAAGATTTTCCGAAGCACTTCTTTAAAATCCTTGCCAGAGCTCCAATTGTATAGTGTAGAGGATACAAAATCTTTCGCAGCCGGTACAATATATTTTCTAGCTAGAGGTAGTGCAGAGCGAAACAGATTAGCAAACCAACTGCCAAGACCATAGCCAGACATTGATGAGCGACCTTTGTAATAGTCTATTCGATTGCCCAGTTGTCTTGGGCCAAGAGTATTAACATAGCAGTCAATATCATGACAAATGAATACCACTTTTCTATTAGACATCTTGTTTTTGAACACCGACAACGACGGGTCGAAAATGGCATGTAATCACAGCCAAACCTTTTGATATTGCTAGGGAATCACCTAATTCCGTTCTTAGTGTTAACTGAAAGAGCTCTAAATAGGAAGTGTTTACGGGGATATACTGAAGATGCTTTATATTGTAGTGATGAATATGTTCTTGATTGATTTTTCGGTCAAGAACTCGTAGGAGTGTGACATTGCTATGGCCAACTCTGGATGTTTCAACAAATGAAGCGTAGAGAAATATACAAGTTTCCGTTGAGAAGGCAGGCGGGTAGTCAGCAAAAATAACATTAGTGTTACCAGCACTTTTACCATTGATTATATTGAGCCTAAAGCCAAGAACATCTTTTAAATTATCATTGAGAATAACCTTTTCATTGGCAATGGGTGAACTAATGTAGATCTTGCCCTCTTCCTGTGAATAATTGAAATGAAAGGCTGCTTTTTTACGAGTGGAAATTCTTTTATTGATAGAACGACATAAATCATTCATACAGGTGAGTTCTTCGTAGGGTAATTCAATACATGGATAATCCATCCAATTGATCACTTGAAATTTTATGCTGTTCGCTATCGGGTGGTGGCGGCCAATCATAGGGTCTAATCTTTATATCATATTTGCGATCTTTTCTCAGGATATCATATGTATTTTTGAGAATACAGTCGACAAGAGCCACTTCATACGCGCCATCGAATTTGATAGTGGGGGAGAGTTTCGTCCAAAAATCACTTGTTTTATTCAAATCATTGTTGAGAGGACCGGAAACATTGTACATGAATGTCACACATACAAATCATTTGGCATTGTTAATGTCTTCAACTGCAACCCAAGAATAAAAATCAGAGTTGTATCCTAGCCTACGAACAAGCAACTGTCTCTTGCCCCTGCAAGTACGGCTCTTTAATATCTTTTTAATTTGATAAATTTCACTACTGTTTGTAACTTTTTGTAGTTCATATTCATAAAAGCCGCCGAGGATCTCATCATCTTTGGTGTCTCGCAGCCGATATGTCGTGGGTTCAGTGTCTAGGATGTTGGACACTTTAAAGAGTTCAGTGCTCCATAAATAATTCCCCTTTTCAAAAATATTGGTGGTTCTATTAATTCGGACAGTATCGCCAACATTGAATTTCTTCTTCACAAATTTTTGTTGTTGTCGTTTTTTTTCACTGGGATATTGCTTTAGAAAAGCGTCAAATGTATTTTCACTGCATTGAACTTCCTGAGGGCTAACATTAGACAGGGATCGATGTGGTCGTTGGTTATTTATTTGCATGATTTTATCTAAATCATGAATAAAAGCAGCAGTATTTTTCAGCGTGCAATATCTTGAAATTAATAGACGAATCGTTCTTATCAATAGTTCAGCCAATGCAGCCTTTATCGGACTGTGACTATGATAGAGCTTGGTATTTTATTTTAATAGAACCTTTTACACATCAGGATTAACAAATTCGCTAACGCGATCCGATTGAATTTTTCTATAGCAATCTTGTTCTAAGAATACTTTCTAAAGCATGAGCAACTTCAACACCTCTCTTTGATCGCAATGGAATGGCATATGCATAGCGACTAAAGACACTTATTGCCACTAGAATATATTTGTAGGGTGTATTGTGACGCCGTTGAATCTCATCTAGAGTTATAAGATCAGTTTCCATTATATGCAGAGGGAAAAGGCTTTAGGTTGTCGATCTTACTTGCCATGAAGCCTGTGATTCCAATGCAGAGTGTAACTCGGTTCATTTTCTTTTGAATTTTTTAATGTGCTGTCACCTATGTCAGAGGCAACTTTAGAAAGCGTTGTGGGGGAACTTAGGCTTTCCAGTCCACCAATATCTTCATAGACATGTTTTAAAACTTCATCCATTTTGAACTTAAACAATTAGTGTAATGTCCACTCCCCTTTTGCACAAAGGAGGGTGATGCTTGTGACGATGAGTTATATCAATACGTCTTCGCTTTTGTCTAGCCGTCATCATCGTTGGTGTTATCACATCAATGCTGCTGCTACTAGGAGTGCTAGTATTTTCCAAGATTGATTTAAAATCTTCTTCTTCTTCTTTTTCTTTTTTAAATGGTGTCGTTGTTAGAGGACTAACACCTCTACTATATTCTCTTAATTTCTTTAGAATTTGCCTATTGCCAATAAGACTTTTGGGGAAGTTTGATGCATTTAGAAAGGTTTATAGATTATTGTCAAATGTGTCCTTTACGATTCCTAACCATATCACAAATTAAATCAAGTACATTATAACTTTTTTCCCTGAATTATAATTCGTTTCCCTGTGTTATCAACTTGAACTTGATAATCACCACTTTCCAACATGAGATATGTTAATACTCTTTTACTCTGTTCTCGATAGGTCACTGGCAATAGGTTTCCAATTGATGTCACTATGGAATTCAATTCCTTCTCCTTTGATTGTGCTGCCGCTGCAGAATCTTGAGATGTTTCCTGTTTAGGGGGATCTGTGACGACGGCGGCGGATCTCTCACGATAAGGTCTATGTTTGTCCACACGACGCAATGCATCTTGAAGTAAAGCTAGTTTTTTATCATATGCAATATTTTCATCATTAATGAATTTGCTTAGATTGTCTTCAAAGTATTCCACAGGTGAGAGGACAAGTTCTATTAGAGTCAATTTATAGGGTTTAGCCATATAGAGAAAACTGTTTACAAGTCCTGCGATTATTGGTAAAAAGTTTAAAAAAGCTACCGCCCGCTTGAAGGAGACGTTTTCTTTTATTTTTTTTTTCTTTTTTTCGCAAGCCAAGGCATGTACAGTGGAACGATGTTGCTTTGTCTGTTGTCTAACGCCTTCTGGCAAGTGTACATAGCTCTCAGTTAAATTTAAACAAAGTTCAGATATTAGATTAATAAATTCCTTGTCAACACCATGTTTGAGTATGGCCTTCCTGAGTGAGGGTTTTGAAGTGCCTAGAACGGAAAATAAATTTCTATTTTCGTGTAGTTTCTTCAATGTCATGATGGCAACTAATAGCCTTTTCTACTGTTCACTGGTAAATATACAGTAATTTCTCTGTCGAAAACATCTGTGACTACACGTAGATCCTCGGGTGTATTCGGATTAAGATCTAGCAAAATGTACCCATAGGGCTTGTTTGTCGCCTGGCTGTACGCTGAAAGTAGAAATTTGGGAGCACCTGGATATATTTGCTTATTGAGAGCTATTAGAGAACTTGAGTCACGAACAACTCGGTAGATAATATAGATGGTGCAATTCAAAGCAAGGGTTCTCATACACTTGCTCTGATGAGACAGATTGTGTAGAGCTAGGGTTATTGAAATGTGTTCATGATGAGAGCGAGCAATGAACAGTTGTAACATTTCCTGTGAGAACTGTTCATTTGATTCAGCTAAATCATCAATAATCAGCCATGAGTTTGACTCAATACTATTGAAAACGTCAAGTCCCCATATGAATTGTATTGGCATGGACGTGGCAGTGGCAATAGCTTTTATTTGGTCGTATGACTCTTGCCAAATACTATAGCAATAGTAAATTTTCTTTGGTTTTTCCAAAAACATTTTATTGCAATTTTTTATTATTTTAGCTAAAAGTGTCGTTTTCCCTGACATTGAAGTACCACACAGAAACGACCTGAATGGTGTTTTAAATTGATACATACTGCTGCGGTTGACAACAGTCGGACCACAACTAACTGTAAACCATACTTGTCTAATGAATAAATAATAATTTTCCCTTAGATCTACCTAGTAAGTTATTCAATAACAAGAACAACAAAAACATATTTTTTTCCTTATTGACAAAAACAACTTAAAATACAGCACGAATAGCAATAGCAACATTTTTCATTTATTAACAACACTTTTTGTACAACTTAAAATACAGCACGAACCAATACCAATATTTTTCATTTATTCACCACACTTTTTGTACAGCAATAGCAACATCAACAACAACATTTTTCATTTATTGACAAAAAAACTTGAAATACAGCAAGAACAATAGATATAGCAGCACAGTTGAACAAATTTCTAGACTAAGAAGAGAAAATGTGAATCTCCCCCCAAGGGCCCCCCACCCCTCTGGGGCCAAAGGCCGGCTGCGGGCGTGACCCCCCACCTCCCCCGGGCCGTGCAGAAAGCGGAAAAACAAACTCTGTTTGTTTGGAAAAACAAACAAATTAATGTTGTTAATTTGTGCTATCCGATTCCCTGACAAACCTAATGGATTCAGTGAAAGTCTATCCGGTTCGGTTAAGAAATTGAATCAAATATTGCTGGGTAGTAGGCTTCTATTAGCAGAATTACTAGACTGAGCTGATGGAATGACTGACTAGAATTATCAAAAGAATTCACAACAGAAATGAATATTACAATTTGGCTAGATTTTAGAGAAGATCAGATGCATTTTGATGCATTGGTCCTAATCCCAACTTTTGTTTTTATAAAAAAAAACCGAGTAAGGATAGTTTGAACATCTTATAGCTAAAAAAATTGTCAAGAGATGCAGTCAATTTGCTCAAGTCGAGTGGAAATGACAGTGAAAACTGATAATGATCTGTGTAGTAAAAACATAAGGTTAAAGATATACTAAAGAAAACAGACACATTTATGTGGATTCTTTAATTATGCAGGCCTATTTTTTTTTTACGAACTAAAGAAACTAAATTTCAGTTGGAAGGGGGGCAAACTGGGATCTGGGAGGTTGGCAAACTGGGGTCTGGGAGTGGGGTAAACTGGGGTCTGGGAGGGGGGCAAACTAAGGTCTTGAAGGGGGTGAAGGCAAACTAAGGTCTTTGAGGGACAGTTGCCCCCCCCTTTCCCCATTGCAAATTACACCCCTTATTTATAAGTGCATTATTTTTGAAAAAAAAGAAATAGAACTAACCATGCTAGTAAAGTGCGATGTGAATATTCACATTCAGCTGTTATGATTTCCTTTTGATTTGTGGTGAGGTCATAAAGTTTTTCTATATCATCTTGGAAAAAGACATTATCAAGGTTCGTGTTTATTTGCTTTTCTGTCAAGTTTGCGTGCTTTATATTCGGATAAAAATAGTAGTAATTTATTTTAACAGAGTCAGGCTTGCAATGAAGGTTTTTCAGTAAGGATCCAAGAAGAGATATAACATGTTCTTGCTGTTTCTCAAACTTATTTGACACCAACTTCTTCCGGAAATTTTCTAAATTAAGTTCTGATGGGTCTATACCCAGTTTGGAAGCTTTAACTTCTATAACAGTTAATGCATTTCTTGATATCAGCATAAAGTCTCCATTCTCTTCATTTTTTTTTTTAAATTTAGGGCTAAAAAATACATAAATTTGAAGATTGGACTTCTTTATTTCATCATGAACTCTGCATTCTGCTTCAAATCCATGTGGATCTTGATCTCCAATTTACCCTATTTCTTGTGGAAATACTATAGGTTGTTCTATATTGAGTTTTTTTGACAATGTGCCCAAGCAAAGCATTTTCTGCTTGTTGTAGGAATGGCTTAGGTACCAACTCCCCAGGGAGTTTAGTTTTCTCGCAGCACATACGCTTTTATAGAGGAGTGTCTGAGCTCATTTTCACTGCTCAAAAATCACTGATGATAATAAGAATGTTTATCAGACGAAAATAAAGGTTAAACCCCAGATGCGTGATATTCAGCTAGATTCAATTCACTGCGTAAATTTTTCACAGTCAGATTATCCTCATTCTTGTAATGCTAAGCCTTCTTGAGTCCGTTTTCAAGATCCCTAGCAACACTCCCGGACAAGGTCCAGCTATCGACAACCGCTTTGTTATCCACCTTAGTTATCACCTAGGATTCTCTAACCAGTTCTAAAACAGCTAGGATAGCGTTTAAGAAAGCTTTCGCCTATAGGTGAACTTAAATCACAAGGTGCAAAGTAATCAGAAAACTCAACAACTTTATTCTCGGGTTACCTGAACAAGCATGACGATTTGTAGTTGCTCGCCTCTCTAAAAATCACCAACTCTTTGTGGGCTGTACTTCCCCAAGGGTAAACCCTTTGTGAAACTTTTAAACATCCCCGAAATCTTATCTCTTCAATTACATTTTCTGGTATTTCTCCTCCTGGCATCTTTTTTCTTTCCCAGCCTTCCAAACACGAGGAACTTGATTTTATAAAAAGACGTGTATGAGGGAAGGCAGGGGTGAAGCTTACTACTTTTCCTATAAACCTCTGCAAGTTTTTTAACCTTTAAATAAGGTTTACCAAGGAGTTCAATCCTCAAAGTTTCAAAATTTTCCACCTTATCCTCTGGTATTATAAAAGAGCCGCTTTTAAAGTTGATAAACATGCCCAAATGTTTCACTTTTGTGAATGTAATTTTGATTTATTCGATATAAAAAAATCCTAATTTTCCCGCCAGTGATATTACGAATCTAAGGTGTTGTTCACCCACAGAGTGAGAATCGGGGCCAGGTGGGATATAATAAAACGCGTCATCATAATACTTCCATCGCCATCCCCTCGCTTTTCTGTAAATAAGGGTTGGTATTTCCGAAATTCACGCATAAAAATATGGAGATAACCTAGAGCCAAAAGTCAACATAGTCCAAACAAAATAAAAGCTAGTTCTAAACGAAAGCCTTCTTTATAACAACAAAAGCTGAAATTTTGCTTAAGTTAATAATGTCACAATATACAAGTTATTAGCCTGCTGGAGAATCATCACTCCTCCCAAATAATTAACTGAAACGTAAGCTTTAGTGATTTACATATAAGTGTTTATTGTATTATTGTTTCTATTATTTATCCCGAGGATTTATAACGTTTGGGTTAACAATATCATACATATCATGTGTATATTTTATTACTGTTAGTTTCATGTCTATAAGATTAATGCTATTATCTATATATAAATATAGACAACAAGGTTGCTACTTTAACCTGAAAAAAAAACAGCAACTGAAACGTTGACTAAACGCCCTATGCCCCAGCAGTGGCTCTGGAGGATTCTTGTCTTTTATCCTAAATATATTTTTAGTTGTGAGTTTTTTGGCATTTTTTTTATAACGGTTTTTCAGTACACATAATAATTATGGAAGAAAATTTCTTATCCGTAAAGGAAATTATAAAGGGAGCCAAAAGTCAACACAGTCCAAACAAAATACCAGTCCTCTTCGTCGTCTACGTGTACGACCGGGTATTTAAATCCAAATTACGCTCTGCTAGTCGACTTGACAAAAACGTGGTCATAAGCACTATGTTCATTACCGAAAAACCTTCACCTTCCACATTTAAATATGGTTGAATATTGAACAATGTGTCTAACGAAAATGGAAGATCTTTTATCCATAAATTCAAAACATTTCATCATGACACAGCCTGGGTTTCTATGGTTCTATAGTAAGTCCCATTACCAGTTTTACCCATGGCAGCACCGATCCATTACGGATCCATGTTATAACAGTTTCTTTTTTCAACGAAATCCCGAAACAGGTCCAATTGTTTTGAATTAGGAAATTCTGCTGGAACAGTTACAATTGAATCATAGAAATTTCCTCTATAGACACCCTTATACGGAACAAAGTAAGCTTCTAAGTCAACCCATTAGTTATCCATCCTAAAATTTCTTCTGAATGTGTGAACCCTTTCACTTGTGAGGCTTCTTTCCAATGCGATATTTGATTCACTAAATTTCCGGCGATAAAGCGTCGAGTGTCTAGGACTACATACTACTTTCTTTTATCCCAATGATCAAAACTCGTAAAATGGGTTGCATGAGGATGGGACAGGGGTTTCAACCGGACTCCCTTGTGCATCTGTTCATGTTTCTGGTCCACAATTTGGAATCTAAAAATGCTTACCTTTTAGACGTTTTACACATAAACAAAACTCCTATGGATTTTATTCTTTCTTAAA
The DNA here is from genome assembly GCA_027921565.1 of Artemia sinica. NCBI lineage: Eukaryota > Metazoa > Arthropoda > Branchiopoda > Anostraca > Artemiidae > Artemia > Artemia sinica. The sequence goes on along the minus strand of JAPEVW010000070.1, from coordinate 751,123 downwards.
GGTCTTTTTATTTCTCCATGCAGTGGTTCCAAATAAATTTTTGGATTTCTAATTTAAAACCTATTACTTTCCACGTCGTATTCACTTTGTTATTTAAACTTTTACAAATATTCCCCTGATGAAGCTTAAGATGCCATGCCATTAACTTAGTATGTTCCATTCTTTTTTTGTCCAAATGCATTCGAATGTGACGTCTTTTTCATATGTTTTTTTTTAAGATTCGCTTAGTGGCAAAAATTATAGGAAGGCAGAAGCGCGTTTTTATGGTGGCTGAGGAATTTTCATTTTCGTTTTGAAATATATAGGCGAATTTTCGAAAGCTGAAAATTTTAAACAAATCATAAACAAATACATACCCTTAAATTAAGATTAAATTATAGGAAATGGTCCCTTATTGATGCATCGACTTGATGTTTTAGCTCGAAAGATCTTCAGCATCACTGAAGATGAAGAGGTTAAGAGAGTGCTGGCTATTGACGGAACATTGATTGTGGATGACGAGTTCCTGCGGGTATTAAGGAATACGATAGAAGTTATATTTTTTGTTTAGTTTGTAATATTTGCTTAAATATACACAAATAAAAGCTAGCTCTAAACGAAAGCCTTCTTTATAACAACAAAAGCTGAAATTTCGTTTAAGTTAATAATGTCACAATATACAACTGAAACGTCGACTAAACGCCCTATGCCCTAGCAGTGGCTCTGCAGAATTCTTGTCTTTTATCCTAATTATATTTTTAGTTGTGAGTTTCTTGGCATTTTTTTTATAACGGTTTTTCAGTAAACATAATAAATATAGAAGAAAACTTCTTTTCCATAAAGGAAATTTGCAGTGCTATCTGCTGTGCTGTGCTTAGGCGATCAGAAGGTATAAAAAAAAAATAACAAAAATTCACCATCTCCTCCAAGAAGATCATTTTTTTCCGTTTCAGCACAAGTCACACTCGTTATAATAAAAAGGAACATTTAGATAATTTTCAGACCATCATGCATATAGCTTCTTGGTAAATAATTGATTTAGGAGGGAGTGCTGTTATAAATTTTTCTCAGGGCACGACTCTGACTATGGGCTAGATTTTTTTTTAATTTAATTTGTTAATGCTATAAATATGATTCTGGTTAATCATTTTCAGAAAATTGTCTCATATTTATTTTTGTTATATAATTTGGCGTGGCCAAGCGGTCTAAAGCGTTGGCGTATTTACGCCATTCTCATCAGAGGCGTGGGTTCGAATCCCACCGCTACCGAAATTTTTTATTCCAAAGCAGACAAATTATTTGTTTTTAAAATGACAAACATATGTTTAAAATATTTTTTGATAAGTAACAAACTGTTTCATTTTTTTGCACCAATCATCACTCTACTGAACATTATTGAAATGATCGTCCGTCTATTTTATAAGTGTCAAAGGGTAATTTCTTCAAAGAAGATTGAAAATAAGGGTACGTTGAAATAAAACGTCAAGGAGTCAACGTTGCTAACTCCCAACTAAAGTTGACTAAATGAGATTGACACCACTTGCAGATCAGCTTGGATAAATTTCCGATTTCCTCATTATCATCGGCACAAAATTTAGAATACAATTGTTAGTTCACAGTTAAATAAGGGGAAATAGTTGATTCTCGTTTTTGAAACCTTCAATTTTTTTTCTCTTTTTCTCCTCAGTTAGCTTGGCACTGGAACATTGCAGAGATCTGTTTCATGGATCATTCTAAATGAAATTGATGTGGTTAAAAAACTTTTGTAATTAAAAAAATTATAAATTGACATTCTGGTATATTCTGGCCTAAAAACGAATGAGATGACTAAGAAGTTTGAGAAAAATCGTCAAGAGCCTTACTTTTGGTAAAAAAAAAATATTTATGAGAGTGAAATCATTTTTATATAGGCTACATCAGTATCGCAATCACGTTGTCACACTTGTCACACTTCTGAGGAAAAACTGAAGATTTTCAGGTATGGAGAAGCACATTAAATTGCATAGAATGGCTAAAAACTGGTAATTCCAAAAATATTTGTATCGTATATATTTTTACAAGGAATTACAACAATTTTAAAACCTTAAAAAGAAAACCAAAAGTTTCAAGCTCAGCAGAAATCGTTGTTAGAAATATGATTTGCTGTAACAATCAAATATTTACGAATAGATTCAGTATGAAAAGACACTAAATTGCCTAAGGAACAAAAAACTGGCACTTGCAAAAATATTTCTATATATTTTAACAAGACATTACAACAATTCCAAAACCTTAGAAAAGACAACCAAAAGTTTGAAGCTTAGTAGTAATCGTTGTAATAAATCGGACTTGCATTAATAATCAAATATATTTGAATGGACTTCAGTATGAACAGACATTGAATTGCGGAAAGAGCAAAAGTTTAGAAGAAATCGTTGTAAGAAATCGGACTTGCTTTAATAACCAAATATCTTTGAATAGACTGCAGTGTGAAAAATATGTAATTGCTTAAAGAGGAAAAAACTGGTTAATGCAAAAATATTTGTATATAGTTTAACTAGTGATTGCAACAATTCAGAAACCTAGAAAAATAAAACCCAAGTTTGAAGCTTAGTAGAAGCTTCACTTCTTAGTAGAAGCTTATATATATATATATATATATATATATATATATATATATATATATATATATATATATATATATATATATATATATATATATATATATATATATATATAAACATATATTCACCCATCATCTACAAAAACAGACTATAGTGGAACACTACAAAAAGGAAAAGAAACCACCTTCAAAAAGATAAAGCCCGGTCTTAATTGATGTAACAAGGGTGTTAAGGATTTTATGGCGTAGGAAGCTTATTCACAGATTATGGAGGGTAGATTTCGCCTTGTCTTAATTACAGTGTAAGACGATTAAGAGTGTAACAGCGAGAAATTCAAAAATAAAAAATGTGGGCTAGCAGAAGTTTCCTTGACTTTTGCAGCTCTTACTTCTGCAGCTGCGTTATTGCTTTTGCACGAGGAGGAGGGCCAAAGGACGCAAACTGAAGAGCGTCCCGAACCCGCCAAAGAAAATTAGTCTTTGGGCACAACCAAAGGTCAAACCATAGCCAGTATTTCAATTGGTTTGCTGAGGTTGGTACAGACCATGAACTTTATAATCAGTGGGCCTGAATGAAAAAGGAGAAATTTGAAGAGTTGCTGGCCAAAATTTCTGATCATCCCCTTATGAAGAGAAAAAAACATTCAAATTTCAAAAGACCAATTTCTCCTGGGGAAAGGCTGGCATTGGTTTTGAGGTAAATACTTTCAATATTTAGTGATTTTCTTCAGTTTGTAAAGCTAAATCCATCCTTACTAAACTATAGACATGTAGCTCTTGTTTTACCTTCTCTTACATCACTTACTCTCCCCGGTTTTAATTGTGATTTAGACTACATGTTATCCCTCAAATATGAAATTCTGACAAAGGTGTCACGGGAAAAATAGCACAACTTAAACAGGCCAAGCCTTCAGTCCCATGGTTTTTTTTTTATACTCAGCACAAAAAAAAATACAATAAGAGGGTTCTCGCCATATAGTTTGACTCTAGTAGCACTAGTGCATAGTTGTTTCCCATTAGAAATAGGCTGCTCTACTTTGATGGCAGAAAATGCCTATAATTTTTTTCCTAGTTATAAACAAAATTAGCAATATAAAAAATATAGATATTTTTTCCTGGGAAAATTAGTCTTTGGGTACAACCAAAGGTCAAACCATAGTCAGTATTTCAACTGGTTTGCTGAGGTTCATGCAGACCATGAACCTTATAATTAGTGAGCTTAAATGTAAAAGGAGAAATTTGAGGAGCTGTTTGCCAAAATTGCTGATCATTCCCTTATGAAAAAAAAAGATTCAAATTTCAAGACCAATTTCTCCTGGGAAAAGGCTGGCATTGGTTTTGAGGTAAATACTTCCAATATTTAGTGATTTTCTCTAGTTTATAAAGCTAAATCCATCATATTATAATACAGACTTGTAGCCTAAATTTTATCCCTCAAATATGAAATTCTGACAAAGGTGCCACAGGAAAAATAGCATAACCTTAACTAAGGCAAGCCTTCACTCCCATAGGTTTTTTTTTATGTTCAGCATAAAAGTAAAACTATAACGGGGTTCTAGCCCTAGAGTTTGACTCTAGAAGCACTAACGCACAGTTGTTTCCCATTAGAAATAGGCTGCTGTACTTGGATGGTAGAAAATGCCTATATTATATTCCTACTTATAAAGAAAATCAGCAATATCAAAAATATAGATACTTTTGATCAAATCAAAATTTGAGCAAAAGTCAGAAAATATAAATATTGTCTTTAGTTCACTTTGTTTTGAGGGTTGCTGTACCACCTTACATGAAAATAAGGAAACTTTAGGTTTGCACCTTTCTATGCTTGAATTGTTCTCAGCAATTCTGGAACTATATAATCCAAAAAAAAGTAATAATTGAGAATCTGTGCATGGACGAATAAAGATTGGGTAGAAAATGGATTATAAGTTTTCAATTTAATGTCAGCAGGGGATTTGTGCTGACAATGCATTAAAGGTACAAAGGAATGATTTACTCTTTAGCTTGTGCTTTGTATATGTGGCAAGTAATTGCTTTATGTAAGTGACATATTTAAAAGACACTGCCTAAATATTTCAGATTTGTTTGTCTTTTCTACTTTGACACATGTTTAACTTTGATTTTAAGGTCTTTAGTCAACATAACAATCTTAGCTGTAATTCTGCTGGGCTTTTGTGACCCACTTGACCCATTGTGATTCTAGTCAGCTTTTTTTGGTTGGCAAAACCCATATAATTAGAACAATCTCAGTTGTCCACTCAACTACAAGTCTTTTGGACACAGTTTGTTATAGACTTTTGAAATCATTTTTGGTCTACGAAAAAATGTTAACCTGCTTCAAATTAGTCTATTAAATTGTGTAAAGTAAGAAACAATCCCATAGAGCTCAAGTTAATCATTTCTTACTAGAAAAACTCGAATCTCACTTAAACTATTTCATAAGAAATGTGATGTTCACTATTACTGAATTCCATGAAAATATAAGAAAAACAGAAGTTTGAAATGAATTATAAGGAGAGATATAACACTAACTTTTTTCTTGCTTCTCATCTTTGGCTGCATTCTTATTTCCTGTCAGGTGGTTGAAATAACCTGACCTGCTTAGTTTTGTTACATTATGAATAGAAAAGTTAATTATTTACATTTATTTTCAGATACTTAGCAGAGGGTTGCAGTTTCGGGACACTTAGTGCTTCCTTCAGAGTTGGAAAATCAACTTGCAGCACCATCATAAGAGATACTTGCCAGGCTCTAGTAGAAATATTGGAACCTAGAGCATCTTAAGTTTCCAACTAAGGATGAATTCAGGACTATAAGCAATGAATTTTACGAGAAATGGAACTTCCCTAATTGTGTTGGAGCTATGGATGGGAAGCATGTCAGGATACAGGCACCTAAAAATAGTGGGTCTGAATACTACAATTATAAAAATTATTTCTCTGTTGTACTATTTGCCATATGTGATGCCAATTATAAATTTACTTATGTTGACATTGGAGGTTATGGCAGTGATAGTGACTCTGGAATGTATTCATCTTCTCATATAGGAGCTGCCCTAAATGAAGGTATGATTGATTTGCCTGAGCCAGAGCCATTACCAAATCTAAGAGAAAGTGCTTTCAAATACCCTTTTCAATTTGTTGGCAATGAAGCCTTTCCCCTTAAGCCATATTTGGCAAGGCCTTATGGTGGAAGAACCCTCAATGTAGAGCGACGCATTTTCAATTATAGATTATCTTGGGCTCGAAGGGTTATTGAAAACACCTTTGGAATTTTTGTTTCAAAGTGGAGGGTATTTCGCCAGTCCATAAACCTTAAACCCTCAACAGTAACCATAGTAATTAAAGCAGCATGCTGTCTCCACAACTATCTAATACAGTGTGATAGTAGCACAGGAATGCCTGCTTATGTAACTTCAGACTCAGTTGATTCTGGAGATGTGTCTAATGGGAGCTGGAGGAGTGATACATCTAACTTAGCAAATTTTACAAATATAAACAGCGGATTGGCTTTGAATCACCCTAGTGAAAATGCAATAAGGATTTGCGACTATTTGTGTAAAAACTTTAGCTCATCTGCAGGAAGTGTTTCCTGGCAATACAAACACATTTAACAAGGTTCATTTTAAAAATAAATACAGATTATTATAACCTTTAAAAATTTACCTTAGTTTAGCTGTGTTTGTTTTATTATTTATGAGTTCATAGATTATGACGGTATGAAAATAAAAATAAGTTCTATTAATCAAATTCTCCTGTGTAGGGTATGTAAAGTCTACAACAGGGCAAAATGATCAAAGAAAACAATTTACTATACTATTTTCATGATCCTAGTTAAAACATAAAAATGCAAAGCATTTGAACTGTTACTACTTCAGATTTGCTTTTTATCTTTGTCAGAAGTAGGGAAAAGAAATTGTAATACTATATAGAAAAATATGATATCAAATTTAATACATGAAGCAGTTAAAATCGTCAAATAGAATCACATTTTGCAAATAATGTTGCAATAATTTCATTCTTGCTCTAAAGCTTTCATTTCTTCTTCAAAAATAAGGTCATTTATCTTTTTTCAATTAAGATCTGAGACTTTTCATTGAACTGTCTCAATTTTGCTGTAACCAATTGGCCCAAGAAAAATGCCCTGTCTCTCTTCTCCTCACTTCCCTTTAATAGACTCTCTGCCCTTTCCATGATCTGCATAGCAGCTGAAGCAGCACCAATATGAGGCATAGCTTTAAATGTTATCTCGGCCCTTTGCTCATCAATAACTGAAGTCTCCCCACTGATCTTTCTTTTTTGCTTTTGATTTCTGTTCAAATTTGTTAATGGGGTTTTATGGTTAGCATCAATTGGCTTTTTTCTCTTTTCAACTCTTGTTGATGTTTTTTTATTGGGTATGTATTTTCTCTTTTGATTATTTTCTTCATTTTGCTTCTTTGTTCTACCTGACAAAATTGACTCTAAAGTGCTGTCAATTGTGTCTTCATCAAAATCAGCACTTGTACTAACAGTTTCACTAGCACTTCCAGCATCATAGCTGGTATACATGGTTTCTTCAACACTTCCAGCTTCATAGCTGTTGTCAACAACAGAGAAGTCAGTCTCAAAATCTGGAAAACTAGGTAATGCAGTAAAAATTCTTTTCTGTTCTGTTTCTTTCTGCCATATAGTCTGAAACAAACTCCATAAGTTTGAAGAGGCACCACTTATTTTCTTTGCTGCAACTTCCATCACCACCTTTTCCCTTTTAGGCTTCTCCTCTCTTCCCCAAATTTTCGTTTTAGGGATTCCCATACTCTTTTTGCTTCTTTGCCTGAAAAAGAAAGGTTTTATTTTGGTCCAAAAACTATGGAACTTACTATATCTTTAATAATATTATTGTTAATCAACAGGCACATTTTTACTGTTACAATCTTACTTGATTTTGATCAGATTTTTGTTTTTACATAATCAAAGTGCTAAGATCTGTTTCTGAATGCTTTTCTTACCCTAAGTTCCCACACTTTGAAATTGGTGTTAAACCTTCTCTGTTACTTTTTAAATTATAACACATTATTGGGATATGCTTTAGTAAGAGATAGACAGCATTAGCAAAGGATAATTTTAATGAGTGGAGAAACAATTTCCTTGGAAAACTTCTTTCAAACAGTCCAGTTGACCTTCTTTCAAGAGAAGGTCAACATGTAAATCAATTGAAACTGGCAAAAATTAAACAGGTTAATAATAAAAAAGATAATGTAGTCTTTGTAACAGAGAATCACAATTTAGTAAAAATAAAAGGCTGAAAATAAAATTCAAAATTAGTACAATTCTTTATTCAACAAGCTGTAAAAAGACTGTCGTGCGGGAAAAAAGGTATTTACTTTTTTAGCATATTAATTATGTAGGGGAATAGGTCTTCTGTATCCTATGAAAATTGTATTGATATGAAAATATAAGATTCAAAATCACTAGAAAAGTTTACATAATGAGTTTAAAAGTGAATGGGGATTTGAAGAGGAAAAATTCACTCATTTAATGTTTCAATTATGTAGGGGAAAAATCTTCTATATCTTTCTGTAGAAATTTTGCTTGTGTGAAAACAATATTTTTGTATAAGTAAAAGAAGGGAAGAGAGATTGTAGGGGGAGGAGTGAATTCAATTGGTAAAAGTGAATTTGCCCAGGGGTTTATAGAGGGTGGTAAATAAAATACAAGTAGGACAAAATCCTTTTAATAGACAGTGATGATGATAACAGTGATATAAATTCACAAGAAACCTCTATTACTCTACTACCTCTATTAAATCTAACAATTTCTTGCAGAAAACTCCCAGGAAATAAGCATGTCAGCCTTGCAGGGTAATCCAAAGTGCCAAAGATCATGTATGCACTTTCAAAGGCAAATTCAATGGCTTGCTTGTCACCTGTGTTTGCTTCTAAAATTCTGGTTTAAATTTTGAAAGTTGTTCTACCAGTCAGAAGAAACTTCCAAGGATAAATCTCGCTGAATCGATCAAATTTATTTCAGAATAGCTTCTTGTTGTGTTGGTGTGAAATAGCTGCTATGGGAAATATATTAAAGATCTTTTTGTGTTATAAAAGATAAACCTTTAGAAATAGACTTACAGCTCAATTGAGGCACAAGGAAAGTGTTTTGAGCCTCATATCTAAGTTATATCTTGATTTTTAAGGTTGTAAAGAATTGAAAATTATGCATTTCTTAAATTTAGGAAAAAGATCCTAATATGGCTTAAAATCAGGTGCATCATTTAGGGGGGCAGGGGAGACAGCCCCCCCCCCTAATGTTGAAAAAAAAACATATTTTTATGCCCCTTGACTATCTGGATATGGACCTCTCTTGCCCCCCCTCCTAAATAAAAATGCTGGAGATTTGCCCTTGCTTAAAATAAACTGCAATAAAAAGAGAAATTACATTTTCAAACATTACAGACAATAAAAATGAGACTGGAAACTAAAATTGATATACAAAATTTTTGTCAAAGTTTAGATAGCCCTAAAATTAAGGAAAGGGTAGAGACAACAGTAAATATCTACCAAATCATATTATTGACTTACGCATAAAGTGAATATACCACTTGATGCCTTTTTTTATGCTGATTACAAATATAATAATCATTTCTATTGGAAATGAATTTCAGCCCCCCCTCCTATATATGCCAATTCAGGATATATATTTCTACATTAGGGGGGGGGGGGGGGGAGTGGGGGGGTAAAGTTTAAACTTACCTCCCATTTACATCAGAAACAAAAATTTGCCCCCACCCCCCCCCCCCTAATGTAGAAATATATACCCTGAATTGGCATATATAGGGGGGGGGGGGCTGAAACTCATTTCTGATAGAAATGATTATCATATTTGTAATCAGCATAAAAAAGGCATTGAGTGGTATATTCACTTTATATGTAAGTCAATAATATGATTTGGTAGATATTTACCAAGACAGCAGCTTTATAGAGCATTACCAGGTATATTTTAAGCCTTGGAAACTTTTCTGAATGATTTGTTCACCTATCTTAGCTGCTTTCCAAGATGGCTAGAAGTCCCTCAACTAGAACTTTATGCCTACAGCAGATAAAAGCCCTATGGTACTGAGGGATATCTACATTTTGTTTCCTAGCCTTATTATTTTTCTTTGACCATCCATCAGTTTGAATAGCTAATAAGAAATCATTGCTCAAAAACAAATTATTTATCCTAGTGCATTGCTTCATTAGGCTAATAGCCTAGGCTATATTTCAAATCTGTTTTGGGAAAATTCAGTGAGCCTTATCAAAACAAATAGCCAGGAGCATACTATAAGTAGCCTATACACATTTAGATTAGTTCTAGGTATAGAAAATTTATAAATAGATTTATGTAGGTTGACTAGGATGATGGAATAAACTTTGAGGGCTTACCTGTCATACTGCCATGATTAGCTTGAGCCATTGATGATCCCACATGACACCAGGTTCTCTTTACAACCTCTCTATTGCAGTATAATGGCTCTGATTTTACATACAAATGCCTGTTTGAATGTACTAAATCAATGAACATTTCCCAGTAAGAAAATGATTTTCTATTCCATGCCATTTTTTAAATTTCTCTGATTATTCAATACAGATGAATAAGAAAAATAGAAACGTGCAGTGTTGCCAGGTTTTTTGGCATAACGTATAGCCCAAAGAGGAGCAATCATTAGCCCAAAAATAGCCCAAAGTAGCCCAAAAATAGCGAACGCTATTATAACCCTATTATAGCGCTGTTATGGGTAAAACGAGGAGAGATACAATTGGCATATCAGATAACCTAAACTTAGGGATAGGTCAAAAGCAAAAAAGAGCTCTGTGAGCGAACAAAAATAACAAATCTTCTACGTATGACGTCGTAAAATTGACAAGTGCTTCCCTGAAAACAAAAAGGCAATGTATTCTTTAGACACTTGGTTTATTTTATACATACCATGATATCATTGAAAAACAATGTTATGTGAGCTTAAAAGAATACCTAGTAACAAACAGAAAATTCACATCTGCACTGTTTTTGTTCCAAGCTTTTAGCATATCACTGGCGAATTTACCGGATAAATATGCTCCAGAGGCTCAGAGGCGATAATCGATAATACGTACAGCCCACTAAGTGGCTGTTTTTTTCTAGCAGTTAGAGAACAACCTTTCTTCCATTTTTTTTTGCTTTCAGTAAAGCGCTAGTAAATCTATGACGGCACAAGTAGAGGGGTAATAACTTTGTTCGTTTTAAGTTTCAACTTCACTCTATCAACCCATTTAATCCATGGAGCGTATATACTTAATTATTATGTATTGTTAGGCATTCAATCCTTATCCGATATTTTAAAACCTAGAATAAAAGAAAATCAGACTGAAACCACAATTACAGAAAGTTTTATTGTTAATCTGGGTTAAAACTTACGAAATACAAGGAAATCCAATACATGAGGCTCTATTCTAGCCATGAGGCTCCTTAGCCGATCCTTAACCGCTTTGTTGGTCTTAATAAAAACAGTTCGATATTTCGTCGTCAGGATGAAAGGTCGAACGACGTTTAAAACGCTCTATAAGCGCAAATACTCAAGCAAAAAACATGTTAAAAGAAACACTGCAGAAATCCAATTAGTGAGCCACTTCGGTAAGAGGATCAAGATGTTTTTTTATTGAAAACTGGAAAATCACAGGTACTGTCGCTTCAATGCCGACTAGTTCAAGTATTGGAATCTTTTGATTAACAAACGTGTGACGTGAACGATACGAGACTTTGGGCGTCTTTTTTCGCTATGTTCACCATTAACTAAGACACTTTTTATACCGCATTCACCGGACATGACGAAGAAAACAGACATAGAAGAAAAATATTAACTGGGGTTTTTCAAAGTACCCTTACTTTTCCATGTGCGAATATTTCAGCTGGACTTGCACCAAGAGTCTTCGGCGAGAAAACTCTGCATCTTCCATGAGGCTCTATTCTTTTGCACTGAAGACAGTTGGTGGAAGTCCAGCCGTAATCATTAACGCGAGTCCGATGATAGCGAAAAATACGCCCTGAGTCTAAATAATTAGAAGCAAAATATTATCCAGCAACAAATGCACCACAGAAAAAATACACAACTGTGGGTTATCACTCCTCAAAAAACTCATCTAACAGTTCAAAAACCGCGATGTCTTCATCTTCAGTTTCAGCATTACTTTTTTCGCACTTATACATAGAGCTGTCGAACCTTTGAAACATTGCTTTCGAAGGGATGAAATTTTGACAACATTTTTCATCCCCATGAAGGCACCCTCTAATCAATAATATCGCCGAAAGCAGCTTCAGGCCCATTCTATTCCTAACTTTTGTCTTAACGCAGTTCATTATACTAAAAACCCGTTCAACAAACGCGTTCGACACTGGTAGTGCCAAAATATTGAGCACAGAGGCGGCGAGTTCTCTAAAACAATATTCTCCCCCTGCATTTGTGTAATTGTACACAGCGACCCAAAATTGTTCAGAATTGAGAGATTCACTTTTCTCAACCACCAGTGTCCAGTCGATAGACAGCAGTCTTCTCCACTGATCTTCTATTAGTTCCACTTTCCGCAAGTTTTTATCTGGCACTGGCACAAGAAGAGACAAAGGTAGGTTATCAAAACTGCAACGAGTCTGACTCAGACAGTGCTCTGGTGATAACAAAACCACAGTTGAAAGCAATTTCATGTGTGAAGGGACTCTTTTCTTCACCTCTTCACACAATTTCTTCAGAAAGTCATAGCATCTTTTTCTAAGTTCACTCTTTTGTTCATCTGGAACTTTCGAGTTTATCAACATTCGACGGAAATTGGTTCCAAGATCAGCAAGTGTAACATCTAAAAAGTTTTCTTCTATCATTTCTATTTCTAGCAACTGAGCGGTAGTCAGTTTTTCGGCCCCTCTCACTACACGACGGAATAATGTAGAAACAAATGATTCAAAATCTTTGAACAACTTGGCTGGGTCGACAGAAGTCTGCTGAAATAAGAGGCTCATTCTGGTGAATTCTTTTGTAATAGGAAGCAGAAATGTCAAAAAGAAATAGTTCACATCATCCTCGTACATCATCGAAAGCGTGTTCGCAGTAAAACATCGCTCAGTCTGCGCTGCCCTTTTGAAGTGAGTCTTCAACTCAAGCCACTGCTCAAGAATCATATCAATGGCAGCCTCTCTGGCGAGCCAACGAGTGCCACTGAGCTGCAAAATCTTCTTTGGCTCTTTTCCCGTACTATTGATCAAGGAGTATATTTGACGATAAGCCTCCCGTCTGAGAGGGCTATTGCTGAACCAGTTATAAGTCTCTCTTAGCAAAAACTCTATGTTTGTTGGCAAAACTTTAGCTGCTGCTGACATGCACAAGTGCAACGAATGGCAAATGCATTTGATCAAAACTAGATCAGGATTATGCTCCCTTAGTTTAGTAAACAAAGAGCAGTTCTGTCCAACCATATTACTGGCACCATCAGTTCCTAGTCCTGTAATATTCTCCAGCTTCAATTTAATTTTGTTTTCAATGAAGTCCTTCAGTCCATTATAAAGGTTCTCAGCTGTAGCACTATGAATCTCGACAAGTCCTAGGAAACGTGTCACTATTTTCTTCCTTCTATTGCAAAAGAATCTAATACATACAGCCATGTATTTGTGCGTTCCAACATCTGTAGACTCATCCAATATCAAAGAATACTTGTTATTACAATCTTGCACTATTTCTTCTAGTAGACTAGGTGCAATCACATGCACAATCAAAGCACTGCATTTCGTACGATGTAGTCTAAGTCGATCTGTTGGTTTGGCAGCAGAAGTAGCAGTTGAAGATATAATGACATTAATCAGTTCTCCTAGGTGGTCTACCGTTCTAACAGATGAGTGGCAAGCAATGTGACAGGCAATGGCAAGCTCGTGTTTCTTCACTTTGTCACTTAAAACTGTCACATGGCCATCAAGTGTCTTGCAACCTTTTGACGGGACCTGTTGCATTGACTTCAGTCTATGTTTTTGAGAGCTAGCATGCACTGACAGGTCATTATGATGAGCCCTAATTTCTTTTCTGCACGCCGTACAGTATGCTTTTGACTCATCAGTTGGGCATTGCTTGACCCAAGGAAATTCATTCTCCCACCTTTCATTATATGTTTTGGCATACTTCGCCCATTTTCCCATGGCGACAATCTGAAAAAAGGGATGTTTTAACCACCTGCTTGTTCTAACCATCTAAAGCAAACTGCTGGAAAAGCATGAACAACTTTTTTGTGTCTATCTGCTGCAGAAAAGTCTTAAATGAAACAGGAATAGGTTTTACCCTTTCATTTAAAGCTTAGTTTTGGCTAGAAAGTCCTGAATTATTAATTAGCAAGCACATCAAGCTAACTGGGGATTTGCATCAACTGAATTTTTCTGATTGTCCCATGCACTCAAGAATATTAAGCTTCTGACAGTTATAGTTTTACATGAAGTATAATTTAATTTGGCATATTGTCTGATAATCCAAAACATACCCCATCAACATCATTGTCAATCTAACCAGCTAGCAAGTTGGCAATTATTATTAAAAAATTGGCAATTACACCAAAATAAACAAATTGTCACCCATTTTTAGTATGAGGGTTCTTTATAACCATTAACCATTTCACTCTGATTTTTAGTAAGCCAGAAAGAGGAATTATATAGTTTTTTGTATAGCCATTAGGGTAACGGAGCTGGTAGACGGCCAGGTCATAGTAGCCAGACAGTCAAACAGAAATAAATTTAGAACTCATTCGTTTTCTAAGAGATGGTTGGATTTTTTTTTTCCTTGATGGCCAGCAACACTGCTGATATTCTGGCATAAAAAAAAACAACTCAAGATGTGGTTTGACAAATTTTTAATAAAATTTTATTTGTTTGAATTTCCGACTACTCTGACCTGGCCGACTACCAGCTCCTTTACCCTATGCTACTTTCGTGTAACCATAACCATCAAGTATTTCAAGCTACGAGCTGTTCGGCTCATTTAAAGGGAAGGAAATTGAGGAATCCAAACTGAAGCAATCAACAAAAAAACTTTAATTTATCTTTAAAACCTCTTTTCCTATTTTACCAGATGCTGGAGTTAAGCAGAAGTAAGGTAACATAAAAGCAACAAGCAACCATCAAAACACAAGTTTTGCAATGTCCATTTTGCTATTATGAATCTTAAAAAAAATTCTGTAGAAACTCAATACTGGTACATTAGTGTCTAGCTGAGCCTTTCCTCTGTTTACTGATTTACTCTGAATATTTTCTGGTTCCTTCTCTAAGCAAATGCTGAAAAACTAAGGTCAGGTAGCCTATATGGTTTTCAGTCGAACGATGCTCTGCTCACAGTCCAGATAAACATGTCCTTCTGTGTGTACAATATAGTATGGTATAGGAAGAAGAGAGATACCGTGAATCTTATCTGCTCCATATCTCCTTCATGCTTGACCAGAAATTAATAATTTTCACACAGCAGGTAAAGCAGACCAGATATTTTCAGCTGTGTAAAAAATTTTACACTTCTGGTCCAGCCTTGGGAAGATATAGTGCAAATAAGATTCACGGTATCTGTCCTCGGTTAATTTGGAATATAGGACCATAATGAGATAGCTAAAAAATAAACATACCATTCGACTCAAAATTCAATGCTGTGTCCAAATATAGCAATCATTTCCGGCGGAAACTCATCCCTTAGATTCTACAAATCAAGCTTTTCGGGGATACGAAGGGATTCGGGGGCGGGCCATGGGGTTGTAGGTGGGGTGGCCTAGACCTCGAATACCGAGTGAGCCGAAAACTAAACCGAAACTAGGTTTTTCCAATCCCAGAATCTGGAAATTCCAGAATTTTCAAAATTTCTAGAATCAATTTCCGCCGGAATTTATTGTTATATTCGGATAGAGGATTGAATTCTGAATCGAATGGTATGTTTATTTCCTAGCTATCTCATTATGGTCCTATATTCCAAATTTACCCTGTCCTCTTCCTGTACCAACAAAATTTAGTGGCCCCTACTGGTGTCAGACGGGCTGGACAATGGCAGAGGTTACGTTTGAGTACTCTCTTTGGAGAATGGTTGGAATTAACTATGGTTATCTTATCTAAGCTAAGTTACTTCAGAATCTTGGCTCATAACAGACACAGCAACTCGGACAGCAGGTCAGTACAATTTACCTATCAATAAAGGAAAAAAAAAGTTTTTCTACCTCTCCCCTTGTTCCAAGATTTATCACTTTCTTGGCTAGAGAATGAGTCACACACTACTCACTGGTCTTTTCTTTCCGTTCTTCTTTGAAAGTTGTTGGAGCGTTGGAGCTCGGCAGTTCCGCCACAGACAATCTACATGACAACTACAGACATGACATGATGACCGCTGGCTTTTGCATCGTGTCTCGGTCGATTTCGAAATTAAAAAACATGTTTTGTAAATATAGCCCAAAAATAGCAAAATGAAAGGTTTTTTAGCCCAAAAACCCGCGTTGCGGGTTTTTGGGAATCTTACCCGCAAAAATGAAATTTTACTAGCCCAATTGGCGGAAACTAGCCCAATCTGGCAACACTGGAAACGTGTTCTATTTTAGTCTTATTAGCGCAATTCTGCTTTTACACGCTATTGCTCAAATATAACAGATCCTTATTACCACTATCTGCCAATTAAGACAAGCCAATACACCAATTAAGACGGGGCTTAAAGCTACAACACTCATTGTAGTTCCCGACGCTCAAATAAATGCAAGTGAGAAACATCATCTATCTAATTTAACTTTTAGCACTGAATTATTTCGAATGCGCACCATTGTTTGAATGGCCCTTTAAGACAATATTTTTCAAGGCGGAAATTTAGTTAATGCTTGGGTATGTACAGTAAAAATTTTGCAAATTTATAGTAGCCCTTCTTGCCGTTTTCAGTGTCTCTCACTGACAGCATGTGGGATGCACCAGCAAGGTAGTTTATGTATTGTAAGCTCACCAATAAATAGGTTGAGGCAAGAGATTTCCTGGAGTAGGATCCGAGATTTGGTACAACAGATGCATACATACATTTAATGACTTTAGTTGTTTGCTTAACAATTGCTTGTCTAGTTTTAATGATTGTTTCTGTAATCATAATACCAAGATATCTCAGCTCTGATGCTGTAGGGACAACATGATTTTCGAGACTGACAGAACCAATTTGCAGTCCATTAAAGGACAAAAGTCACGCTTATCAATGTTGATAGATAGCCCAATAGATTGAAAGTCATTAGAAGTCAATTTGGGTTCTCTTGTAAGTTTGCTTTGGATCTACTGAGTAGAAGGACGTCATCAGCGTAGCCTATTTCCAAGTAAGATAGGTCAGTACGATGCAATAGGAGAGAGGGCGAGATACAGTCCAGAATCTTGGTATATATATATATATACATATATATATATATATATATATATATATATATATATATATATATATATATATATATATATATATATATATATATATATATATATATATATATATATATATATATATATATATATATATATATATATATATATATATATATATATATATATATATATATATATATATATATATATATATATATATATATATATATTATCAAGCACTTTTCTTACCATATTTTGTATCAAAATTGAAGTAAAGATTAACACTAAATCTCGAAACAAATAGGATTCATCTTGTATATGAAGGGGGCTTTTGCTTCTTTGTTCCCCCTCAGATGCTGAAGTTCCTAATGCTTAACTAAAATTTCCAGAAATTTTCTTTTTTAGTGCAATAATCGAGTCATTTAAAGATGTTTGACCTAGTTAATTTCTTTTCTCTTTAAGTTGATGTTGATGCAAGCTGAAAAAGGTTTCAAGTTTTAAAGTCAAATATTAAATATTTTACTTTTTCCCTCTTTCCAATACTAGATTTTATATTTAGATTTAACTTATTGGATTTTAGAAATGTCATATTCATTGTCATTGGTACTTACTTACTTGTAGCAGGACTCAAGCATCTCCGCTCTCCTTGGCGTCCAGTAGCTTCGTCATTGTAGTAAGCCAAGAGTCTTGGTCGTTTGTGAGTGGTTCAATCAAATCAAGCCAGGACTTTTCCCATTTTCGTCCATAATTCTTGAAGCTATCGATTATATCTAGGTCAGCCTTGATGCAGGCGAGCCACGTTTTCTTTTGCCCCCCATTTTGCTTTTTCTATCCCGAAAATGGTGTACATCTGAGGGGTTTATTCATAAAGATGTGGTGTGGGCGGCGAAGTGTATGGCCGAGCCATCGGAGTCTTCTTTCTTTAAATATAGTGGCCAAATCCGGACGCTGATAGCAGATTTTTCAGAGTTCGACATTGCTGACACGATCACGGAGTTTAATGCCAATGATTTTCCTTTAATATGAATGGTCAAATACATTGAGGGCTTGAATGTTGGGTGTATTCATAGTCCATGTCTCACAGCCATATAGTAAGACAGACCGAACAAGGGCCTGGTAAATCCTTATTCTTGTCTTCGGACGAACCTTTTTTCTGGTTCCATAAAGAGTGATTTAGCAGGGTGAAGACTCCAGTTGCTGAAGCAATTCTTGACTATTTCTGATGTGCATCCTCCCATTGAGTCTACCACAGAGCCTAGGTACTTGAATTTATGTATATCATCTATGGGTGACTGTTCTAGTAAAATTGGGGGATCTTGAGATGATATACCAGATGCCATGATCTTTGTCTTCGAGGAGCTTATTTTCAGGCCGACCAGAGAGGATTCTTCAGCTACCTTCGATAGCATAGATTGGGCTTTTTGAACGAGATTCTGCTAACAAGCAAATATCGTCAGTGTAGTCCAGATCGGTGATCACAAAATTGATGCTTACTTCAACGCCTGAAAAGTTTGCCATTGCTCTGGTCATAATCCAGTCGATCACGAAATTAAATAAGACGGGAGACAATATACATCCCTGTCGGACAGCCAAAATCAGTTTGGAACATCGAGGAGAATTCTCCACCAATATGAATTTGGGCTCGCGTGTGCTGGTAGTATGCTTGGATAAGTCTGATTATCTTGCCTGGTACTCCATCTTCTGTCATGGACTTCCAGATTCCATCCCCCAGAACAGAATCAAAAGCTGTAATAAAATCTATGAATAGAGACACACACAAATGGACTTACCCTCCAAACAAACCTAGAATTAACTTCACTTTGACTTTGTATTGAACAATTAAACAATTATTCCTAGACTTTCCTTGGGTGTTTTTTTCTGTTTTTTTTCTGGTGTTTTGCCCTGTGTTCAAAGGCTTGTCTTACTTACGTTGCACTGGATACGAAAACGATTATTTAGCACTATGACAAATACTTTTGCAGCAATGCAGATGAGAGGAATCCCTCGATAATTGCTGCATTTTGTCTTTAGCCCTTTTTTGAAGACTGGGAGGATGATAGAATCTCCCCAATCCGGTGGAACCATCTCTTCTTCCCATGTACGACAGGTTAGTTTTGTGAGCCTGCTGACGAGTGTTGTCCCTACATGTTTGTAAAGTTCAGCCGGAATGGCATCAGGACCAGGGGCTTTATTGCTTTTAAGATAATTTATTGCTTGTTGGACTTTATTTAACATGGGGGGGAGCCACATTCACATCGTTGTAAATACTGCTGGGTGAGTTTGGTTCCTGCAGGTCATCAGGGCTACCACTTGGATTATCATCTATTGCTGTGGAGAGTTGTTGCGGATTAATTAGTTTGTCAAAGTGCTCCTTCCAGAGCTTTATTATTTTGGTATTGTTCGAGAGTAACTTGGCATTTTCATTTTTTTATGGATGTAAAAGTAGGCTTATGTGATTTACTCCTGATTGATTATAGGACCTAATACATCCCTTTGATGTCTGATCTAGAGGCAGCGGCTTCCATGTCTTCAGCGATTTTCTCCCAGCATTGGATTTTCTCGAGAGATCTTATCATTCTTAGCCAACTGGTGGCATTCTCTTCTCAGGAGTTTGAACAACTCCAATTTTTTTTCTGATATCTGTTGCTTGTGCTCAGCCCAACTGAATTCTCCGTGTTGACATCGATTTTCTGGATAATCTTTTGCGGTATCCTATTGTAGTTTCTGCAGCCTCGTCCATTGTATTTGCGTATGGTTAGCCATTCTTCATTAAGCTAAGGTGCCATCTAACTGATATCTTAAGCCTTAATTTGGGTCTGTTTAATTAATATTTTTCCTCTAGCTGTTGCTCTTCTGTTTGGAAAAAAGTAGTAATTTTGCCTTTGTTCAAAAATCAATCTAAGCCAGATTTCAAGAACTGTAGACGAATTTATAAGACTTGTATTCTCTAGAATATTGGAGAAGTTAATAGTAAAAAAAAACACCCTCCAAAAAACCTAGAATTAACTTCACTTTGACTTTGTATTGAACAATTATTCCTCGACTTTCCTTGGGTGTTTTTTCTGTTTTGTTTCTGGTGTTTTGCCCTGTGTTCAAGGGTTTGTCTTACTTACGTTGCACTGGATACGAAAACGATTATGTAGAACTATGGCAAATACTTTTACAGCAATGCAGATGAGAGGAATCCCTCGATAATTGCTGCATTTTGTCTTTAGCCCTTTTTTGAAGACTGGAAGGATGATAGAGTCTCCCCAATCCCCTGGAACCATCTCTTCTTCCCATATACGAAAGGTCAGTTTGTGAAGCCTGCACACGAGTGCTGTCCCTACATGCTTGTAAAGTTCAGCCGGAATGGCTTCAGGACCAGGGGCTTTATTGCTTTTAAGGCAATTTTATTGCTTATTGGACTTCATTTAACATGGGGGAGCCACATTCACATCATTTTAAATACTGCCGGGTGAGTTAGGTTCCTGCAGGTCATCACAAAAAGACACTAAATTGCCTAAGGAACAAAAAAACTGGCAATTGCAAAAATATTTGTATATATTTTAACAAGACGCTACAACAATTCTAAAACCAAAGTTTGAAGCTTAGTAGAAATTGTTGTAATAAATCAGACTTGCTTTCAAGAATCCGGGAGAAGGGCTTCCTTTCCATTGATTTTTTTTTCATAAAGAAAATTGAATACAATTTTCAGCGCCTGGGAAAGTAAAATCTTGATTTTTAATAGCAAGAATCTGACCTTCTTTCGTGAAATAACCTGTCAGGGTTCTGATAGTCACCTGTCATGTTGATATGCTTTTTTTTTTTGATTTTTAGCTTCATTTGACATTGCGTAACTTCAGCATATCAAATTATTAGTTGTCTCATTACCCCTTCATAATTTCTACAAGTGCCTTTTACTTGTCCAAGGTATAAAAATGCAAAAAATTAAATATCATTAACGTTCCCTCGCAAATGGGAGCAAATGCCCTTATCTGCCGCAGATCAGAGAATAAGCTTTTTATAAAAACAATATTGAGAAATTTAAATGTAGCTCAGGTCCCGTCCTCCCTTAAGTACGCCACTGCCTTCTTTGTCATTTCCCATTTTCTGGTTGGAAAAAAATATCAATAATCTTTTATAAGGCTACTTAGCACGTTAGTTTACTTAGAACACCGAAATCAACAGTCGCGGCAAAGAGATTAGGCTAAATATAGACAAACGGTCGGCACGCCCACCAAAATATTTTCAACGCCGCTGCGTCTTTCATCGGCGGCACACCACAGATAAATCGATATGACGTTGAGGTCTACTCAATGTTCTCACTATCCCCGAATCTTCGGGATTTCCCCGAGTATCTATGTGTCTCTCTCCGACAAAAAAATTTGGTTCCCCAAATCCCCGAAAATCAACCAATCACGGTATCACCCCTAGTAAACTATCCCTAGCAAACATTACTTTACATACCATCATTTTTCACTACTCTCTTGTCTGTTAGTTTTCGTCTCGTGTGTTACTTTGCATAAGAACCAGACCGATACAGTTTTTCATATATGTATGGTTCTTCATATATCATATAACTGTATACAGTTCTTCATATATATATATATATCATATATATGTATATTCATATATCATATATTCATATAAGTATGGACAGTTCTTCATATTTTCACAAAACTTTCGTTTTCCTGCATTTAGATTAAACCATTTCGAATGCAGTATCCAAATGCTATTAAGATTCTTACATTTATGTCATTCTTGGTCAAGACAATCTTAACAAAATTAGACAAGACTTTTACTTAAAGTTCTTGAACGTTCGGTTAGATTTTGGGTTTTGAAATTGAACTTCTAAAGAGGGAGAACTGTTTTGAAAGCCGCATCATAAGTTTAAATTCTGTTTTCTTTTGCTATTTTTGGTTTCAGACATACTGTATTAATGTTAAATACTTAATGATTGAAGGCATAATATATTGAAGGATTTGATCTTTTAGCCAGGAATTCTTACCATTTAAATTTTTTCTTTCATTCGGTGTGTAAAATTTAAGTTCTTTTCTTTTTTATCTGAGAATTGTATTTGTCAGTACTCCCCTCACAATTACTATTTTGGTCCCTTCACCCGTGTAATGTTTTCAGTGGGCTTAATATTTTAAACTGCAGTTTTAGGATCTTTTTACAGTCTTGCAAAGTTGTTAGTTAGGCGAAGGAAATTTTACTGAAAATATTTTCTGCTTAAATTCGGGATGGCCAAATAAACTTGTTTAAATATCTAGGCCTACCTTTACAACTTCTAATTCTTGAACAATTTTAGTAACCCTGTATGAAGGCTAATTCTGAGATAAAAAAAAAAAACAATTAAAGAAACTGTGGTATAATTTATTTTATTGGGAGAACTGTCCCTAAATACCATATTCTTACCACCTCCTCCCCCTCCTAATGAGGTAGAATTTAGCTATAGACTATGCACAAAATTGGGGAACAGGGAATTTAAACGGAAGTGACCCCAAAAATGGTATACATAAGAAAATTTCAGTTTTCTTGTCAAAGTTTATATTATTTTCAGACTTATTTACCATGAACTGCAGGTTAAAAATGTCAAATAATGTTAGTGCAAAAAAAGAATAAGTAAACTTTTATATGATTTGTAGCCTATATCTATCATGTCCAGGCATTAAATGGGCTGATATAAAAATGAGACTGCTATAAGTACTATATTTGAAACATGGATGGCTGCAGGGTTGGTGGGAGGGGTGGGAGTTAATCGGTGACTATATAGTAGTTATGAGGTGACCAAAAGAAAGGAAAGCATAGTAGAAACAAACAATGAAAAAAATGGATGTGTCGAGAGAGTGTATTTCACCGGGGGGGGGGATATTTTCTGATGGTATTTTTCCGCAGGAGAGTATTATCTGCGGGGGTATTTTTTGTGAGGGGGAGGGGTACTTTCCAGTTGTTTCTGCAGATAGGTTTTCCGGGGGTAAACGCCTGAAACCTTAGAATCAGCATGAAAAACCATAATGTGTCAACTGTAGTCGAAATGCCCTTTTAATTTAAGTTTAAATTTACTTATTTAGTTTAGTTCTTGTTTGTTTCAAGTTTTATTGTTGCCCCATACTTATAGGTTTGAATTTTGTCTATTTAATTCACATATCCAGAAACCGTGAACAAGATTTGTTTTTAAATATTATTGATTTATTGCTGAGATTAATGACTTAGTGAAAAACCGCTACTGGTATTTACAGTTCAAATGTGTTCACTATTTTTTCTTTTACAATTTTGAAGTTTTTTGCCGCAATATCAGCAATAAGTGTTTTCAGCTTTGGTTTCCTATCCCGCGCTCTGGCTCTAAAACTTAATCTGTAAAAGGCTTGATTTACTGTGCGACTCCAAGCCCTACTTGAGCTTGAAATCGAAGCTAAAACCAATTTTGACTCCCGAATTATCGCAACGAAATTCCATTTTTCATTTTCCCCGAAAATTCCCCCGAATCTTGAAGACTTGTCCCCGAAAACTCCTTCAGTTTTTAAGACTTTTCCCCGAATTTTAAGATTCGAGAGTGGAAGCCCTGGGTCTACTAGTCACCATCAAACAGCATATTAACTGCGATCTGGATGGTAACTGTAAAAACAGGAGTTTAGATTTTGAAAAACCATAAGAATTCCGCGCTTTAACACGAATACACATTTATTTCTTTAAATAGCAAACAAACTTCTAAATATTAGCGTGCATATTTTGATTGGGACTAGCCTGGGTAAATATGAACTAGGAGAAAAGAGCTTTGAAATGGTAAATTACCACCCTACTCCTTAAACGTAAATACAAAGCAGCGTTTTTTCTTTCTTGAATTTTCCAGTGTTCTAGCTCCCAATTTTTTTTATTTTTACCTTGACGGACCTAAGATTAGTTAAGATGTTTGGGAATTCCCATTTGGAGTAAGGTTTGGATTTTTTTCCTAGCTTTTCCACACGGGACGGCTGAAGTGATTTCGGGAACCGATTTCAGCATCATTTGACAAACCATAGTGGTAAGAAAAATAGGTTGAAAGAAAAAATTACTGCGCGAGATTTTCAAAACAAAAAATCATTGACACAAATAGTCAACTGGAGTTTATTAATAGTTGCACGATTGATTTCAGCTTAGTTCTCAGCTCAGCTAGTAGCGGGGTCTCTCACCACAGACATCTCTGGCTAACTGTTTATTTGTATTTCTATTTTTTGTGATGATCATGATGAAAATCGGCGCTGATTTTGTAAATGGCACCGAAAACTAGAAAAAGTTTCAAGCTGAAATCGGCGCTGATTTGGAACTCATTTCCCAAATCTGCTATGTGTGTCCAATCCTTAACATAACATGATATTCCCAAGAAGAAGGATATGAATTTATTCTAAGAAAAGAAGAAATATTCAAAGATTGTGATACATTGTCAACGGAGGGAAGAAGAAGACGATCTTAATATTTCGCAAATTTGTGGATCAATATCAAAGAAAACCAAGAAAAAAAAAAGGTTTCTCGTGATTGTATTCCGAAGGAGCTCCATATTGGTGTATAATAGGTATAGTGAACTAGAATTTTGCTGGCTTTTGAATACGTGTTTTTGCTTGGCTTGCTTCTTATTGTGTAGTGCTTTAGTGCTTGTTTTATTGCTATTTATTGTTTTAGTGCTTGCTTTGTTGCGCTTATTTATTTGCTTCTAGGCTATTTCCTGTATAGTCTATTGACAATTTTCTCTATTGACATGGGTGAGCCTTCTGCTCACCCATTACAGGGTGATGGGGCCCCTGGGGCTGGGACTGGTGGCCAGACTCCTAGTGTCCTGGTGTGGGGAAAGACTGCTGACAATAAAGACAATGGACCTTTACCCAGGACATGCATAGGATACATAGGAAAGCTACTGTCACAAAATGTATGCAGATATTTTGGGGTGGTTCATCCTAATGTAACACTAAGTGGTGCTGTGGAAGTACTAGCCAAGAACAAGGAAATTGCTTCTAAGATTATGTTGCTTAGAGGACTAAAAGTCAACAATACTGAAGTAATCTTCAAAGAGAGGGTTCCTGGAAAAATATGGAAGGGAAAATGTTTCCTTCCCCAGGCAGTTGGGCTAAAAGAAGAGGTCTTAGAAGAAGTAAAGGCTCAACCAAATATAAAAGATGCCAAAATTGCAAATGAAGAGGATATATCAAAGAGTGGTAAGAGACAAGAGTCATATATGATCTTAATCAACTTCAATACTGATGTACCATTTCCAGCAAGAATTGCTGTATGGGGTGCCCAGATATACGTTCATGAATATGTACCAAACCCAAGACAATGCTACAAATGTTTGAAATTTGGCCATATAGCAGTAAACTGCTGGGGAAAAGAGAGATGCTTGATTTGTGCAGAAGCCCATAATTTCAGAACATGCCCCTCAAAAGATGAATCCAACCCTCCCAAAAAATGCAGCAACTGTAATGAGGCTCATACAGCCAATAGCAGGACTGCAAGCTCTACAAAGAGAAGGCCAATAAATTAAGAGCATCCGTAATTAATGGAAGGAGCTTTAGCCAGGTAACAACTGGCCAAACAACCCAAGCCACACAAGACCTACTGGGTTGGCAAACCCACAAATACCCTACAATGCATTCCCACCTCTAATATGTAACCATGAAGAAGAGATCCTTAAGTTGAGAAAATCTGTTTGAGAAGTTAACAAAGCTGGTAACCTCCCTCTGCTCAATCCTCCTACAACAAAAAGATACAGATGAAACAAACAAAGAACTCATTAGGGATATGGCTGATGAGCTCAGTTCTGATGAAGACCCATCAGACATTGTCATGAGTACATCAGAATCAGAAGATAAAGAAGGAGTAGGAAATGCCTGTAAGAGGGCAAAACTAGGAAACAGAGGTAAAGGAAAAGAGAAGGTGTCAAAAAAACATGATCAAAGGAAAAGAGGAAAAAGCACCCATGCAATATGAAGGTCCTACAGCTAAATACACAGGGTTTGGGAAGGACAAAGGTAATTGAGCTCCGTAATCTCACCCTCTCAGGCTACAACCAGATTTAGTATTGCTACAAGAAACATTCCTTACTGCAGAAAAAGCCTACACCAAAGTTCCAAGGATATACTCCAGAAAGGTGGGACAGGGACCAGGGAACTGGGGGTGGGCTCATAACCTTTGGTTAAAGATTGTCTTGCCCATGTTGTGCAGCCTAGTGTACCAGGAAGAAATGAAATAGGATCAATTAAAGTAAAATTCAAGGAAAATTGTATAAGCATTGTAAACTATTATAACAGTTCTACAGGAAACTTTGATGTGAAACAACTTAAGGAGGTTCTGAATAGTTGTGAAGACTCAAAAAATATTGGCTGGAGATTTCAACCTCCACAATCCCATGTGGGATACAGTATCACCTCAAGATCACAAGTCAAATGAACTGACCAACATTATCATTGATCCAGCATTCTTGACATGCTTACTCACCCCCCTGGATCTTGGTACAAGACTTAATAAAACAACTGGAAAAACATCTACAATTGACTTGACCTTTGGCTTCCCCAAACCTATCAACTGACTTCAGCATTAGAATCCTAGACACTTTCTCATCAGATCACTGTCCAGTGTTAACTTCCTTTCACATGCTTGAGGAGCATAGGAACACATACCAAGTACAAGAATTGAAACTATGGAACTTTAAAGAAGAGATGTGGCCAGCCTGGAGATATGAAGTTGACCAGCACCTTAACAAAATCCAAGATACAGCTGCCATGACTACAGATGAACTGACAGACACAATCACCAACACCCTAATCAGTGCAGGTCAGAAGGTATTTGGCTTTAAGAAATTTAAGGAAAAAAAGCTCAACTCAATCCCTGGATGGAATTCAACATGCCAAAAAGCCCACACTGAGAAGAGACAAGCTGAGAACAAGGTCAAGCGGAAACCCTAGCACTGAAAAACCGTATTGAACTGAATAAAAAGTTAGCAAAACTCCGCCAGACCATAATCCAAGAAACAACTGCAAGCTGGACCTCTCTAATTGAGACAAAGTTCCAAAAATCAACTTCCATTAGAGATCTGTGGCGAAATTTCCAAGCATTTGTGGGGGAAAAGAAAACAAGGAAGGAACCCCCAGTCCTCCTGAGAAATGGTATCCCAGTTACATCAACCCAGGAAAAATTCAATGTTCTACTAGACCAGTTCACTGAACAAGCACCAGAAAATGCAAGACATCACCAAAAGACACACTCTACCAAATATAACATACCTTTTGAGCCTTTTACTGCATCAGAAGTTATTCAGCAAACTAAGAGACTGAAATCAGGTGCAATGGGACCTGACTTGATACACAATCAAATGTTAAGGAACCTTAGCCCCAAAACAGTAGAGATCATTACAGCTTTGTTCAACAAGTCTGCAGCAACATCAACAGTCCCAAAGAAGTGGAAGAAGGACACAGTAATTCCTATATTGAAGACAGGAAAGGATCCAAAACTTCCAGCCTCCTACAGACCTATAGCCCTCACATCATGCCTCTGCAAACTTATGGAACACCTTGTTAAGTTAAGAATCCTCCCAGAACTACCAAATTCACTCCAACATGAACAATTTGGTTTTCTCCCTAATAGAGGAACCACAGATGCACTTCTAAGGTTAGAACACCAGATAAAATCTGGCTTCAAGCAGGGTAAGGAGACACTAGCAGCCTTCTTGGATATGAGGGCTGCTTTTGATAGGGTTAGTGTGGATAACCTGATGGGAAAGTTACAGTCTTTCCAAATCTGCCTAGAACTGAGGATGTGGATAGAAGATTACTTGAGAGGCCGGGAACTGGAGATCCATATGGGGGAGAGTAAATCTCCATCAAGAACAAAGCCAGATGTGGGAGTACCTCAGTTGGGGGGGGGGGGTACTAAGCCCACTCCTCTTCCTTATTTACTGCAGTGATATTAGTTTTGAACATATTCTGGGATGCAAACTGTATTTGTATGCTGATGACATTGCACTTGTTGCAACATCAAGGGATAAGCATGCCCTGCAAGCTGCTGTCCAGAAGGGTCTTGATTATCTTGGTTTATGGGCAACTGTTAACAACATGGAATTCTCTCCTGCTAAATCAGCAGTGCTCCTCTTCACAAGGACAAAGATTCATTCAACGCCAAGGCTCTCAATTAATGGCACTGCTGTCCCAGCAGTTGAAAAGTTCTGCTACCTTGGGGTGACTTTTGACACTTCACTCTCATGGACTCACCATGTTAATTATTTAATCGGAAACCTCAAGAGCAGAGCCAACTTTGTCAATGCTATTTGCTTATCTAAGAGAGGAGCCCCTTTCTCTGTTGCCACCCAGCTTGTGAGAGCAGTTGTAATAAGTAAGCTGGATTATGGCTGCCTCCTATACCGAGAAGCACCTGCCCAACTCCTGAAAAAACTGGATACAGCCCTGCATTGTATACTGAGGAAAATTCTCGGATGCCTAAATCAACCCCCCTACCTGCAATATACTGTGAACTAGAACTGACAACATTAGAAACTAGAATGAAGAAAATTAGAAGCACAATATTTTACACGGAAGATGTTGATCCCAAATGACATTATCTACAAAGAACTTATTGAAACATATGATCAGAAACAAAGATTCCAACCAAAATCAATTCCACCATACTGTCGAATGGTGAAACACATCTCTGAAAACAGCTGCTCCTATCCCAACTCCTGATGTTATTGATGAGGTAGGTTCAGCTTCTAGTACAGGTATAAAGTCAAATATAGCGCTACCCCCATTCTCAAGGGGTAGCCCAGAGGAACCACCAGAGATGGCAAGAGCTAGGTGGCATGAATGGGTAGACCATGGACACAGACTGGGCATAGAATGGTATTCACTGATGGATCATGCTTTGCCACTGGCGGTGGGGCTGCGGTTGTGGTCCTTGGGCTCAGTCATGCACTGTCTTTTAAAGTAACAGAGAAGTTGTCAATATTTTCACTTGAGTTGCATGCACTATTGAAAGCGTTTGAATTTATTGCAAGTGTTTTTGCCAGTAGGTAAATATTTGATATGCAGTGACTCACTTTCAGTGCTGAATTATTTGATGTATGGCCATAGGCCAGCAAGAAAATCAGTGCTGCTTTTGGAAAATATACTGCTAAAACTAATGACAGCCAAGTATGAGATCGTAGCAACATGGGTACCAGCACATGTGGGAATTAGGGAAATGAGCAGGCAGATAAGCTGGCAAAATGGGGTGCTAGGTATGGGGGAGAAAAATTAGTATGTCAGTATTCAGTGAATGATTTTTTATGTTATTATGATAAGTTGCTAAAGGAGAAGGAGAAAGAGGTTTTTGGTCAAAGGTCTCTTAACCGGATCCTTGATTTGTATGATTATGGTACCCCACCTCCTGATCTATGTCACCCAGTCAGACACCTGCTATCAGTATATTCAGGCTCAGAACAGGCCATGCTCGAATTAGGAGTGTATTATTTAAATGGAAGTCAGTAGACTCCCCATATGTGAGGTCTGCAATGTAGAAGAGGATGTTAGACATATTTTAATGTATATGTAAAAAGTATGAGGGACAGAGATTGCCACTAAAAAAAAGCGTGCCTAAAGTATTTTGGTGCACTCACGCTCAGAAGTATCCTGGGCCATGCACAGGCACCACCATGGGCTAGGAAAAAATCTGTGGAAGTACTAGGCCGTTTTATTGTAGATGCTACTAAGCTACACTTAGAGCTGTAATTTGTATTAATAATTGTATATATAAAATATTATTGCACATTATTTTAATATTGTACATGTAAATTAGTGATATGTAAGCTATATGTATGAGTATGTGTATCTATTGCAAGCCAAGCTCATCAGTTTTAAATTGCCATATCAGCCAGTTGTGTTTGAATTGTAAATATGGAGGCTCATTTGTGACACCATTGGACAGAGTTGAATACAGCTGATATTTGGCTTATTGTTTTTTTTTTTTTTTTTTGCCTTGAGATTCTTCAAAACCCCTCCCTAACCACAGTGACAAAAGCCAGATGGTTTTTTTAAATTATTTGACCCTCGGTCATGACAGAACAACCGCTGGACAGCCGAAATTTTGACGTGGAAATACCTTTCATCCCTAAAGGCTCTGACGAAATCATGGAGACGTGCACAATGGGCAGCTTGCCCAGGAGTGCTACAAACAAACAACAAACAACATTGTCAACCCAACCCAGAAAGAAGAGTGGCAAATGATCTGATGTTCAGGACGCACGCCCGATTCAACTACAGTTGATTGATATCAATATTATCCGTCATTTGTTTAGGAAAGAAATAAAGCAATCAGAGTAACAAATGAATATTGGAAGGCAGTTTAAATGAATAGTGGAAGACCAATCCCATAAGATATATATATTGTTGGAGAGTATCAGAGGTACAGTTAAAATAAGAATAAACTTGCTATCTGGGAAAGGGACTAGGTATGAAAATCAAACTTTCAGTAATGAACACAGGGCCAAAACAAAGGCGACCTTGGTTAAGGTATTATCAAGCTTCTAGGTCTATCTTAACACTCTTATGATTTTTAAGTCTTAAAAAATCTGCCAACTTGAAAGGTGTAGGCTATTATACCTACTTGAATTTTGAGGAAACAACATTATACCTTAATTTTCTCTGGTTTTAGTCTTGAAAATGCAATTCCCATTAATTGAGTAGAAATAACATGGGTTGTTTTTGCTAAGCTTAGAAAATCTGCTTGTAGATCTTTGAAGCCTCACAGGCTAGATTGGGGACTAAGTAAAGTTATAGAGCTGAAAACAGCTTGGTACTGGTTAAGAAAGAGGGAAGTGCATGATAGGCTAACTGAAGTTTTGTTAATGCTAGTGAAATAAAACCAAATAGAATATAAAAATATAATAGTTTATGTCAAAAGTTTGGGCTAAATGGACTATTTGCATGTTAAGGGAGGGGGCATGGGTACCCATTTGGGGGGGGGGGGGGGGGGGCTGCCAGCCCCCTGACTGCATGGAGGTGTCATATGTTTGGGTAAATTTTTTTTGCAAATCATATTATTGACTTATGAATAAATTAAAACATACGGCTTGATGCCTTTTTATGCTCTTTCCAAACCTAATAATCATTTTTATTAGAAATGAATTTGACTCCAGCCCTATATATACCAATTCAGGGAATATATTTGCACATTAGGGGGGTGAGGGTAAATGTTATTTCCAATGTAAATGGAAGGTAAGACTTTACTCCCACCCCCCTAATGTGCATATATATAGCCTATCCTGAATTGGTATATATAGGGGTGGGGGTAAAATTCATTTCCAACAAAAATGATTATTATATTTGGAAAGAGAAAAAAAAGGCATCAAGTGGTAGGCCTATGTTTACTTTTATTTGTAAGTCAATAATATAATTTGCAAAAAATTTACACATATTTGTATTAATTTATAAAACTTTCCATAGAATAAATTTTCAAAGAAATGGAAAGGGTATATTTTTTGTAGATCATATTATTGACTTACAAATAAAGTAAACATACCACTTGATGCCTTTTTTATGCTCTTTCCAAATATAATAATCATTTTTATTGTGAATGAATTTTAGCCCCCACCCCCTATATATACCAATTCAGGGTATATATTTGCACATTAGGGGGTGAGGGAAAGTTTAAACTTACCTCTCATTTACATCAGAAATAAAATTTACCCCCACCCCCTAATGTGGAAATATATACCCTGAATTGGTATAAATAAAAGTGGGGGTAAAATTTATTTTCAACAAAAATGATTATTATATTTGGAAAGAGCATAAAAAAAGGCATCAAGTGGTGTGTTACTTTATTCATAAGTCTAGGATATGATCTGTGAAAAATTTACCAAGTAAAGAGCTCTTTTAAGCCAAAAATGGGACAAAATAAAGTCAAATAATCTTGCAAAGTATAAAACTACCAGAAACACTATGAACAAATACATGAAACTCAAAACAAACAGAAATAATAATAAATAGCCAAGTCAAACTCAAAACAAGCAAAAATTAACATTACTAGGGCTGACAACCCCAATGCCTTCTGAAGACCAGAACATAACTTAGGTTTTTACTGAAAAAAATGACTACGGATTGTCAGTCTAATTTACCTATGCTGATATTTATTCCTTAAAATAAAAAAAATGGGTGAAAAAAGTGAGTAAAAATTTTTTTTTGCTTATTTAAGTGAAAACATTTAAACATATTTTTTTTTCAGTAAAGCACAAATTATGTCCTGGTCTTGAGAAGGCATGGGGGTTATCAACTCTACTAATGTTAGTTTTGCTCAACAAATGGAAAAAACAAAATATTAAATATATTTTTTAGGGAATGTAGAAATAGTATAGGATTTTTTATGAATTTTTAGATTATGGATTTTAGATTTGATGTAATTTTTTTAATGATTTTTTGGAATTTATTTTAAATTGGTGGAATTTTTTTATATGTTGAGGGGGATATGATTTGCCTGGATTGTGAAATGTCTGATTTTTGGGAGTTTTTTAAGGATTGTTGTAGCTATCCAATAACACAAGGCCCAGCAAGAGTAGATTGTGTGGAGATGTGATGTATTAAAAAAACAGTGTTATATTTTTAATTTTTTTATGTATGTAAATCTTGTGAAAAGTCTGTTAAAGTGTTCTCAGAAAAGTAAATGTATTTTTAAAGTACAAAAATGTATATGCATTTTAAATTTGTATTTTACTGTTGTATGTTATAGGCCTATTGAATGGGAGCAGCCCCTTGCCACCATGGGTAGCTAGAATGAGAATTTTGAAATTGTTGCATTGTAAATTAATGGATTGAAAATTGTATGAATGAAAAAAAGTTTTTAGGAAAAAGGTAGATAAAATGTATTAGGAGAGAAAAAATTATGTATGTGAGGTATTATAAAAATGGAAAGCTATGGAATGTCAAGTAAAAGGTAAGATAGATTGGTAGTAAAGTGAAGAAATAATAGAGAAATTAGATTACAAATAAGCAGGGAATGCTCAATCAAAAAAAGAGAAATAAAAAAAAAAGAAAAATGTTTGTTTTCTTGTTTCAAGTTTGGTTCAACTATTTATTTCTAATTTCTGTTCATTTTGAGTTTCATTTATTTATTGATAGTGATTTGTGGTAATTCTATGCTTGGATGATTACTTCACTTCATTTTCTGCCCATTTTTGGCTTAATGGAGCTCTTTACTTTTCTTTTAAAAGCTGTTCTATGAATTACAATTCTTGTTCTTGTTCTATAGAGTCTAGAAGAGATGCCATTCAAATAGTATCTGGCATGCAGGAATTCTCTTAGACTAGGTAAACTGAAACTTCCAACTCTTGTTTACAGGAGAAGAAGAGATGACGCCATTCTAACCTACAAACTTGAATTTACAGTTTATAACATAATTTTAGCTAGGATGAAAGTGAATATATCACTTGATGCCATTTTTATGCTCTTTCATGATACAGTAATTGCTTCTGGGTAAATTTTATTTAAGCCCTAAGGGGGCTCAAAAACAGCCCATAATCAACAAAAGTTCAAAAGTATGTTTCTTAAAAAAAATAGCAGTTTTAGCAGATTCAGGAATGGTAATTATCATTTTCCTTAATTTTAAAGGTAAAATGTTATTTAGAAGACAAATTAGCAGAATTTTTACAGAAGAGCTTGAAACCCAGGACTTGGAATTCCCTAAAGTCCCTTTTTTTTGGCTGAAGTTCCTTTGAAGTCCCTTTTTATACAGAAAGTCCAAAGGTCAGTGCCCTCTAGAGAGAGAAGGAGTGGATGTAGGTACTTTTAAATGCCTTCCCATGACAGACCTAGTTAGTAGATTAATTTGTGAAAGTTTCATTTTCCTAACCTAAATCCTTTCCAAGATAGCAAAAGGTCACTAAACTAAAGTTATACCACAGTTTAAATAAGGAACAACCAATTGCAGTAGTTCAATTCAACTCACAGAGTGAGTCAAAAGGAAAACAGCTGAATAGTCTTTGCTGAAAAGCCCACATTGGCTGAAACAGAAGAAGAAGAAGCACACATGCATAAAATATAAACAAGTGACCAACCTCTTTGCCCTATATCTCTGGGACATGAACCTCCCCCACACGAATCTACAATATGCTGATGATCTGGTACTACAGTCATCTGGCAACACCTTTGAGATTGCACAGTCAAAGCTGCAAAAGTCACTTTTTCCAATTTGAAAAATTTTCTCAATATTCAGATTTACCCATTGCACCCACCAAGTCAAAAATAATCCAATTTCACCAAAAGCAAAATCATGTTAATGCAAGACTAACTCTAAATGGAGCAACTATTCCAGAAGATAATCATATTAATTACCTAGGTCTCATGCATGACCAAAAACTTAACTTCCACCTCCACATTTCAAACACAATAAAAAAAATGCTATAGAAAAACAAGTATACTAAAAAGACTTCTTTCCACACCCTGGGATGTAAGGAGAAAACCTTACTCCAGTTTTTATAAATCACATATAAGACCCCATATTGACTATGGGCTCATCTATGGTGCATGTGCAAAGACCCAGATGCAAAAAATTGAAACAATACAAAATGATATAATACATCTCATATTTGGTCTTAGGAACCCACAAGCACCAAGTTTCTGCTTTTGGAGAGTGGATTAACAACAATAAGGGAGAGACGTAGCTTTATCTTGATAAAACATCTTACAAAAATTGAATCAAATAGCTCACACACCCTACATAATTGGTTAAGAAATCAGGCCATGTATAGAGGCATTGCAGATGAGTATGACAATATTCAGAAGAAGTTTCCCTGTACCTGTAAAGTCTATTGCACCTACTTTCCCCCAATCCCCTTCATGGAATTGGTCAACCCCCATAATAAATACTGATTTCTCAAAGTGGACTAAAGATTTGACCCCATTGCTTTTGTCCAGAAAAAAATTTGCTGAACTCAATACAATTACTTATAAAAAACCATTTCCAAATTTTTGTTGATGGGTCAAAACTGAATGAGAAGGTAGCAAGTGATGCTTTCCTTCCTCACCTGAATATGGCAATGGGTGAAAGATTGTATAATAATGTATCTATAACTGTCTGCAGAGTTAAATGCCATAATCATGGCATTAAAACACCTTATGGAAAACAACCTTTGATTGCTAATTCAAATAATATTATAGTTTATTCTGACTCTTTGTCAAGCCTTGAGTTGCTGTCTTCAGCTCCTTAGTATAAGTTGGATATTGACACTTATCATTGTCTTAGTATTATAGATAATCTTGCTTCAAGTGGCATAAGAACTTATCTTCAGTATATTCCTAGGCACTCCGGTATAAGTGGTAATCATCAGGTTGATGAAATAGCATCTTCTAGGCAACAGTCTTAATACAAAGAGCCATCAGCTAGCAATGGAAGTAAAACTCTTGAGATATTTTTTGGGCAAAAATGCTGCATACAAAAAAAAATCATATGGGTACTCAAGTCATTGCATGCTTCTATATCTGCAGCTACATGTGATGGAATCAATGATGTCTTTGAAGTCATATTCTTTTGTAAACTACCACCCAGGATGTTTATGAGTGTGAAGGAAGCATGTACATGATAGCTGATGTACTTCATCCACACTGTAAACAGAATCTTAGGAAGGGCATAGGTTAAGCTTGTGTTTTTGTTCTTGAATGCAACAAAACTGCAAAAAGTGAAGGAAAAAAACCCTACAAATTAGAGTGTGCTTTTAATCCTCTTTAAGAAATCAAGTTGTGATCCACCAGCTGGTGACATATTTCATGGGACATCCAAATGGTGAGGAAATTGTAAAAAAGCTCATTTCATGCATTTAGAGCAAGTATTTAGCTCTTGACAGGTTAATGAAGATGGGTAGCAATGGTCCTAATATCAATAAAAAGGTATGGTTGCAACTGAATGCATTGAAGAAGAAAAAGTCTTCAAAAGAGCTTTTGAACATTGGAATGCATAACATCCATGTTGGGCACAACACATTCATGAAAGAGCTACAGTCATCCGACTTTATTGTTATCTTTGAATTTGGCAAGGAGTCCAATCCGACTTTAATTGTTATTTGGCCTGCATGATGTGAGGATTCTTTAGAATTCCAGAAAACGAAAGGCATCCCATACAATAGTTTCATTCAGCACATCTCAACAAGGTGGCTGAAATTTGGTCCTGCTGTTTGGTGAGTGGTTGATCAGCAGCTGATACTCTTGAAGTATTTTTTTGGCATCACATGTCATCAAAGAAAAATTTGAAGAATGTTGCACCATCAGCAAAGTGTCTCAAGATTGTAAGCTAACTAAAAAGGAAAGATATGCTTGCAGAACTTGGATCTGTGTATTCATTGTCTGAGCTTTTTATGAAATTCACAGCAGCATTTCAGAAGAACAAACCCCTTGTGCATGCTCTTCATGCCAAGCTGAAAAAAACTTATTTCCCACTGTTTTTTGCAAGACTTTTGAAACCTAACATAGTCCTGTCTTCTGGTGAAATTTCTACCAGTCTGCTTGATAACATGGACAACTATTTGCAGGACACTATTGTAGGGCAGCAGGTTGAGCTTGCCTTTGATGCTCAGGAAGTCACCTTGGTGGAAAGACATGGGTTACATCAAAGGGTGCAAAGGCATTTCAAGGCAGCAACAAAACACTTGATCAAGAAGTGCCTCATCTCTTCTAATAGCCTTATCAGAATGCTTAGGTATCTGGATGCCACAGAAAGAAAAAAAACTTGAAGCCTATTAAATATAGTTGTGGCTTGCGTGAGAAATCCCTGTAGAAGTAAGTCTTGACAGTGTTTAAAGTGAGTAGATATTACTGGAAGCCAAGAACTCAGCCGAAGCAACACCATCACATATCAACCATTACTGGCATCAAATCTTCTCAATGATGGATGTTTTTGGTTTTTGAAAGTGTATACTTTTGTGTTGAAACTTCTAAAAGCTGCATTGGCAAAGCTGTGCTGCATTTTTGCACAGCAGTACTGATATAAAGAGCTGTTTTTTTGCTCTCAGGAAGACTTCTTCCATCAGACAGAGCCTCCATGCCAGAAAGAGTCTGAAATGCAAAGCTGCGCATGATTGATGGTTTGAAACATATATAATAATAATAATTTATTCATCACCTACTTTTATACAAAACAAGCAGAGTAAAGTACACTAAAAAGGAAAAAAAAAAAAATCAAATACACTGAAACAAAGATAACTTAAACCTTAAGCACTGACAAAAGCACACTAGATAATATTATGGTTTGGGCCTAGGGACACAAAGGCATGTCTTGTTAAATTATTACTAAGTAATTCAAACGATTGGATAATGTTGGTAGCACCATACTTCTTAATAATACGTGTATTACGATTAAAAATTTGCAATATCTAAAATCAGCGATACGGATCTGGCGTAAATCATTCTTATTCAATAACGAATACATTCCACTTAAAAAAAGACAGAATGGTCACAATATGTGGAGTACATTTTAGCTAAAGCTCGGCGTGAATATTTTCTGCGGTTAGGTACAATTTTCGCATATCCGATCTTCAACTTTTCTTTAACATTTCTTAGAACTTGAAGTCGCAAAAAAGTCAGTGTAGAAGAAATACTAATTCCTAACCACGTAAACTCGTAACATTGCGAACTACTGAGGATCCACTGGACAAATTATGAACTGATGATTTGGGATTGAAAACTAAATATTCGCAATTATCAACATTCATAAACAGACCAATATCCCGAAACATCATAGAAATACGTTGCACCGATAATGCAAAAATAGACTTGGTTCAGCTTAAAACTAGCAGGTGTCAAATACGCAATTATAAATATTGCGTATTCAACGCAAACTAGTTTGCTTTAAATACGCAATATAAGACACATCAGATAAATTCTAAAAATACGAAGGCTTGATTCCTATTAACACATTTTGAATGCAAGCATTAAATAGATAAGGTGAAAGCACCCCACCCTGTCGTACTCCAGATTGAACTGGTATATTACCGCAGTACCCTGTACCAGATTTTAAACGAAGAAACGAATTGCTATAACAAAATTTAAGTATATGTATGACAGAAGGGTTCACTTGAAACTCTGACAAAGAGTGCCACATTTGTGCACGGCAAAACTATCGAAGGCTTTAGACAAATCCAAAGCGTAATTATGTAATTCGTAACCTTTAGACTGGGCATCATAAAGAGTTGAAGCTAAGACCTTATGCGCATGTTGACACCCAATACGAGGTTGAATTCCAAATTGGTTTGAGTCTTTCGCAGTTCATTCAATAATATATGGGAGCAGAACATATTCAAAAACCTTACTAGTATTGCAAGCAACAGTGATGGCCTATATGAACTGCAATCAAAAGGGTCCCTTCCGCGTTTAAGAATCGAAGTTACCGTTCCGGAAAGGAAGAAATCAGGCACCATTGACAAACATAAACAGAACTGAAAAAGTAGCTGGAGTGGAGCAACTAGTGCCAGACAATCACAACGTAAATGGTGAGCGCTAATTCCATCAAGATCACTCAATTTAGACTTAAGTTTAAGCATACAATTAACAATACTTTTAGTTGAGACGGGAATAACATGACGTTGCAAAACTTTAGGTGGCAAAAATTTAGAAACTAAGCACTGAAAATGATAATGAACACTATACTCAATCTTGCAAAAAATATTTTTTATAATGCCCAATCCAAGACGAATCTGGGATCACATCACTGGTCCCTAATGAATCCAATTTAGACGTATTAATGACTTCTTTCCATTGTACTGCACTTTTAGGGAACTCAGCACCACTATATCGAACCAAACGAAGATACCGTTGAAACTCCGCATTTGTCTTACTCTTTATATCAAACACTTGGCCTCGCAAGGGCAGCCCACACGCAATCCAGATGCGAAGCCAGAGTTTAGCACGATTTTTGACGGCTTTAAGACCCGGGTCTTCTTTCCAAATTGGACTTCAAGTTTTGAGTTTTAACCCAGACAAGCAGGACAGCCACATTCTCAGCTTGTTTCATGCACTTAACTAAGTGAAGGTAATAAACATTCAGTTGCACTCTGCTCTTGTGGCGAAAAGACACTCGTGCACAGTAGATTAAAAAGTATCTTGACACAGGACAATGAGCTGTTTAGGGTAGAAATATATAAAGGTCAATTGGCTTTGCTCCACTCTCATTTCATACACCATCTTTTATTAGCAGCACAAGGATGATTAGATGGATCAGCGGTTAATGTCACAGTAAGGGAAAGGGGAAGGTGGTCAAAATCACGTTCGTCTTCGTCAACATTAACGACAGAACAGGAAACATCGGCAGAGCAAATACAATGATCAATATTGGTCACAGTACCACTATTATGAATATAACTGTACTTTAGAGCTTTGGGTACTATGCGGTAACCAATAGGCAACGAATCTAAAACTAAGTTGGTATGAGTAGAAGAGCTATGAACATCACAATTGAAGTCACCTATCATTAACCAGCGATACCCATGCTTTTCAATATTGCATAACAGAGTTTTAAGGGATGAGCAGGCATTAGAAAACTTAGTAAGTGAAACTTGACGTTTCTGATCGCAGTGAAGATATACATTTATAAATACAAGTTGACCAAGTCATATTGCCATAAATATTATCAGAAGAGTGAAATAAGATAGGTGACAAAGTAGTAGCTAATCGTTTGATAACACATGCAAGGCCCCCGGAAGGTCGTCTTTTTGTTTTTCGGACATTGGTGGTAAAGATAATATGATGGCAACTTCTTCATAGAGAGTTAACGGGGATGGCAGGAAGTAAATGTTCTTGCAAGAACAAAATGTCAAAATCATTCATTTTTGATTAATGAGCCATCTTTATCTTTCGTACCATTGATATTAAAAAAGCAGATTGAGACGGACAATTCGACACTAATTTCCGAATCACACGTTTGCTCAGGACATCACGCAGAATACGACATTTTAGGCTATATGATGCGTGATTACCCTCAGAATTAGCGCATTTTGGATCAAGCACAAAGGGGAATCACGGGATGATACATGAGAGCCGGCACAGCGGCTGCATTTTGTTGGCTTATCGCATTTGTTTTTCACGTGGTTGTGAAATTGACAATTATGACAATAACGGGGTGGCCGCAGGAATTCAGAGACCCGGAATGATTCATAGCCCACCTTGAGCTCGAGCCACAGGCTATTACTCTGGGCTACGCCATCAGCAAAGGTAATTTTCACAGCCAGGTGTCGATGACACCTTCACGTTCCTTAAAAATTATCGCCTCATAATTAGTGGGCACCCCCTTAACAATGCCATGAAATTTCTTTTCTTGCATCTTGACTTCACAGCTATTCAATACGGTTGGAACCGCATCGCTGAAAATCTTTGCTGCAGATTGACTAATCTGAACAAACAGCTTATCGCCAGAAGGCTTAATGCTGTGAATAGCTTCATGGCCAGAGATATTATTAATTACATGAGTCCGTTTTGAAGGGTCGTCAACTTTAGTAGGCATTTTTGAAATGATAACGGTGGCAGTGCTTTCAATATGAGGACTAGCATAAGGAATGGGAAGTGACGGAAAATTCAAATCATAAGCTGTTACCTTTTCTTTGAAGAAGTTAAGGGTACTATCCAAGCACAAATTTTGGAAGCAAGTTTATGATAAGCAACAGCAGGAATTATAGGCACTTCAGTGGGTGAAATAATTACGTACGTTGGCTCTGTTAGCTCCTCATTTTCGCACTTTCAAAGCAAATCAATCATATCTTTCACATGCCAAGCAGAGTTATTATCACCTTGTCTCCTTTGTGCTGTTTTGCCACTAGGATATATTTTTCTGCCCATAAGAAGAAGGATTTATTGAAAAGAAACATATCAACAAAAAATTATTGCTTCCTCCCCTAAAAAGCAAAGCTTGTCTGTGGGGGAGGTAGAAAACAAAATCCTTAAAACAAAGAACACTTGGCCACCGACAACACTAATACCATCACATTAAACAATAAATACAAAATAATATCATATATTATACTTCCTCTGGGAACATCATATCAACAAAACCCCCACAATAAATAAATCAATCAATTGGTCAAAACTCATATTCAACAAAAGCAGTTCCTTAGTGATTTTTCTAAAAATATTGGGGTCACCAATGGTCTTAATATCACTATTCAAACTATTCCATTTCCGCGTACCTCTATAAAAAAACAGAAAAACATGAACGGGAAGATATACCTTTAGGTACACAGAAGTCCGCGCTACCCCTTGTATCATGAGAATGAACAGTAGACCTAATAGACAATAAATCACCAAAAACAACGAGGCTGAACATCCGACTGCAGTCCAAAAATAAACCACATATATTAGAATTCACGAAGGCCTGCAGCCGTCAAAATTTTTAAGATTGGGTAAATTTCTCGAACAGA
Organism: Artemia sinica; assembly: GCA_027921565.1. Taxonomy (NCBI): domain Eukaryota; kingdom Metazoa; phylum Arthropoda; class Branchiopoda; order Anostraca; family Artemiidae; genus Artemia; species Artemia sinica. Next base: position 709,812 of record JAPEVW010000070.1, on the reverse strand, counting down.
CATACGTGGAGATATACCGGCTAAAATTCTTACTGCATGATTTTGTAAAACTCTTATTGGTTTTAGGATAGAAGAAAAAGTAGAGAGCCAAATACTCGAACAATAAAGTATATACGGGTGTATTAAAGAAAAATAAAGATGGCGAAGGACAGACTTCGGAAAACAATGTTGGAGTTTCTTCATTATACCGAGATTTCTTGCCAGAATTTTGCTAGTTAAAGTTACATGTTCCTTAAAAGATAGAGTTTCATCGATTACCATCCCAAGGTATTTAAAAGACGCAGTCGGTTTTATAACGCCATTGGGCGTATCCAGATCCATGGGTAAAAGTTTGATGATCGCGAGAAAATAATAAAGTTAGACTTAGCCTTGTTAATCCTTAATTTATTGACCCTCAGCCATGCTATAATTCTATTAACTGATTCCTTCATGGAAATCTGCAGCAGCTCCGCTGTCTTAGCTGTGCTAATGGCTGTTGTGTCATCAGCAAAGAGTGAAACTGTTTCATTAGTCGGGTTTACCGTTAGTTCATTTATTCTATAGCAAAAATTATTTAGACAATTTGGTAAATCATTAATAAATATCAAGAATAATATAGGACCGAGAACTGATCCTTGCGGAACACCTATTTCAATACGCTTTTTTTCGGAAGAAGAATCATTTAGTTGGACATACTGATAACGATTACTTAAAAAAACTTCTTAAAAAATATAATGATTTACCCCTCAAACCATACACCTCACACTTCTCAAGTAGAAGTTCATGATCCACAGTGTCGAAAGGTTTCATCAGATCTAAAAATATAGCACCTATTTTAAAACCTTTATCTAATACATCATTAATAATAGTTGTCAAATAAATCATCGCCTGTTCCGTTGTCCTTTTTCTCGTAAACCCAAATTGTGTCTCTACCAGTAACTTATGATCCTCCAAAAAACTCATCATTCTAGTATAAAACACTTCTCTAAAACACGGGAAATGATGGGTAAAACAGGTATCGGTCTATAGTTTCCTGGGTCATTTTGAATACCACTCTTATGAATTGGGGTTATACGGGCAACTTTAAAACAGTCTTTAAAACAGTCTCGAAAACACTCATTAATTAATCCACATAAAGCTTCAGCTATAACAGGAAAAATACATTTAAGTGTTTTTAGAGTAATATGATCGCTACTAGATGAATTACTACGCAACCCATAAATAATTTTTTTTAATTTCATCAACTGTTAGAAGTCTAAGGTGAAGAGATACATCAATCGGGTCCCTCAGTAAGGACTCGAACGTTGGATCACCACTATCACTTACAATTGACATAGCTAAATTCAGACCAATATTCGAAAAATAACTCTGAAGTTCATTGCATATGTCCTCTTCAGAATTCAAAGTCTTTCCCATTACACTAACTATTTCATCAGGTACATTATTTATTTTTAATCCAATCACTTCTTTTATTAGTCCCCTTTTATTAGGGCATCCTTCGACCTCCTTAAACTTTTCTCAAAATATTTCTTTTTTTCATTTCTCAAAATTGTATTCAACCTATTTCGATAAATTTTATATAATTGCTTATTTTCTTGTGTCGGGTTAATTATTTGAGCTGTAAACAATTTATCTCTTACATTTATTTGCTTCAAAATCACAGGACTGATCCAAGGTTTTTACTTGAGTGCTTTCTATTAAACGGTTTCAATATGACTGCTTGACTTATCAAACTCTGCAACTTTTCATAAAATAAAACAAACTTTGAATTTGCGTCCTGAACTTCGCCTAGAACATCGTACCAATCCACCTTTTCTATATCATTTTTAAGTTTTACCATCGCATTTTTACTGATCACTGGAATCCTTGATTTTTTGCCTTTAACCACCTTCGTGACAGTTCTAAAGCTAGCTGAAACTCCAAAGTGGTCAGATACATCGTTGATAAGGACCCTGGGAAGACTCAAGGGTACATTAGAAAGGATGTTATCCAGAAGCTTAGCTGATGTTTCCCGTAATTCTTGTATGGATATTTATACAGGGATGAAACCCATTAGATAAACTTCTATTAATAAATTCAGTGCTAACAGATGACTGATCTATAAGGTCAATATTAAAATCCCCCATAATAAAACATGGCATAGAGTTAATTGGAAGTTTCATTAATTGTTCTTCAATTAGGTCCATAAAGTCTTGGAGCAGGCTCTGTGGAGGTCTATATGCTACAACAATACAAAAGTTCAAATTCTCTCTAGTTATATGTAGAACAAAACACTCGTAAACTTTCTCTCTATATATTCAGATACATAAATCAACTTTAAAGCATCCTTGAGAATATTTTTCATGAAAAAACTCCACTGCATGACTAATAATAACTTCATCACCAATAGCCGATCGAATGTTTAATTGAATAAAATTAAGAATAGCTGTATGCGAAAACATTATCATTTTGCTTAGCTCAGCCAGAAACAGTCTTGGTCCAAAACATAGCCGAAATTAAGGCTATGAAACGGCCGAAATTTGGAGGTTCGCCTCCGAATGGAGGCGAACCAGAAAGGTTTCATATTCCTAAAGAATTATTGACTTTGGCTAGGTTGGCCTGGTCAAAATACCGAGACTACATGGAGAGCAAGGCAAAAGAACAAGCTGCTGAACAAAGCATTCAAGACTAAGAGAAAGAAAGGGAGCTGAACCTCGTTGACATCTCTAGCAAAAAAAAAAGGAGCTAGATAGACTTGAGGAATCATTGCAAGAAAAGCAGGCCTCTGAAGAGCCAAAACGATTGATGCCCTCTTGAAATAGGCCACCAATTGCTTATACAGAGTAGTGTCTCAAATGATTCTGTGCACATTGCCTTGGTAAATTCCATAATAGAGAGTGCCATGAAAACGCAAGAACACACACAAAAAAAAAAAACATAAGGAAAAGAGCGGGCAGAAAGGGACATGTAAAAGAGGAAGTTCGACCTGATAAGCAAGTTTCACCAATCTCAAAGAAGTGAATAAGTTAGCTTGCAAGCTGAAGTCTTATGGATTGTTTTTACTTATTACTAGTCTTTAAGTTGCTTTTCTATTTTTGTTTTAAATTAACGTAACTGAAAGTTTGAACAAAAACAAAATAGGAAAACAAAATACAATTGCCCGGGGAAAATGAGTTCCTTCTGAGACTCATGAATATAATGATTCTTAGGGTGACTTTGTCACTGTTTCTGATTCATGAGAAAAGGAATGTTTTGACCATGATTGGTAATCAAAATCCCTTCACACTTTGTTTCCTTTTTTCAGCCCTAAAAGTCCCTTGACAGGTCGTCAAGTCCCTTTTCTAATGAGCAGGAATCATTCCAAGCCCTGGCAACCCCTCAAAAATGACATCAGTTTTGCTGTGAGGTCATTTTTAAAGGGTTTCAGGTTACATATAAATCAGATTATTTTGAATTAATTTAGAAGAGCTACATGGTAAAATTCTAGATAAAGGACATCCGCCTATCATAGGAAGTAGTTGAGGAAGGTGAATGAAACTCTCAGAACTGAAACATTGTCTTAATAACCTCTGGGAGAGTACCTTGAAATACATATCTCCACCTCTTTCTCCTCCAAAGGGTACTGATTTTCAAAAAAAAAACCCTTTACAATCTTTGTGTTATAAAAATGAACCTTAAGAAATAGATATGATGGTCAATTAAGGAACAAAAAAGGGTTTAAAGCCTAATACCTTAGTTCAATCCTGACTTAGGTATCAATTTAGCATTCCCAGTCTTCAGTAGGAAACACTATAAAATCCAGGAAATTACTTTAAAACATTCTAAAAACTTACTTATATCATGGTTGCAGCCGTAGTTGCAACATAGTAAAGAGTGAGCCACAGCCCGTAGTAACTAAAAGTTAAAAAACGCGTTTTGAAAAAAAAATGCCTAGTGAAAAAAAATGTCATCTGACATTGATTTAGGAATGGTAACAATTATTTCGGTTTGTCTTAAAAGTAAGTTTATTGCAAAAAGAAATTTTATGGTGATTTCGAAGAAAAGCCTGAAACCCCTCGAAAATGGCGTCAGATCAAAATGAAAAGTGTACCATTTGAATCAGCATGGTAGAAAACCTCATACAGGGAACTTATAGTCCCCCTCCTGGAACAACAAAGAATTTTTTTTTTTTTTGCATTAGTAGCACTAATCTGTCTCCTATTTTTTTTTTCAGGTCTCGCGGGTTATCAGAACATTATAGAGAGATGCTTAATAGCTCATTAAAAAGCTATTTCTTATATCTACGGGCTTTTTATAAATTCCGCCATCTGCAAGTGCCATATGGCACTAAAATGGTATTTTTTGTGCCATTTCTGAAGTGGTGGCACTAGCAGACTATCAGAACATTGTAGACAGATTTTTATAACTCATATAAAAGATATTGCTCATATCTATGTTCTTCCTATAAATTCCACCACCTGCAAGTTCCAAATGGCACTAAAAAATAACACTTTTGGTGCCATGTCTCAAGTGGAAAAGCTGAGGATAGTGGGCTACCAGAACTTCTTGAGGGATTTTTAATGGCTCATTTGAAAACTTTTGCTCATATCTATGTGCTTTTTGTCATTTCTAACATTCGTAAGTGACATATACTTGTAGTACTGAAAACAATACTTTTGGTTGCCTTTTCTTAAGTGGGAAATCTTGAAAGTATAAAATGGCATAATTGTAATAATTACAATCCAACAACCTTAACTGGAGATTTGCAAGAACATCTCCTAAATGCTCCTCCTCCAGGCCCCCTCTGATAAGATGCATAGTTAAAGTCCTACAAACACCAATATATTAAATTAGATTGTTAGTGGCGTGGTTATATATAGTACAAAGAAGCATAAGAAGTTATAGCTTTTATTAGAAGGTGTAGTTGTCTTAGGAAATAAATATAGGCTATTACAATGTTTGAAATTTACATTCAAAAATAGTGTTACCAAATTTAACTAGCCTGATTAGTTTGTTCATCTATTTTCATGGTGCAGTATCAAAATATTGACAAAAATATGGCACCCTAAGAACTTCATAATGTGAAACAGAGATAAAAACAATAAAAAATTGCAGTTTCCAGGCATGAACAGGTCAGTTCTAAGATGGTTTTTGAGAAAAATATATTTTAATTTTGATATCTTTGGCTTATGAAACCAAGAGAGCCAAGTGGACCTTGAATTTCAACTTGGGGGGGGGGATTTTTTCTCTGGCCCATCTATAAGTTTTGTTCTATAAGCCCTATTAGGACTTAGAATTTATGCATAGTGATATAGAAAGGTTAATCAAAAGCTATTGTTTGTGCATAGTTTTTTCAAAATAATGTATCTATAGTATCTCAATAACAAATTGGATTATGCATTAAATATTCAGTTTGTGTTCATTAATTCTTTCCAGGGCTCTTAAATTTTCTTTTTCAAACTCCTTTTCAGGATTTTTTTTTTAAATTTTTGTTGGTTTTACATTACCAAAGTCTTGCTATTGGTTAATATAGGCATAATAATATTTCTCCAGCTTTTTATGTCTCTAGCTTAAGAATCAAAATATCTGATTCTAATTTACTAGTTTTAATTAGCGTCTTTTGATTTATTCAACATTCCCTGAAAGTTTCAACAAATATCATCATCTGTTTGTGGGATATTGTAGTTCTGACAACTGGGATGCATTTAGTATCTTTTGATTGAGCTCAAATCCCTCTCAACATTCTCTGAATCTTCAACTTAATACCCTTAACTGTTCTTGAGATATTTCACACGCCATTTTAACTAACTAGATGTAGATAGTATCTTTTGATTGAACTTAAAATTCCTTGAAATTTTTAACAATGCAATTTGCCAAATGATCTTCAGATATTGCACTTATGCGCTTTTGACAACTGTGATTCACATATGTCCTTTTGACAACCAGGATGCATATAGTTGTATTTTGATTAAGTTTAACACTCCCCTCACGTTTAAAGTTTCAGCTTAATACCCTTACCTATTCCTGATTACACCAGGCATGCCATTTTGACAAAAAAAAAAAATACATATGGTAACTTTTGATTTAGTTCTACATCCCATCCATTTCCTGAAATTTTCAACCTAGTAATCTTGGCTGTTTCTGAGAGATTGCAGCTACTCCAAGGAATAACTGGGATGTACATAGTGTCCTTAAGTTCAACATCCCCCTAGCTGCTCTTGAAATATTGAATATAGGTTGTTTTGACAAGCAGGATGTATATAGCGTCTTTTGAATTTGTTTAGTATCCCCCCTTATCCCCCTTTTTCCATGAAAATTTCAAATTTTTACTGATAGTCATTCCTGAGATAAATACAGATATGCTCAGGTATGCCCTTTTGACGACTTGGATGCACCTGGTCTTTTTTTTTTTATTATTTACAACATCCTCCTCCATATTCAATGAAATTTACAGTTTAAAAATCTTGGCCATTTGTGAGATGTTTGCAGATAAGACCTTTTGACAACCTTGATGCACTTTGCCGTTTTGAGAAGAAGGATGCAGTTAAACCCTTTTGATTCAGTTCAATAGTTTTAGTTGTAATAGTATTAACAGTTGCAGCCACAAGTTGTGCCACTTGTAGTCACAAATTGTCACATTTGTAGTTGCAGTCACAGTAACAAGTAGCCACAGTATTATTCAAGTGGCATCCGCATTTTTTGGTTCTAAGTAGTCGAAGTCGTTTGTTGTTGTGATTTCAAATAGTCTCAGTCACAATTATTTGCAGGCATACGTACTCACAGCCCCTGGTAGTCATATCCAGAAGCAATAATGGTCTACAGTTGTAACAGTTGCAAATAGTTGCAGTTGTAAGCAGTCGTAGTTGCAAGTGGTCAATGTCACAGTTGCAAGTAGCCTTAGTCACAGTCACAAATAGTCAGATTCTCTAGCATTTGTAGTCACGAGTAGTTATAGTCACAAATAACCAAAGTTGCAAATAGCTACATTTGCAGATACAAATAGTGACAGCTATTGCGCGTAAGTAGTTGCAGTTGCAAGTAGTCCCAAGTAGTTTTTAGTCGCAGTTGTAAATAGTTGCAGTCAGAAATAGTTGCAATTGCAGTCACAGTAGTAGAAGCAATACTGGTTATGAAAGTATAAAGTTATTTCTTTCAGCCACTCCTAAGACATTGGAGATATACCCTTTTGATAACCTGAATGCACATAGTGGCCACAGTCCCAATCTTGAGTGAATGTAGTTGAAGTTGCAAGTAGTCCCAAGTAGTCGTAGTTGCAATTGCAAATAGTCAAAGTTGTGTGTGTTTGCAGTTGCAGCCACAGAAGTAGTAGTAGTAGCAATAGTGCCCTGAAATTCTGAGGTTAATATCTTTTGCTGCTCCTAAGATGTTACAGATACACTCTTTTGATAACCTGGATGCATATTTTTGTCTTTTTATTTAGTTTAGACACCCCTTTCAGCATTCCCTGAAAGTTCAAGAACTGCTGATCATGCTCCAGAAGTTTCAACTTGATACCCTCAGCCATTCCTGACATATTGCTGGTGTGCCCTTCTGACATTCAACCTGCATATTGTGTGTTCTGATTTTGTTCAATATTCCCCAAATGTCGTCACAGGTAATTGGAGTACCAGCTGCAAGCAGTTAGAGTCACAGTCACAAGTTTTTGCAGTTGGAAGTAGTCACACTCACAGGTGCAACCAGTTTTCCATTTGCAGCTACAATGGTATTAGTAGTAGTGGACCTGAAAGTTTTAAGTTAATACCCTTACACGTTCCTAAGATATTGCAGATACGCCTTTTTGGTCACTCAGATAGAGATAGTGTCTTTTGATTTAGCTAAGCATACCCATCAATATTCCTGAAAAATAACCTTTAATAACCTTAGCCTTTTCAGACACACCCCGGATCAAACATTATCCCCTTTCACTATGAAATGTCCTGCATGTAAAAAAGCTTTGATTGGATAGTTTGCATTCCTTGCCCTGTAGGATGTAGGAGTATGACATCCCTGGAGAAATAGCTATAAGAATTTTTGACTATTTTGAATAACATGGCTTTTTAAGATTTCTATCAGTTTTCAGTGAGGCATCTAAAAGGGCAAGAGGCGGTTGGGGCTGGTTGCCCACTGTTCCTTTTTCATCATCCCTGTCAACGTGCCTTTAAAGTTTCAGCTTCATGCTCTTAGCAATTTCCTAGGTATTGCTGTTATGCCCTTTTCGCTACCCTCCTGCATGTAGTGTGTTTTTTATTTTGTTTGACGCCTCAACATTTTCCAAAATTTTTACCTTAACGCCCTTTGCCTTTTTTTAGACCTAGGGTCAAACATGCCAGAGATCACATAATATGTCTAAAACCATAATTATGGAAGAATTCACCATGTTTTCATTCCTTTCTAGTTTTGAAGAATTAGAGACAGGTCACACTGATCCAAAAAATTACTTTCACAGGTTAGTGTCAGCAGGTGATCCATTTTTGTTCCATTCATTGTAGAACCTAAGAACAGTTTTCAACAACTTGAGCTTGCTAAATATTCTTTCTAAATATTATTCTAAGTCAATTTTATTTCCCAGTTGTTTTTCTTTTTCCCAGTCAATTCTTATTCTAAGATGCCAACGAAAGCTTCAGTTCAGAATCAACAATTCTAACTAAGAAGGTTTCCAAGAAGCCAATAATGTAAAATATATTTTTGGGCTTTTGCTGCTAAAAAAGTTTTGCTAATGTGTCACTTGGACAGGCATGAATCTATGGTGCCGATGATCTACTTTTGGTTACGATTACACTTGGTGTAAAAGATTGAAAATGATTATCCTGTCAGTGCTGCAAATTATCATTTTTCTTCTGGACAGTCTATCGAATTTGGTTACTAGCGGCAACCAAAAAACTGTGCTAAATCACCGAATTTGAAAAAAAGGATAGATTGAATGTGATGAGGCTACCGAATCTAATGAAATCAATACCAGAATGGGAACTATATAAACATGCTAAATCACAACAAATGCGACGGTACTACCGAATCTACCGAATTCGGTTTCCTACAGGAATAAAAAAGACGTGCTAAATCACCGAATTCGGTAATGAAAGGAAACAATATAAGAAATATATTTTCTAAATACCCTCAGCCATTCATTTCATACCGTTTATACGCCTTTGTGCAACCAACATGCACATAGTATGTTTTAATTTTGTTTGACATCCCTCTCCAAAGCTGTGCGGGGTTATGTCATCCCCATAGGCCCAAGCATTTTACCTTTAGACTATTTTGATCAAGATGACCATTTCGAATTCTGATTGAATGTTTTTGGGGGGATGTCAGCTAAACAGGGCATGAGAGGGGGCTGGCAGCCCTCCAACCACTTTGAAACATCTCCCTTAACATGTTCCGAAAATTTAAGCTTAATACCTTCAGGCTTTCTTAAGATATTGCAGATCTGCCTTTTTGATAAACCAGATGCACATAGTTTAAGATACCCCTCAGCATTCTCCAAAGTTTCAGCTTAATACCCTTCGCTTTTTTGGATGCACTCAGATTCAAACCTTCCCCTTTTCCTAATGATAAATCTTCCATGTAAGCAATGGACAAATTGTATAATTTACAATCCTTGCCCTGAGGCTGTTGGGGACATGACATATCAAGAGGCATAGCAATTAGGTATTTTGACTACTTTGAATAAAATGATAATTACAAATTTCAATCTGTGTTGAGGAGAGGAGGAACCTAAAGAGGAGGAAAAGGGGGGTGGTTGCCCTCCAATCATTCTTCAACACCCCCCCAACATGTCTTGAAAAGTTTGAACTTAATCCCCTCAGCCGTTCCTTATATATTGCTGATATTTCTTTTTCACAACCAGCAAGCACATAGTGTTTTTAATTTGCTTTGACATCCCTCTCAATATTTTCTTGAAGTTTCACCTTAATATTGTAAGCTTTTTTGGAGATCCAGGATCAAACGTGCTCTTTTTTCCCAATAAAAACCTTTTAGGTTAGCAGGTGGCAGCTTGCACAACTTACAGTTTCTTGCCCTGGGGGCTGTGGGGTGATTTGTCAACCTTTGGTTTGTATTTATTTTATCTTTGGACTATTTTGAACAGAGTGGCTATCTCAAAATTTTGAATGGATGCATTTTGGGGAAAAAGGGCGTGGGAGGGGCGCTGTTTCCCCTATCATCACTTTTGACTTCTAAACATGGCGCTAGATTTTTCAATTGCCAATCGAATGAGTCCCCTTCAAAGTTACGACCGCTCCTTCCATATGAAGTGCTGCTGGAAAAAATAATGATAATTAATTGAAGCCTTATGGCTCTTTACTATAGAAAACGCTATAATATTGCCTCTGACACCATGAAAAGCTATTCATCTCCATAATATCTGTTTAGTTATTAGGCTAATATCAACTGAAATCTGTTTGTTCATCAGAATTAAAATCATGCTAAAAGAGTTGGGGAAGTAGGGTCTTATAACCATAACCCAGACATTTGTAGCGAATTTTTTTTTAGTTTCTTGTTATATTTTTTTTAGTCATCCTTATGGGATGATTCTGTTAATGTTCAGATGTTTATCTCTTAGCAAACTAAATTTATTATTGACATTTGAAAGTCAAGTCTATAATAGCCTACTCTAATAAAGTTATTCTTATATTTGTAGTGGCTATAGGGAGTAATTTAATGATTTTATACCTCTGTAAGTTGGATTTTGTGTAGAATGACCTCTATAAGTCAAACTATACGTAACTCGAAGAAAAACCATGGTCCCGTGAATTTCGAGTTAGCGAGAGTTGATTGTATTGTGAAAAGCAGTAATTATAAATGTTGTGATCAACAAAAAGTGAATCATGAAATATTTTGTATAGTCTCGAACCATGTCACATAAACAATCATAATATTTGCATAGTGGATGATTTTTAGTCAAGGAGGCACACTTGTGCCTCTATAAAGAGGCGACCCACCACAATGTTAAGCGATTTCCAGTCCTAGCGGTCGCAGAGAGACAGCGGTAATCGCATTTTGTAGCCCAAGCTCCAACTAAGAAACGTCCAAATTTCACCCCCCCCTCCGACTTTATCTTCATGGGTAAAAGTGGGCCGGAAGTTTCGACCCTCCGACCACAGCCCCCCTTTAATGTTGTCCGTTGGGCTGAAATTTAGAGGTTAAGCTTTCCTAGGGCCCGGGAGCTTATCCTCGAAATTTCAGCTCAATCCGATCACTCTTTCCCTGTTTTCCAAAAACCAAATATAGCCACTTAAAGTTCATTTCTCTTTTTTTTTTTATCAGTCACGACTACAGGCCACAGTTGGCAACGGATCCAGGTGAATGAGGACTCATTCGAAGCGGAATTCGACCTGTTAGGGCCTTTTGATATTTTCAGACCGAAAAAATTATCACCCGAATTTACATTTACGAAAAACCTCGTTTTCCTATAAGAGCCCATGTTAAATTTTCCCACCACAGCCCCCTTTAACGTTGTCCGATCGGGCTGAAATTTAGAGGATAAGCTTTCCTGGGACCTGGAAGCTTATCCTCGAAATTTCCGATCACTCCTTCCTGTTTTCCAAAAACCAAATATAAAGTTTTGTGGGGATTTGCTTGCGTCAAAAATACATCGCACAGAATAAAAATAATGTAACGTTTCTTTGGTACAGTGGTAACTACTCCTAACTGTCAGGCGGAAGACCCGGGTTCGATTCTCCGTCAGAGAACTTTTTTTTACATATTGAATTTAAAGTTTAAAAAAGAAACTCAGTTTCTTTTTTAAATCCAATCTATTAAATCCTTCAGCTCAACAGGCGTCTCCAGAAGAACTCTTTAAAGAGGCACAAGTGTGCCTCCTTAATCTTAAAGAGCAGGGGGTTTGGGGGGCGGCAGCCCCCCAACTTTAACTCCTGACACGATCAGCTAACAGTTAGTCAAGCAATAATAAGTAATAAACTGTACAAAAATGTGCAGAAATTATTTGAAAAAAACTACGTTTTCTAAAGAGTTAAAGAGGCTGAGTCACAAGTTCGAACCTTAAAACGTACAGGGATTAGGAGGTACAGTTGGGGGGCTGCCGCCCCCCAAACCCCCCGCTTTTGCAGCCTTTAAATAAAAAAAACAAGTTTTTTTAAACTGAAAGTAACGAGCGACATTAAAACTTAAAACGAACAGAAATTATTCCGTATATGAAAGGGGCTGTGCCCTCCTCAACGCCTCGCTCTTTACGCTAAAGTTTTTATTGTTTAAAAAAAGAGTTGTGAGAAAGTCAAACTTTAGCGTAAAGAGCGAGGCGTTGAGGAGGGCACAGCCCCTTTCATATACGGAATAATTTCTGTTCGTTTTAAGTTTTAATGTCGCTCCTTACTTTCAGTTTAAAAAACTTGTTTTTTCTTATTTAAAGGCTGCAAAAGCGGGGGGTTTGGGGGGCGGCAGCCCCCCAACTGTACTTCCTAATCCCTGTACGTTTTAAGGTTCGAACTTGTGACTCAGCCTCTTTAACTCTTTAGAAAACGAGGTTTTTTTTCCAATAATTCTCTTAATAAGCCAGGAATTTGAACTCATAATTGAGAGAATGACCTTAGGTAATATAGATTGTAGACCTTTGGGGTAAAAAACATAACAATTCCAGTCTAAATTTGAGTACCTAAGTCGTGTAAAGAACTTGCAAAAAAAAAAAAAAAAAAAACTGCTTTCAAACCCCATAGAAATCCCATGAATCCTTCGTCTTGTAAAATTTTGACTCAGCTCATATGCATAATGCTTCCATATGGTCAGAATATTTGTAACTAGACCCCGGCGCCGCGCCGATGAGGGAAGACCGGCGGTGGCGGGGCAAAAATAGCACGCCGCCGCCGCGCCGCCGGTAAGATATCGGTGGCGCGCCGCCGGCGTGATCAATGTTGATCGCAAACATTAATGTTTTCATCAGTCTTTCTCAAATCACAGCTTAAATTTACAACAGATTCGAGCCTATTCATGAGTTCAAAAATTCACAAGTCGCTGACTGGAAACTGATCTTCTTTGTTATTTATCAAGAGAAGTAGAAATCTGGTAGAAACGAAATGGCTGTGGCGTTTCAGAGCCCTTGCATAATTCGAGTGAACCCTTGCCTTGCATAATAATAGAACCTTTGCATAATAATAGTTGAAGTATCTATTAGCTATGTATTCTTAACATAAATAATTATCGAAATTAGTAGTTTTTTTTTCATCAAGCATTACTGCATACAAAACTTCAAATACTGTATCACAAAATTTGTCAGTTATCTGGGTAAAAACTTTGAACATAAATTTGAACTTAGAAGCTAAATTTTTTCATAATGCCCTTTGCCTATATCCGTTCTGTCACCTTTAAAACAGTTGAAATGGGCAACTTTGATATTTATTGTTTTTTTTTTTGCTCTTTTGGATTCCTAAAAAGCCTTCTTGCATTAAAAACTGGTTTTTAATTACAGTTTAAAAAAATTTTAAAGTTTTTTTTGGCTTCTTTATAGAATATATGTCATGTAGGCTAAGGCTGAACTGCTGCTTTTTTATCGCTTTTGGCTGCTCTTTTGGATATTATTTATTTTTTCTTTTGGGGATTCATTCCAAATTATAAACTAATAAATACCTAATATCAGTCAAATTATAAGCTGCATCTAAAAGGAGTAAATTTATCAAATTGAAAAATACATGATGAACACTTCACATGAGAACACTTCAATTACAATGAAACAAAAAACACTTAATGATTTATTCGGTATGAAGAGAAATAAAGTGCCAGCTATTTTCTTAGGTAAAAATGAAAAGCTCATCCATTTTAAATGTAATTAAATAAAATAATATGCAGACTGAAGTAGCTCCAGGAAGATGTTGAGATTTTCTTCCTTGTTCGTCACTTTTAATCCAAGCAAAATGTTAGGACACTTAGTATCAGTTATTGAGTTTTAAGCTTTGATTTCCAAATGCTCACAAAAATTACAAATTTAAGAAAGTCGCAACAATAAGTCACGTGTGGTCAAAATACTCAAAGACTCCTCTTTGATCCCCACCCAGGCTCAAAGCTTCTGCTATGGTCATATCCATGGAAATCTCCAAAGAGTTTCTTTTTAAAATAGCTTTCAAGCGTAGTTAGGGGTATTTAGCCTTTTTGCTTTTCTTCAAAGCTTTGAAAAAAGTGGTATAATATTCCAAACGTTACATTTGTTATATTTGTGCATATTTTTGGTAATCATTTGTGGGGTTATCGAATTTTTTAAACCACTGTAGATACGTAAGAACGTTGCAACATCTAGTACCCTGAGGTCATAAGACTGTCAAAGACTCCTCCTTGAACCTCCCGAATTGGAAGATTTTATTATGACCTGACCTTTTATTGTAACTTGGGCACTGGACCAAGGGCGGCATTGTCACTCGAGCGCAACATTAGGTGGGGATGTCACACCAATTCGTACTTATGAATGAATGTTTTCAAAGTAAACCCGTTTCATCAATAGGCCCGTTTTTTAGCACTAAGATCTTACATCTAAGATCTTACATCTTTCTGCAAAGATTATCGTTTTTTAAACTTATCTTTCTTCTAAGATCTTACAGCTCACTGATGTTAGCAAAAAGTGTGAAGACCGCCACTGTTTTGCCATATAGAACAATGATGAGAGAACTTTGATGATCTACTCATCATTGTTCTCAGACCGCTGATCAGAGCAGAATGATGAAAGACGTTTGCACAAAAACGACCAAAGATGTAAGATCTTTGTTAAAAGATTTCACTTTTAAGCGTTTTCTGACAAAAGATGTAAGATCTTAGCACATTGATGAGTGAAAAACAGGCCTAATAAGAAAAAAAAAAACGGGTTGGACGCATATGTCCCTTTCCGTTTGGACGATAAAACCATACAAGTGCTGTATCAAGTATAACTCACGAAAATCTTGTTAATTTGTATCAACTTTTCAACTTTTTGGCATCCCTGCTTTCAATAAAAAAAAATCAAGGTACTATCACTTAATTATTATAACTCCCTATGCCTACCCCCCCCCCCCCCTCTGGATACCACCTTGATAGGATACCGCCTCAGCTTTACATTAGAAAAATAATTTACTTAATAATTAACTAGGTCACTATATGGTTCAAACAAATACGCAAAATAACGTTAAACAGCTTAATGTTCCTTGAAAAAAAAATTGAGGGTATGTGTAAAGGGGTACAAAGACAACAACAAAATGTCGAAATTATTCAGATATACCTCAAATTATTGGAAGACTGAGTCATAGATTCGCCATGGCATTCAATAAGATCCAAAGAATCTAATTAAAAGGGAGCACACACAAAAGTCAAATTAGGCCAGTAGCATATGAGAAATTGCAAAATACCCAAGACAATGAACGAGTCCCAATGAGGGGCCCTGGGTCTATAAAAATATTTCAGTGGTTTCCCAGGGAATTTGATATCATTTTCTTCTGTCTCCACTTCAAGTGTAAAAAATAATCTTTTTGGCATTCCTGCTTTCAATAAAAAAAAAAAATGTTGTATTATCATTTAAAAATGATAGCCCCTATAGGCAATAATTTACAATTTATTTATGAATCATATTTTTGCGATAACTTCCGTTTCAATCTTTAATTCCCCAACCTTGTACATAGCTTTGTCTATAGCTAAATTTTGTCTCAATAGAAGTTTTTTTTTTTTTTTTTTTTTTTTTGGGGGGGGGGGGGTAAAAATGTTTCAGAAAGAAGATTGTATTTTCTATCAGGCGTTCAACAATGGAGTATTAAACATTAAAAAAATCTTATCTAAAAAACAGCAAGAAAAACAAATTCTGCAAACCTACAATTCAGCTGTAGAAAACAATCTGTCAGCTATCAATTTCTAAATCCAACTGAAGGCTGAAGCTGTATAGCAATGAATGTGTTCTATAATTCTATTCAACTTGAAAATAAAATTCTTGACTATGAAAGATTTAAGAAATAGCGATTGGAAAACTTATTCGAAATGATTTAAACTCATTTCATAAAGATGATACTTTTTGTCAACATATGAAGAACTGTGTATATTGCAATATTTGCAATTGCATATTGCATCTGTCTGGTTTTTATGCAAAGTAACAAAGAGATGAAAATTAACGAACAAGAGAGTAAATTTAAATTAAATAATAATAATTTATTAAATAAATTATATTTTTAATTTATTTTTATTATAAATATTTTTACAATGAAGAATTATGGTATGCAAAGTAATATTTGCCAGGGAAACTCACTGGTGATAAATCGCTAGGGTGGCACCGTGATTGCGTGATTTTTGGGGATTCGGGGAACCAAATTTTTTTCGGGGTGACGCATAGATTTTCAGGGAAATACCCGAAAATTCGGGGATAGTGCAAGCCCTGCTTGATTTCTAATCAGGAAAATCAAAATACTAAACCACACGAGAAGAAAAGCTCCGACTTTGCGGTTGATGCAATAAAGAATTGCCGCAAAATTAATTTAAAGTCGACCGAACGCCACCGCCTCTGCCGGTGGTGGCGGCCTACGGCGCGCCGGCGGCGTTGCGACACTTCGGTGGCGTTCGACCGGGCCTCTCGTCGGCGGCGTTCGGTCGATCCGCTTGCGTGACCCCCCCGTTCGGTCGACCCCCCCCCCTCTGGATACCACCTTGATAGGATACCCGCCTCAGCTTTACATTAGAAAAATAATTTACTTAATAATTAACTAGGTCACTATATGGTTCAAACAAATACGCAAAATAACGTTAAACAGCTTAGTGTACCTTGAAAAAAAAATTGAGGGTATGTGTAAAGGGGTACAAAGACAACAACAAAAATGTCGAAATTATTCAGATATACCTCAAATTATTGGGAAACTGAGTCATAGATTCGCCATGGCATTCAATAAGATCCAAAGAATCTAATTAAAAGGGAGCACACACAAAAGTCAAATTAGGCCAGTAGCCTATGAGAAATTGTAAAATACCCAAGACGATGAACGAGTCCCAATGAGGGGCCCTGGGTCTATCAAAATATTTCAATGGTTCCCAGGGAATTTGATATCATTTTCTTCTGTCTCCACTTCAAATGAAAAAAATAATCTTTTTGGCATTCCTGCTTTCAATAAAAAAAAATGTTGTATTATCATTTAAAAATGATAGCCCCTATAGGCAATAATTTACAATTTATTTATGAATCATATTTTTGGAGTAACTGGATTATGCTGATGATTTAAGCATCCTAGATGAAAGTGTGAGCAAAATGAATGAAGTTTTAGAGGTTTTGCGAGTTCAGGGTGCTAGAATTGGTTTGAAAATTAATGTTAGGAAGACCAAGTCACTAAGGCTAGGAATAAGTGAAGATGAAAAGGTGACGTTGGGTAATGAAAAGATTGATCAGGTGGGCAGTTTCACTTACCTTGGTAGTATTATTAGTAAAGATGGTGGGAGCAGTGAAGATGTTAAAAATAGAATAGCCAAGGCTCAGGGTGTTTTTTTCACAGTTAAAAAAAGTCTGGAAGAATAGGAAGATAAGTCTGCAAACCAAGATTAGAATCTTAGAAGCTACAGTGATGACAGTGGTCAAATATGGCTCTGAAGCATGGACGCTCCGAAAAGCGGATGAAGATTTGCTAGATGTTTTCCAGAGAAATTGCTTGAGGATTGTTCTGGGTACCCCGCTGACTGACCGTATTTCAACAATAGGCTATACGAAAATGTGGTTCAATACCACTTTCTAGGTCTATAATGAAAGAAAGGTTGAGGTGGTTAGGGCATGTTGTTCGGATGAAGGATGACAGATTGCCGAAGATTGTTCTTTTCGGCCAACCATCTAGGGCTAAACGGAAAGCAGGTCGTCCCCGTCTGGGTTGGGAGGACGTCATAAAGAAAGATTTAAAGGAAATGGGAACTTCGTGGGCGGGTGTAAAAAGGGAGGCTTTGAATAGATTGGGGTGGAGGAGGAGCGTGCGTAGCTGTGTTGGCCTCAGGCGGCTTGGTGCTGCGATGAGTTGTTAGTAGTAGTAGTTCCGTTTCAATCTTTAATTCCCCAACCTTGTACATAGCTTTGTCTATAGCTAAATTTTGTCTCAATAGAAGTTTTTTTTTTTTTTTTTGGGGGGGGGGGTAAAAATGTTTCAGAAAGAAGATTGTATTTTCTATCAGGCGTTCAACAATTGAGTATTAAACATTAAAAAAATCTTATCTAAAAACAGCAAAAGAAAAACAAATTCTGCAAACTTACAATTCAGCTGTAGAAACAATCTGTCAGCTATCAATTTCAAAATCCAACTGAAGGCTGAAGCTGTATAGCAATGAATGTGTTCTATAATTCTATTCAACTTGAAAATAAAATTCTTGACTATGAAAGATGTAAGAAATAGCGATTGGAAAACTTTATTCGAAATGATTTAAACTCATTTCATAAAGATGATACTCTTTGTCAACATATGAAGAAACTGTGTATATTGCAATATTTGCAATTGCATATTGCATCTGTCTGGTTTTTTTATGCAAAGTAACAAAGAGACGACGAAAATTAACGAACAAGAGAGTAATGAAGAATTATGGTATGCAAAGTAATATTTGCCAGGGAAACTCACTGGTGATAAATCGCTAGGGTGGCACCGTGATTGCGTGATTTTTGGGGATTCGGGGAACCAAATTTTTTTCGGGGTGACGCATAGATTTTCGGGGAAATACCCAAAAATTCGGGGATAGTGCAAGCCCTGCTTGATTTCTAATCAGGAAAATCAAAATACTAAACGACACGAGAAGGAAAAGGTCCGACTTTGCGGTTGACGCAATAAAGAATTGCCGCAAAATTAATTTAAAGTCGACCGAACGCCGCCGCCTCTGCCGGCGGTGGCGGGCCTGCGGCGCGCCGGCGGAGTTGTGACACTTCGGTGGCGTTCGACCGGGCCTCTCGTCGGCGGCGTTCAGTCGATCCGCCGGCGCGGCGCCGGTGTCTATTTGTAACAGATATCATAAATTAACAAGAGGTGATGTTTTTTCTGACTTATTGTTATTTTTTCTGGTGGGGCTAGGGGGAAAGAGGGTTAGATAAAAAAAAAACTTGGTATTTATGCTAATGCCGTTTCAAAAGAAAAGTGTCAAAACTTTTTTTTTTCTAAGTGCAGCCTATAGTTTCTTTCATACAATGTAGGTTCTTGCCTGCCCTTCTAACAAGCTCAATAGCTGTAAGGATGTTTTATTAATTTCTATTTCATGCTTGTGAATTACCACTGCTTAGAACTTCATGGGAAACTTGAAAAGTATTTGTAAAAATCGGACTTTTTATTTTAGTTCTTCCTTTTCGAAAAGCACTCTTGACATCCTTTTCCAAAAGGTTAGTTCTCTATGCGCACTATAATATATGGAGACATGTTTATTTCAATATATTGTTTGTCCTAAGAAATTATATTCTTTATTTCTTAGGATAATAAATCTGCTTGCCTGGCTACATATTGAAGAATCCAAAATGGAAAAGGTGCGAAAGGGAAAGAAAGCAAATAAGACTAAGAAGGTACATTTTTTTTTATGCATACTAGTGAGAGAAAAGAGAGAAGGGTATAAAAAAAAATGGCTGACTGTACATAAAATATCTAATTTCTTTGAAAACTTGTCATTTGTGGGTGTTTCCTTTTCGTTTTGGTCCAAAGTAAATAGTTTGAATGCCTCATATTTACGGGAAGCTTTGCAATTAGGGACTTAAAGTTAAAATTCCAGTAAAAAGATATTTCTGAAAAAATTGTTTTACTGCATAGTGAAAGTATTTCCCTTTACACACGGATAAGAAATAAGTTTTTTTGGAGGGGTGGGGGGGGGATGCCAGTGACACGAATCTTGCTTAAGATAGATTTAATAAGGAATTTATATTTTCCAACGTATTTTGCAGTATAAGTTTTTTTCATGACAGGTTAGGTAACCTGGTAACTTGTAACCTTGAAGTGGTTGTTTAATTAAATTGATCTGTTTGCGTTCTGAGTTGATGCCTAAATTTTTAAGGATAGTCAGTGTTTGCTTTATAGGGTTTTCATTTTAGTGCAGAAACGTAAAGAAATCGAGTACAGAAATAAGTTTATTAAGAAATTACAAACTTTGTAATGAAACCTAATTAAAAAAAACCTTGTACATAGAAGTTCTTAAATAACTGTAAAGAGTTAGGCTATAGTAGAACCTAAACCGAGCAAAAATCCAACGAAATAAGTCAAGCTTTAAACAAAAATAAATTAAAATGAATAACCAAATCAAACTTAAAGGTGCAGAAATTACCACAACTATGGGCGCGGCTGCTTACCCCTCAAACCTCCTAAAGGCTAATGTGCCATTTGCACTTTGGAATCAAAGTACGTTTTGGACAGTTTTCTGTTTTCATTGTCGTGTTAAAAATTGAATTGTGCTCAAGAATTTGCTTTTTATGTGTCAGTATATTTGAAACAATTAATCATCAGTCTGATCAAAGAGAAGAAGAAAAATTAATCCTATACCTCGGTGTTAATAAGCATGCTTTTATTCCATTGGTTTGTCTTTGTTAGGTTCATTGTTACGTAGTGGAGTGAACCCATTTATAAGCCAGTGTTTGACGGGTTGGTATGGTAATTCATCTGTGAGAATTTTTTTCGGGAGGGTGACTTTCAGACCGAATTACTTTACGTCGAACAGCCACACGGTACCTACCCCCATATGTGATTGACGGTATTGACATTAGCCACTTGTCGCATGCTGATGATGTTATGTTATTTTCGGACAATTTAAAATCAATACAGAATGCAATTAACGTATTACATTCACATCTACGGGAGATAGGGTTAAAGCTTGAACCTACTAAAACAGAATTCCTAGTGGCAAACAATAACGGTGATTTCAAGCATCATTCAATTAGGGTGGAATCACTTAATATTTTTAATAATGATCATAGGGAGTGCAATCGCGCTGCCTAAATAAAGAACGATGGGGTCACAATGTATGATTTATTTATTATTTTTTTTCCTTTAGACCAGGGCACTGCATATCGAAGGAGTTGTCGTAGAAACTTCGAAAAGGGCTCATTTGATTGGAAATTGGAGGGGCTTGTGTCCTTTTTAATACTCAAAAGTGATTAGAAGGTGATTAGAACCCCTTCCAAGCCCACCATTTCCCCAAACACTTCTAATCAAATTTTTGAGATAGCCATTTTGTTCAGCGTAGTTGATTTCCAGATAGAAATTATTTTTTTGAGGAGGACACTTCCCCACAGCCCTCAGGGCAAGGGTTGTAAGTTATGCCCTGGGGACATATAAGGTTTTTGTAGAAAGCGTTGTCGTAGAAACTTCAAAACAGGCTCATTCGATTAGAAACTCAAAGGGCTAGTGCCCTTTTTAATAGTCGAAAGTGATTGGAGGGCAACTAACCCCTCTCTCACACCCATATTTCCCCCAAACACATCCATTCAAATTTTGACATAGCCAATTTGTTCAACGCAGTTGAAAGTTCTTGAAGTTAGGTCTTTGAGGATGATCCCCCCCCCAAAGCCCTCAGGGCAAGGGTTGTAATTTATGCCTTGGGGGCATATAAGTTTTTTTTTATAGAAAGCGTTGTTGTAGAAAATCCAAAAGTAATCATTCGATTGGGAATTGAAGCGGCTAGTACCCTTTCTAATAGTCGAAAGTGATTGGAGGGCAAGTAACCCTCCTCTCACGCCCACCATTTCCCCAAACACATCCAATCAAAATTTTTAGATAACCATATTGTTCAACATAGTTGAAAGGTCCGAAATTATGTCTTTGAGCATGAAAACCCCTTCACAGCCTTCAGGGCAAGGGTTGTTATTTATGCCCTGGGGCATATAAGGTTTTTATAGAAAGCGTTGTCGTAGAAACTTCAAAAAGGGCTCATTTGATTGGAAATTTAAAGGGCTAGTGCACTTTTTAATAGTCGAAAGTGATTGGAGGGCAACTAACCCCCTCTCAGGCCCACCATTTTCCCAAACACATCCAAACAAAATTTTAAGATAGCAATTTTCTTCAACGTAGTTGAAAGTCTAGAAATTAGGTCTTTGAGGATGACAACCCCCTCCCCCAGCCCTTAGGGCAAGGGTTTTTAAGTTATTTTGGGGGTATATAAGGCTTGTATTGATAGAGATGTTGTAGAAACTTCAAAAGGGCTCATTCGATTGGAAATTCAAAGGGCTAGTGCCTTTTTTAATAGTTAAAAGTGATTAGAGAGCAAATAACGCCCCTCTCACACCCACCATTTCCCAAATAAATCCAATCAAATTTTCAGATAGCCGTTCTGTTTAAGGTAGTTGAAAGTTCTGGAAATTAAGTCTTTGAGGATTACAACCCCTCACAACTCTCAGGGCAAGGGTTGTAATTTATGCCCTTTGGGTATATAAGGTGTTTACAGAAAGCGTTGTCGTAGACACTCAAAAAGGACTCATTCGATTGGAAATTAAAAGGGCTAGTGCCCTTTCTAATAGTCGAAAGTGATTGGAAGGCTTGACATTTTTATAGTACAGATCGATGTGGGTACAATGTATTATTATTATTCTTTTTTTGTTTAGGCAAGGGCACTTCGTATCGAAGGAGTTGTCGTAAGAACTTCGAAAAGGGCTCGATTGAACATAAAATGAAAATAGAAAGGGCTAATGACGTTTTTAATAGTCGAAAGTGATTGGAGAGCAACTAGTCCCCCTCCAACGCCCACCCTTCCACTTGCCCATTATGTTTAAAAACTAAATGTTGCCTTAAGATGAAATCAAAATGTAATGTGTTTATGCTAATTCCCAATAAGGCGTCTCAACAGTATCCCAGGAACGATTGAGGGTATTATGTTTGAACTTTCGGGGCTACTTCTGCTCTTATTCTATTTCAGGTCAGCTAGAGGAGGTATCAAACTAAATTAAACACTACTATTTTTGTCCAGATTTTCAAAAAGATGTATGTTGTTAAAACTTGCTGAAAATTTTTCTCCAGCATACAAATAGTAGGCCAAACTATAAAGTCTTAAAAAAACGAAAAGATTTAAAGTATTATTTTATTTTTCCCTGAAAAGACTATGTCAATATAAATCGAACAGAAAATAATGCAATGAATGTGCATTGCCAGTTTAATATACATACACTGATGTTTAGTAATCAAAATGTTAATATTATTTGATTTATTAAAGCTATAAAAGTAAAAACATTTATGTTTTTTCAGTAAAGTGCAAATTATGTTTTGGCCTTGGGAAGGCATAGGGGTTTCGAGCCCTACTCATGTTAATTTCTGCTCGTTTTGAGTTTGCTTCGGTTGTTTATTGTAATTTCTGTTCGTTTTGGGTTTAATTTATTTATCGATGCTTATTTATGGTATTTTCACGCTTGGTGGATTATTTGATTTTATTTTTGCTCAGTTTTTGGTTTAATGGAGCTCTTTACTTTTCTTTGAAAAGCTTATTTTGTGGAAAATAAGTTTTTCGGTATTTATAGTTGTTTTTAATTAATTCTATTCAGTACTTTGGCTTGCTTTTTGGCCAGAGAATTAAAGCTACGCGGGAGTTGGTGTTATCGTCTGTACTGGGAAAACTTAGGGAAACTTATGGCCTGCTAGTCAGGGTTAAAGGTCGTTTTGATAAACATACACTTGCTATAATTTATAATTCAATGTTTGCACCACATTGTTTTTTCATTGTTCCGTTTTTGAAGTTTTAAGTAAAAGCGATAAAAAGCGTATCCGCGTGTCTTTTTCCGGTTTTGTAAATATTTTCTTAGAAGTCCGCTATTGTTCAAAAATAGGTATATTATACGAAAATTTTGAATATTTGATATTACTATAAAAATGGATCAACAATACGACCGATTTCTTAGACGATCTAGAGAAAATAGAATAAGTTTTTCCCTTAATTGTCTCGTTTAATGGAAAAATAGGTATATTATACGAAAATTTTGAATATTTGATATTACTATAAAAAATGGAACAACAATACGACCGATTTCTTAGACGATCTAGAGAAAATAGAATAAGTTTCCTCCTTAATTGTCTCGTTTAATGGAAAAATAGTTTTGCGAGTGTTTTTAGTGTTATGCACTAATGAGCTATCATAAACTATTTATTATGTACTCATTAATTATTGAGTATTATGAGCTACTTATTGTCGTCCTTTTCATTAGAAGTGTAATTTTGTATTTTTCAGTTTTCTTTTCATTTATATCCTATACTCCTCTCTGTACATCCATGTATGTATAGAGGGCATAAATAAATTATTATTACTATTATTATTATATAACTTTATTTTTCTTGTCTTATGATTTAGTATCGCTCTTCACTTTTGTTTAAAAATTCCTTTTTGGAATTTTTTTTTTAAGTAATTAAAGTTGGCGGTGCGGCGAAGGGTTGAGGATTATCATTGGTGTATGTTGCCTCTCTATTCATAGATATTGAAAACCTTCACATGATTTTGGCTCAAACGAAATGCAACAAGAATTTCTTCCCATTTAGAAATTGGAGATCCCTAGGTTGGACTTAGCCTGTTTTTGTCCTGAGTCAGGTCTTAACTTGGTTTTGCCCCATGATACAACATTCTGCAGCTTTGATTTAGATCAGTTTACGCCAATTCAGAATTTTGATAATTTTGCACCGATTCACGGCTCGGCTTCTTGTTGCATTGAATCAAGACTTAGCTCGTTTTTACGCTGAGTCAAGGATTAGATAGTGTGTTTTGGCATTGCGTCCTCGAAATTCCATTGTTTGGACTTCGCTCGTTTTTTTTGCGTCAAGAATGGACTAAGCTAGTTTTCGCATCATTATAGGACAAGCTTGTTTTGCACTTTCAGAACTTAGGTTGTTATTGACCTGACTCAGTCTGCAGCTTGAAAGCTGCTAATTTTGTATCGAACTAGGACTTAACTCCTTTTTTCCGTCGATTAAAGAATTGGCGTTTTTGCCCTGATTTAGGACTCGGATCTTTTTTGCACAGAGTCAGGAATTGGGTCGCTTGGGTAGCGAGTCAGTCCGCAGCTTTGACCGGCTCGTTTTCACAGCAATCAGGATTTAGATTGTGTTTCCTCTGAAATAGCACTTGGTTCATTTAGACGCCCTGCCACCGAAATTACATAAATTGGACTTATTTCATTTTTCCACCAAGCTAGGACTGTGCTAATGGTGCATAGGACTGAACCTAGCTCTCTTCGCACCGTTCCGTTCTTTAGGTTGGACATGTTTCATTTCAAAAAAACAGTTTAGGTTGTTTTTGAGCTAATCAGAATCAGAACTGGTTGCTTTTTACATTGTCGTCAAATTCCGCAGGTTTGACTTCGTTTGTTTTTGCACCAAATCAATGCTTAGTTTGTGCCTGCTCCGAATCCGTAGCTTGACTAGTTTGGTTTTTATACCGGGTCAGGAAGAAGCTTGTTGTAGCACCGAGTGAGGACCGTGGTTGTTTCTGCACTGATTTAGTCGTTAGCAACGATTTGCGTCGTTAGTAACGATTTTTTTTTTTGTAACGATTCGTTTTTGCAATTGATCCAAGACTTGGCTTCTTTTTCATGTGCATCAGGATTCAGTTCTTTGTGACTTCACACCACGTTGTGACT
Source organism: Artemia sinica (assembly GCA_027921565.1). Taxonomy (NCBI): domain Eukaryota; kingdom Metazoa; phylum Arthropoda; class Branchiopoda; order Anostraca; family Artemiidae; genus Artemia; species Artemia sinica. The sequence goes on along the minus strand of JAPEVW010000070.1, from coordinate 684,398 downwards.
TAGCTTATATTGCACTGAGCCTGGACACCTAGCTCATTTTCGCACCATGACTTAGTTTGTTTTTTTCATCAAGTACCGACTTAGCTGTTTTTGCACCAAATAAGAACTTACCTTAATCAAACAGTTCGTTGTAACGAACTGTAAATAAGGAGCAACCCGGCTCAATAGTTACCGAAACTCTAAAAAATGAAACTTGATACCAATAGATACATCAAAAGAATCAGATTTTAATACTGATTTCAAATATATAAATTTCATCAAGTTTAGTCTTACCCATTAAAAGTTACGGGCCTGAGAAAATTAGCCTGGTTTTCGAAAAAAAGGGGGAAACACCCCCTAAAAGTTATGAAAATTACACCATCAGATTCAGCGTATCAGAGAACCCTACTATAAAGGTTTCAAGCTTCTATCTACAAAAATGTGGAATTTTGTATTTTTTGCCAGAAGAAAGATCACGGATGCGTGTTTTATTTGTTGCTTAATTGTTTTTTTTTTTTTTTTTGCTTTGTTTTTTCAGGGGTGATCGTATCGACCCAGTGGTCCTAGAATATTGTGGGAGGGCTCATTCGAAAAGAAATTAAAAGTTCTAGTGCCCTTTTTAAATGACCAAAAAATGGAGGGCAACTAGGCCCACTCGCACGCATGTTTTACCAAAGTTATCCGATGAATATTTAGACTCCTTCTCACAACTCAGTTTCTCAAAACAATAAAAAACTTTAGCTTAAAGAGCAGAGATGTTGAGGAGGGGAAAGCCTCTTTCATATACGGAATAAGGGCGATTTGTAAGTAAGGGCGAACCCCCTCATATACGTAATAGTTTCTGTTCGTTTTAAGTTTTAATTTTGCTCCTTACTTTCAGTTGAAAAAACTTTTTTTTTAATTATTTAATTCTACACTGAATCCAGCCGTAGTTTAATTTTGCATCGTAGCTATTTTGCTTTTGCATATATTCATCGATATTTGGTAGTTTTGACTAAGCTTGTTTTTGCACCAAATAAGGACTTCACCGAGTTATGATTTGACTCGTTTTTACAGGGAGTCAGTTTGCAGCTTGGAATTAGTGCGTTTTCACAAAAAAGTGAGGGTGCAGCTCGATTTTACTTTGAGTTAGGGCCTAGCTCGCGTTTGGACTGGGCTCGGGCTAAGACTTTGCCTTGCTCTTTCACCAAGTTAATCCGAAGCTCGAACTTCAGTCATTTTTGCCCTGGGTTACAACTTAGCTTGCTTTGGCATTGCTTCACTAAAATTTCACAGCTTGAGCTATTCTCGTTTTTGCACCGAGTTAGGACTTGACTTTTGTTTTCTCTGAGCTATCCAAAAGCTTGCAGTTGCCACGTTTTTTTACTGACTGACGATTTTGCTCGTTTTGTTCTGAATCAAGAGTACATGTGTAGTAAAATTATTCCAATTCGGGCCCAAGTCTGAGTTGATGGTAGATAACCGGGTCTTTCTTTGACCGCTGCCTTACTTCCTTGACGACGGCAGCTGATTCAAAATCGAGTTGTCAGTCGTTTTAATACCTGGGGCCGACCACAGGAGGCATCTGTATTTGATGACATTTGAATGGGTGGCTGGTTTCTATTTCTATTGTGCATGGTGTCCTAGCTGACTTTTTTGGATTACCTGTGAACTTCAGAACATACCGACTATACTGCCAGGTTTTGCAGGCACAGAGCAGTGCAGATACCATCGCTACGTCAAATTCTCAGAATTCTGTCTTTAAAGTAGCTTGGTATTTATTCCTTTGGGGTTTCTTCAGATGGAGAAAAATAGCCCAAGCTGAAGAAACACGAGCTTAGACGTAATCTCCTGTAATGTATCAGAGAGCCTAGGTGTTTGAAAGTGCTAAATCTTCGGTAGGATCTCCATTGAGCAGGATGGGTGCGTCTCCGATACCACTTGCCCTGGCTGTTTGGTTTTTTGCTGATGGATACTGAATAATTTTTTCCCAAATGAATAGGTCATCAGGCGTGCCTAGACTGTTCCTCCTGAACCAAGTTGACAAGTAGGTTAATACTGTTGGCAGAATTTAAATTTTCTACTGACAAGGAAAGGTTTATCATATTTTTTAATGCAACAATTACAATGAACATCCAATCTGTTACAAAGTGAAACAATGACTGGGACAGGATGCAATACTGAGCTAAATATTGTAAAGTGAGGACGACTTGTCAGGTACTCTATCCTTGTTAATTACGCTCAATATGACACCTTGCATCACCAAGTCATAAACAGTAATAAAGTTGATGGTATGTCGATGGTGTTTACATCGGTGCTTCAGAATTTATCTTCAGCTGAATATTTGATCAGAGCAACCCATCTTCGATTTGAAGCCTTTCTGGCTAGGTTCTGTTCTACTGTCACAGGCATAGATGAATCTATTGACCAGCATAGTGGTGGAGATTTTTGGTATATCAATGTGCTTCAGAATTTGTCTTCGGCGGAATATCTGATCAGAGCAACCCATCTTCGATCTAAAGCCTTCCTGGTTAGGTCTTGTCCTACTGTCACAGCATAGAAGAAACTATTGACCGGCATAGTGGTGGAGATTTTTGGTATATCAATGTGCTTCAGAATTTGTCTTGATCTGAACTTGATCTTCGATTTGAAGCCATCCTGACTAGGTCTTTTTCTACTGTCACAGTCATAGAGGAATCTATTGATTAGCATAACGGTGGAGGTTTTTTTAGCTATATCAATGAAGGAAGTTCCTCTGTAATGTATGCGCTCTACCTTATCTGCTTTTAAAAGATCGGAATGAGGACCGCCTCCTGTCCAGTGGTACATTCCTTTTTTTCCTGAAATTCATATTTTATCCGTTTAAAGTTCTGGATGGCTAAGAGAGGAAGAATTCATTACATTTTAGGTGTCATTGAGTTTTCATCTGATGACTTGGTGCCCTTAAGGAGTCATGTGATTGCGCTAATCACACCGATCATTCGGGAATCTATGTTCACTTCCTAATAGGCTTCCGAATGGCTGGACTGTTAGATGGTGGAAAATAGACTGAAGGAGATTCATCATGGACCCGGGGGGGGGGGGTGTTGCTGATAGCTTAGCAGACCTTTGGAAATGGGGTCTGCCAATCCAGTCCTTGTCGCCTCGTTGGCGATGACTTCTCATATGAGTCTGTCAGTGCGGGTGTGCTTCTTTCTTGTGGCTTCGCTAAGTAGTGAATGCCGTTTCTGAATATCCTTTCTCACTGTGGTCATTTCCATTTCTGCTGCTACGCCGTCCCAAAAATTTTTGCTTTTCCATTCTCGCCAACAAATGGTACTTTTAGTGAAGTATCCTATGAACTGGCGGTTTCCTGTCCATTGTAGATTGTTTTGTTATTGGGTAAGTTGGCCTTTGGAGAGATCCATTTCTGGGCTTATGATCTGAGGTATTCAAAATTTCTTTTGCTGTGGAACCAACCATTTTTTTTAAAGCGAGACTAAGAACACTCACCCATCTGGCATGGTGCTCTATCATCGTCAACGTCCGCCAAGTCAGCAAACAGTGTGTTTGGGCCAAGGTAAAGGACGTGGCAGAATCCTTGGATACAAAGTTTGAGATCCAATCCGGGGATAGGTCATGGACTTGGCGTAAGCCTTGAGGCGGAGCTTCACGGATATTTTGAGGAGGTAGTGATAAGAGCGTGATTTAGAGCCTATATATGCACCTCTAAAAAAAAAAAAAAAAAAAAAAAAATCATCCAAATAAAGGTTATTTGCTAATTAACCATTAATTAATAAATAGTCTCTTACAGGTTGTGCTGTGAGTGAGTATTTGCTAATTAAAGCTTACTCTGCGTGTAGAACTCAAATTCGCTACTCGACTAGGACATCCATTGCTATACCCATGCGTCCCTATAGAAACCTTAGAATTGTACATCTCCCGACGATTGTTGAATTGAACGAGCTTCCTACCAAAAGAACATCTTTTCTGGGTCTTCTTTCTATGAGGAGTTGCAACGAAGCATAAAAATTTACTTTTGACTTCCTCGGGTGTTTCTCTTTTTGGATCTTAGATTGATGCGATGGTAATGTTTGAAATCTAGCCGGGTACTTGCAAAACATTTCAATATTGGTTCATAATCCAGGATGTAGTCAGATCGATTAGGTTTCAGGATGAATCCAAAACCGTGTGGCCAGAGCCATCCAAAGGATCTTATTTGTGCGATGAGTCCCTTATGTCATCAGGGGCGTCAGTCCAAATGATGTCTTGGTCAATCAGGTGTGTTTCAGAAGCACAAAAGATACTCGTATCTAGACCCCGGCGCCGCGCCGATGAGGGAAGACCGGCGGCGGCGGGGCAAAAAACAGCACGCCACGCCACGCCGCCGGTAACACGCCGGCGGCGCGCCGCCGGTAAGATGTCGGTGGCGCGCCGCCGGCGCGATCAATGTTGACCGCAAACATTAATCTTTTCATCAGTCTTTCTCAAATCACAGCTTCAATTTACAACAGATTCGAGCCTATTTATGAGTTCAAAAATTCACAAGTCGCTGGCTGGAAACTGGTCTTCGTTATTCATCAATAGAAGTAGAAATCTGGTAGAAACGAAATGCTGTGGCGTTTCAGAACCCTTGCATAATACGAGTAGTTGAAGTATCTATTAGCTATGTATTCTTAACATAAATAATTATCAAAATTAGTAGTTTTTTTTTCATCGAGCATTACTGCATATAAAACTTCAAATACCGTATCCCAAAATTCGTCAGTTATCTGGGTAAAAACTTTGAATATAACTTTGAACTTAGAAGCTTAATTTTTTCATAATGCCCTTTGCCTATATCTGTTTTGTCACATTTAAAACATTTGAAATGGGCGACTTTGATATTGATTTTTTTTTTTTTTTTTTGCTCTATTGGATTCCTAAGAAGCCTTCTTGTATTAAAAACTGGTTTTTTAATTACAATTTAAAAAAAAATGCATTTTAAAGTTTTTTTTTGGCTTCTTTATAGAATATATGTCATGTAGGCTAAGGCTGAACTGCTGCTTTTTTATCGCTTTTGCCTGCTCTTTTGGATATCATTCTTTTTTTCTTTTGGGGATTCATTCCAAATTATAAACTAATAAATACCTAATATCAGTCAAATTATAAACTGTATCTAAAAGGAGTAAATTTATCAAATTGAAAAATACATGATGAACACTTCACATGAGAACACTTCAATTACAATGACACAAAAAACACTTAATAGTTTATTGGCTATGAAGAAAAATGAAGTGCCAGCTATTTTCTTAGGTAAAAAATGAAAAGCTCATCCGTTTTAAGTGTAATTAAATGAAATAATATGCAGACTGAAGTAGCTCCAGGAAGATGTTGAAATGTTCATCCTAGTTCGTCACTTTTAATCCAAGCAAAATGTTAGGACACTTAGTATCAGTTATTGAGTTTAAGCTTTGATTTCCAAATGCTCACAAGAATTACCAAATTTAAGAAAGTCGCAACAATAAGTCACCTGTGGTCAAAATACTTAGACTCCTCTTTGATCCCCCCCAGGCTCAAAGCTTCTGCTATGGTCATTTCCATGGAAATCTCCAAAGAGTTTCTTTTTAAAATAGCTTTCAAGCGTAGTTAGGGGTATTTAGACTTTTTTGCTTTTCTTCAAAGCTTTGAAAAAAGTGTTATAATATTCCAAATGTTACATTTGTGCATATTTTTGGTAATCATTTGTGGGGTGATCGAATTTTCTAAACCACTGTAGATACGTAAGAACGTTGCAACATCTAGTACCCTAAGGTCATAAGACTGTCAAAGACTCCTCCTTGAACCTCCCAAATTGAAAGCTTTTATTATGACCTGGCCTTTTAATGTAACTTGGGCACTGGACCAAGGGCGCCATTGTTACTCGAGCGCAACGTTAGGTGGGGATGTCGATATCGCTTTCGTCACACCAATTCGTTTTAGTGTGAATCTGCATGGTACATATGACTGAATGTTTTCAAAGTAAACCCGTTTCATCAGTAGGGAGAAAAAAAATACCAGATTGGACGCATATGTCTCTTTCCCTTTGGACAATAAAACCATGCAAGTGCTGTATCAAGTATAACTCACGAAAATCTTATTAATTTTGTCAACTTTTCAACTTTTTGGCGTCCCTGCTTTCAATAAAAAAAAAAAAAAATCAAGGTACTATCACTTAAATATAATAACTCCCTATGCCCCCCTTCTGGATACCATCTTGATAGGATACCGTCTCTGCTTTAATAAAAAAAAATTAACTTATTGGCACCCCTGCTTTAAAAAAACTCGAGGTATTATCATTTAAATATGATAGCTCAATGCCCCCCCCTCTGTATACCACCTTGATAGGATACCGTCTCTGCTTTAAATTAAAAAAATTAACTTTTTGGGATCCCTGCTTTCAATAAATAAAATTTCGAGCTATTATCATTTAAATATAATACCTCCCTACCCCCCCTCTGGATACCACCTTGATAGGATACCGTCTCAGCTTGTATTAGAAAATTAATTTACTGAATAATTAACAAGGTCACTATATGGTTCAAACAAACACGCAAAATAACGTTAAACAGCTTAGTGTTCCTTGAAAAAAAAATTGAGGGTATGAGTAAAGGGGTACAAAGACAACAACAAAATTGTCGAAATTATTCAGATATACCTCAAATTATTGGAAAACTGAGTGATAGATTCGCCATGGCATTCCATAAAATCCAAAGAATTGAATTAAAAGGGAGCACACACAAAAGCCAAATAAGGCCAGTAGCCTATGAGAATTGAGAAATCGCAAAATACCCAAGACAATGAACAAGTCCTAATGGGGGGCCCTGGGTCTATCAAAATACTTCAATGGTTTCCCAGGGAATTTGATATCATTTTCTTCTGTCTCCACTTTAAATGAAAAAAAGATAATTATCTTTTTGGCATCCCTGCTTTCAATAAAAAAATGAGGTATTATCATTTTAAAATGATAGCCCCCTACCCCCCTCCCCCTATAGGCAATAATTTACAATTTATTTATGAATCATATTTTTGGGGTAACTTCCGGTTCAATCTTTAATTCCCCGACCTTGTACATAGCTTAGTCTATAGCTAAATTTTGCTCAACCGAAGGCTGTTTTTTTTTGGAGGGGGGGGGGGTAAAATGTTCCAGAAAGAAGATTGTATTTTCTATCAGGTGTTCAATAATTGAGTATTAAACATTAAGAAAATCTTATCTAAAAACAGCAAAAAAAAAAAAAAAAAAAAAAAATCTGCAAACTTACAATTCAGCTGTAGAAACAATCTGTCGGCTGTCAATTCCAAAATCCAACTGAAGGCTGAAGCTGTATAGTAGTGAATGCGTTCTATAATTCTATTCAACTTGAAAATAAAATTCTTGACTACGAATGATGTATGAAATAGCGATTGGAAAACTTTATTCGAAATGATTTAAACTCATTTCATAAAGATGATACTTTTTGTCAACATATGAAGAACTGTGTATATTGCAATATTTGCAATAGCATATTGCATCTGTCTGGTTTTTATGCAAAGTAACAAAAGAGACGAAAATTAATGAACAAGAGAGCAGTGAAGAATTATGGTATACAAAGTAATATTTGGCAGGGAAAGTCACTGGTGATAAATCACTAGGGGTGGCACCGTGATTGCGTGATTTTAGGGGATTCGGGGAACCAAATTTTTTTTTCGGGGTGACGTATAGATTTTCGGGGAAATACCCGAAAATTCGGGGATAGTGCAAGCTCTACTTGATTTCTAATCAGGAAAATCGAAATACTAAACTACACGAGAAGGAAAAGCTCCGACTTTGCGGTTGACGCAATAAAGAACTGCCGTAAAAATAATTTAAAGTCGACCGAACGCCGCCGCCTCTGCTGGCGACGGCGTGCCTGCGGCGCGCCGGCGGCGTTACGACACTTCGGCGGCGTTCGACCGGGCCTCTCGTCGGCGGCGTTCGGTCGATCCGCCGGCGCGGCGCCGGGGTCTACTCGTATCGTATATTTGGAACTGTTCAGGTATTGGGGCTGTGCATTTGTAAATGAACATTTTGTCAAACACAGTTTCCAGTGGCGAGTATTCAGGAATAGTCTTCGTGATAAGATGTTATTTCACCCAATTTTCGAAGATATCGCCATCAGCCTTGAAGAATCGCGTGTCGGAACTTGTGTTCATATAATGCGATATCACCATGATTCTTAAAAGTTTCCTGGGAATTGAATTAACCCGCAAGGACCCCAATTCTACGGTTCCCTCTATGCCCTTTAGTATAGTAGATCCTTAGTTAGGTAAGATGCGTCGATTCCGCCATCCAACGCATTGAGGGTCACGCTGTCGAATTTCTATATGATGAATGGGTCGAAAACAGGGCCTTTCAATACTGTGGGGAACCATAGCCTTCCCAAACCGGCAGAGTAGGAACCATCTCCATCTTGTATACCCAATTCGACGTCAGTGAGTTTCAGTAGTTGAGGGAGTTCCAGGGCTCTTTTGCTGGAGTCGATGTGGAAGTCAATGACAGTAATATATCTGTTAAAGTACCATTGTTGAATTATTTGAATAAAAGAGACAGAGTTGAATAGCCTAGAGCCGTGTACCATGGTGAAAAGATTTTCCTTCAATTACGACAGTGCTTCACTGTCATCTGTATCACTGGATTTTTTTTTTTTTTTTTTTAACAGGAAGGGACATCTTCGTCGCAAAAAGAAGCCTGTTGAATTAATGATATATTCAGGATACCGTTCTTACTGGAAGCGAATTTGAAGCAAACGCTAATGTTATTGATTAGTTTAATTCTAGTCCTTAATTTTTATTGCCAACCATGTGTTGACTTGCTTTGTTCAAAGTACCCTCAAATGAAAAAGATAATAGCTGATGTAAAGCGGCTGTCAATTTTAAATCCTAATCTACTTTATTTTTTTCTGAGTAATTAAAGACTAAGTAGTTTTCTTCAGCAAGTGTTTGTTGGTCTCATTTAAGCGTATTTTTCGTTCAATATCTGGCATTTGTATTTAATGACTTTTAAAGTATTGTTTACTTCACCGCTTAGGACTTAGCTTGCTATCACCGAAATAGGACGTTTTTGTGCTAATGGGTAGCAGAATAAATTTATACCTTAGTTTATACTATTTGAATTTCGTGTGAATGCGTTTTTCTAAGATGAACATGTCTAATTTTTCTACTGAAATTTATTTTTGAAGAAATGACAAATTGTATTATTTTGGGCTGTAAGTATGATATTTTGAAAATTGGTAATCGTTTCTATGCTTTTTTCGGAGTGTATAGAGTTTCTCAATTCTTTTTTTTTATTTATTTCAGGTGAGGTCGCTTGAAGAACACACACTTTTCATTGATGATTGCATACCAGATCCCCCTAGATTTGGAGATTTTCAAGAACCATTAGAAGTTTCTTCTGGACCCAAAAGTTTAAAAACTGAACTTGATATTCTTCAAGAAAGCATCTCCTGTTGCAGCTCAGACATAAACAACGATCGTCGGAACATGTTTGTGATGTACATTCAAAGGGAGAAATTACGGTGGCTTCTGCTCCAGTTTTAGATGAAGGATTTTCGGAATTTAGCCAGAGTCCTAGGCTTTCAGTTCCACTGCAACCCTGCTTAGAAAAATCAGATTTATTCCAAGTACTAATATCGGAAGGCATAACAGTTTTATCAGAGTGGAATAAACGATCACAATCTTTAAAAGAGGAGCATAGTCCTCACCTGACTCTGTTTCAAAAAGTTGATGAAATAGTGACACAATTTGTTTATAGTCAGTCAAATATAGAGAGACATGAGCTGTCTAAATTAATACAAATGTATAAACAAAGTCGAACTATTCTAACAGCGACATTAACCGAGTATAGTATGGTGCAAAGCAACATTGAAAATTGTCGACAATCAATTTGTTGGTTAAAAAAATGAATCTCGTAGAAGAAGGGGCGTGTCTTGATGGAAATATTGTACAAAGCACACTTGAGTATCCCTTAGCAGATTATGACTTGGCCAAAGAAAAAGAATTAAAATCTTTGCTTAGAAAAGCACAAGAAATAGTCAAGGAAAAAATATCAATACAGCAAAATGCGTGTGAATTATTAAGGGTTAAAATTGAACACTATTTCAACAGTGTTGTTGGAGGCATTGGTGAGATTCCTGGTGCAGTTGAGGAGTTAAAACAGTGCATAAGTGTTATTTTCTCTTTTCTCCGGCATTTGATGAGTGATCAACATTTTGTCGGGACATTACGCCATTGGCTATCGCAACTCATTTCAATTTTAATTGAAGCAGATGGTGATCGACATTATATATTCATCTTAAATCATCTACTAAGATGCCCACCGGGTATTGCCAAGTGGGCATCAAACTTCTTACAGATCCCGAAAGTCCAAGATGATTTGTCTTTTGAAGAAAATATTCTTTTCCTTGCTAATCTGTATTCGCCAATCGCTCATAGAGACCTGTTTTTAGACGACCTAAGAAAAACACTGGAAGCTAGTAAACAAGATAATTGGACATTTCTTGATTCTGAAGGTGAAGAGGAAGAAATTGACTCAAATACTATGTTTACAATACCTGCAAATGATCTGTCTTTGTTTACAGATCAAGTTGATATTCATAGCATGACTTATTTTTTGTTTTGTCGTAAGGAATCACAACTCAGTGTGGATAAAGTTGGAGAAGTTTTCAAAAGGACAGGATCTCTTCTTAAAGTTTTTAGGAGTGGGCTGTCAATGTATTGTTCAGAAAGGTATAGACGTTTCTCCAAAAAAGTCTTAAGAATACTTAAAGTAGTTCTACAGTCTCTGACAGACTTTTGGCAAGAGTTTCTATCTACAAGTCAGGCTTCTTCCACTCTGTTTTCGGCACAGCTGCAGGTATTTCTTCTTTTATTCAGGTCTATAAATTGGGACTTGTAGAGTTTCTATCTACATTTCATTTCTTATAATGATTAATAGCCTCATGACTGACCACACAGAGCGATGGAAGCATGTGGACGACCTGTCTGTACTTGAGGTTTGTCGACGAAATATTAAAAGCTCAATTATGACATTACTTGACGATATCACCCAGGAGGCTTCTTTGCCGAAGATGAAAGTAAATGCCAATAAATCGCCAGTTATGACAGTTAATTTTTTTAAATCACCCCCGTCTTTCACAAACCCCATTCCTCCCAAAATCTCTGTCACATGCATTAAACTGCTTGGGGTGACAATAACCGCTGACTTGAAGTGGGATGCCCATGTTCAAAATATCCTAAAATAAGCTTCCCTTCGGTTTCCCTTCTAAAACTTTTGTTAAAATTTTCTTTCCCCCCTAAGCATCTTCTCCAACTTTATTGTTCTTTTATTCGGCCAATACTGGAGTTTCCTTGTCCAGTGTGGCATTTTGATCTTTCTTCAGAGCATATTTATAAGATTGAAAATGTCCAAAAACGAGCACTTAGAATCATAAATGGTGAAGGGAAGGTTCCATATCATTATCTTCTAGGTAAGTTCAAGCTCACCACGTTGGCCGAGAGAAGGAACCTCCTATGCCTTCGTTTCGGTACCAAGACCCTGGCTGTTCCTCGATTACGTTCCATCATCCCCGAACCCTGCCTTCCTGCCCGCAACAGACCGTCCCGTATAAAATCCCAAAAAGTCCCAAAACTGACTCCCATCCCCGCTAAACATGAAAGATTTCGGAAGAGGTTTGTTCTGAGTTTTGTTAAGTTATACAATATCCAGAAAAAATTAGTCTTTAATTTTATTGTTATCTATTTATATTTTTTTTCTCTTTTTTACTTTTTAACTAAATTGTTGACTCATCATATTTTTTTTTATGTATTTTCATTAATTTTATTGTTCTCTATTTACTTTTTAATAAATTTTATATGTTTTTATTTTTGACTTTTTATTTAAGTGTTGACCTTTTTCATATATTTTTTTTTACAATGAATTATGTTTGACGTGAACATCACGTTCTTTTGATGATATATATATTATATATATATATATATATATATATATATATATATATATATATATATATATATATATATATAATGCCTTTGTGATATATATTATATATTATATATATATATATATATATATATATATAATGCCTTTGTGATATATATGTAGTGTTTTTTTTGGACATAAAATTCCAATTCGGCAAACATGCTGTAAAAGAAAAATTTTAAAATAAAATTTTATTCTATTCTAATGCCCTGGGGGCATATAAGAACAATGTTGGCAGAATGTATTATTCATTATTTTTTTCCTTTAGACCAGGACACTTCGTACCGAAGAAGTTGTTGTAGAAACTTCAAAAAGGGCTCATTCAATTGGAAATTGGAGTGGCTTGTGCCCTTTTTAATAGTCTAAAGTGATTGAAAGGCAACTAACACCTTCCACGCCCAACATTTCCTGAAACACATCCAATCAAAATTTTGAGATAGCCATTTTGTTCAGCATAGTTGATTTCCAGATAGAAAATACGTTTTTGAGGAGGTCACTCCCTCACAACTCTCAGGGCAAGGGTTTTAAGTGATGCCCTGGGGGTATATAAGAACGATGTTGGCACAATGTATTATTTATTATTTTTTTTCCTTTAGACCAGGGCACTTCGTATCGAAGAAGTTGTCGTAGAAACTTCGAAAAAAGGCTCATTCAATTGGAAATCGGAATGGCTTGTGCCTTTTTAATAGTCGAAAGTGAATGAAAGGCAACTAACACCCCTTACACGCCCACTATTTTCCCGAAACACATCCAATCAAATTTTGAGATAGCCATTTTGTTCAGCATAGTTGATTTACAGATAGAAATTATGTTTTTGAGGAGGACACTCCACCACAGCCATCAGGGCAAGGGTTGTAAGTTATGCCCTGGGGGCATTTAAGTTTCATTGAAATCTTTGTCGTAGAAACTTGAAATTCAAAGGGCTAGTGCCCTTTTTTAATAGTCTCGAAAGTGATTTGAGGGCAACTAAAAACCCCCCCCCCCCTCTCACGCCTACCTTTTCCCCAAACACATCCAATCAAAATTTTTAGATAGCCATTTCATTCAACGTAGTTGAAAGTTTTGGAAATTAGGTCTTTAAGGATGACAACCCTGACAGCCCTCAGGGCAAGGGGTTGTAAGTTATGCCCTGGGGGCATATAAGGTTTTTTTAAGGATGACAACCCCTCCACCCCCACAGCCCTCAGGGCAAGGGTTGTAAGTTATGCCCTGGGGGCATATAAGGTTTTTTTTTTATAGAAAACGATGTTGTAGAAACTTCAAAAAGGGCTCATTCAGTTGGAAATTGAAAGGGCTAGTGCTCTTTTAATAGTCAAAAGTGATTGAAGGACAACTAATCCCCCTCTCACGCCCACCATTTCCCCAAACACATCCAATCAAATTTTTGAGACATCTATTTTGTTCAACGTAACCGAACGTTCTGGAAGTTAGGTCTTTTAGGATGATAACCCCATCAAAGCCCTCTGTGCAAGGGTTTTAAGTTTTGCTCTGGGGGCAGATAAGGTTTATATAGAAAGCTGTTGTAGAAATTTTAAAAAGGGCTCATTTGATTGGAAATTGAAATTGCCCTTTTTAATAGTCGAAAGTGAGTGAAGAGTAATTAACCCCCCTCTCACGCCTACCAATTCCCCAAACACATTCAGTCATAGTTTAGAGATAGCCATTTTGTTCAACGTAGTTGAAAGTTCTGGAAATTATGTATTTAAGGATGACAAACCTTCCAGAGCCCCCGGGGCAAAGGTTGTAAGTTATGCCCCGGGGGCATATAAGGCTTTTATAGATAGAGAAGGGGCTCATTCAATTGGAAACTGAGAGGGCTAGTGCAATTTTTTTAATAGTTGAAAGTTATTGGGGGGTAACTAACCCCCCTCTCACGCCCACCATTCCCCCAAACATATCCAATCAAAATTTTCAGATAGTCATTTTGTTAAATTTTTAGAAAGTTCCAGAAATTAAGTCTTTGAGGATGACACCCCCCCCAGCCCTCAGGGCAAGGGTTGTAAGTTATGCCCTGGGGGAATATAAGGTTTTTATTGAAAGCGTTGTCGTAGAGACTTCAAAAGGGCTCATTTGATTGGAAATTGAAAGGGCTAGTGCCTTTTTATTAGTTGAAAATGATTGGAGAGCGACTAACCCCCTCCCACGCCCACCATTTTCCCAGACACATCAAATCAAATTTTGAGCAAGCCATTTTGTTTAACGTAGTTGAAGGTTCTGGAAATTAGGTCTTAGAGGATGACAACCACCCTCACAGCCCTTAGGGTAAGCGCTGTGATTTATATCCTGGGGGGCAAATAATGTGTTTTATAGGAAGCGTTGTCGTAGAAACTCAAAAAGGGCTCATTCGATTGGAAATCGAAAGGCCTAGTGCCCTTTTTAATAGTCGAAAGTGATTGGAAGGCTTGACATTTTTTATAGTAAAGATCGATGTGGGTATTATGTTATTTTTTGGTTGCTGTTGTTGTTTAGACCAGGGCACTTCGTATCGAAGGAGTTGTCGTAGGAACTTCGAAAAGGGCTTATTCGATTGAAAATAGGAAGGGCTGATGCCCTTTTTAACGGTCGAAAGTGATTGGAGGGAAACTAATCCCCCTCCCACGGCCACCCTCCCATTTGCCTTTATGTTTAAAAACTAAATGTTGCCTTAAGATTAAATCAACATGCACTGTGTTAATGCTAATTCCCAATAAGGCATCTCAACAGTATCCCAAGGACGACTGAGGGTATTATGTTCAAACTTTCGGGGCTACTTCTGCTCTTAAAATTTAACCAAATCAAAATAGCGGAAATGTTTCCATGCTATCAAAGAAAGTAAACATATCTTTTTGCGAATGGTATCAAGTTTTCCATTTCAGGTCAACTAGAGGAGGTATGAAACTAAATTCAGCACTACTTTTTGTCTCCAGATTTTTAATAGGGTGTATGTTGTTAAAAATTGCTGAAAATTTTCTCCAGCATACAAATAGCAGGCCACACTATAAATTCTTAAAAAAACGAAAAGATTTAAAGTATCATTTTCTTTTTCCTTGAAAAGACTATGTCAATATAAAATGAACAGAAATTAATTAAAAAAAACTTTTCCCACAAAATGAGTTTTTCAAAGAAAAGGAAAGAACTCCATTAAACGAAAAATGAGCAAAAATAAAACCAAATAATCTACCAAGCCTGAAACTACCACAAATCAGCATCGATAAATAAATGAAACCCAAAACGAACAGAATTACAATAAATAACCGAGTCAAAGTCAAAACGAACAGAAATTAACATAAGTTGGGCTCAAAACCCCTATGCCTTCCCAAGGCCAGAACATAATTTGCACTTTACTGAAAAAAATACAAATGAATTTGCATTGTCAGTTTAATATACATATACTGATATTTAGTAATCAAAATGTTAATATTATTTGATTTATGAAAGTTATAAAAGTAACAACAAGCTGATTTGTGGTAGTTGCTTGCTGATTGTGGCAACAAGCTGCTTGGTAGATTATTTGGTTTTATTTTTGCTCATTTTTGTTTAATGGAGTTCTTTACTTTTCTTTGTGAAACTTATTTTTTGGAAATTGTTTTTTAATTAGAACCTAACGTTTGTTTTGTATGCAACATTTGTAGATGTAATTTGTACACTTGTAGATATAATTTGTGTCTAAACGAGAACAAGAATATTGTATTATTATTATTTTTTTTGTATATACACGAACAAAATTTAATGTCCTGCTTAAATGAAAAATGAGTAGTGGAAAAAAAAGAATTTTGGTGAATATTTTTTTTTTTTTTTTTTTTTTTTTTTTTAACAGCCTATTTCCCTCCGAAAATGGTTTTTATTCTTTTTCTTTAGCTAGTCAATCTAAAAGCATCTGTTTTACCACTACGTCGGTTGTTGTCAAATAAAATCAATACAAACTGTCTATGTCAACTTCAAGCTAGAATGATCTAACAAACTACTCAAATGGAAAAAAATGTGCTAGTTTATTATTTCCTTTTCGGTTTCAGGAAGAATTTGATACGTTATTCTTGACATTTTGCTCTGCTATGAAAGAGAGTGGTTACAAAGGGGCGTGGCAGATTATGGCAACACTGTCTTTTTCCTGTTTGTCTTATGATTGTATTTGGAGACTCTATGCAGATCTTCATGATATTTGTCATATTGTTCGAGGTAAGCTTTGCAAATAATGTTGAAATGAAATAATGATGGTCGTGAAATTATGTCAAGAGATATGCGTATTCAAATTTGTTTGGTTCATTTTTTTTTTAGAATAGAATATATTTATTCACTACTGTAGCTAGAGTCAGCATGAGCATGCCAATATTAAAAAAAATACAGAAAAAAAACAATGAACAAGGTAAAACAGCAACATCAAAAATTGGTAAATTTTCGGCATTTCATATTATTGACTTACGAATAAAGTAAACATACCACTCGATGCCTTTTTTTATGCTCATTGCGAATATAATAATCATTTTTGTAGGAAATGAATTTTACCCCCACCCTGTATATCAATTCAGGGTATATATTTGCACATTAGGGGGTGGGGTAAAGTTTAAACTTACCTCTCATTTGCATCAGAAATAAACTTTACCCCCAACACCCTAGTTTGCAAATATACCCTGAATTGATATATATAGAGGTGAGGGTAAAATTTATTTCCAACAAAAATGACTATTATATTTGTAATGAGCATAAAAAAAAGGCATCGAGTGGTATGCTTACTTTATTTGTAAGTCAATAATATGAACTGCCGAAAATTTACCCAAAAATTTTAAGTAGCAAGTGATACTTCAAGGTCAAGTATCATTGACAAGAGGCTTTTTTAAACATATACCCTGTTTAGTTTTTTCATTGGGGTCAAAATATTTGGACAGGGTCTCCAAAAAAAATCCCACCAGTGTGCAACTCTAAAAAAAATCAAAGCTAAAGGAACTCTAAGCCCCACGCTTATTGATGGCAG
>JAPEVW010000070.1:555000-660000 GCA_027921565.1 Artemia sinica | reverse complement strand
TTTAAATATGAGGGCCTTCCAGGCCCACCATTTCATCTTATTATTCTATTTATAAAATCCTATCTCAAACTATTTCTTTTATAAGCGTATCTATATAAAACGTATTTCTATTAATTAAGCCTCGAATTTCTATTATACTGTTTAATTACAGTAAACAATTATGGACTTTTTGACTGCTGGGGCGTCTCTCTGTACAAATGTCACTGGCAACAGTGGCTAGATAAATCATGCCACCATATAAAGCCTCGTTTTTACGCAGCTACGAATTATTTAAAGCCTTTGAGTAATTCCTTCTTTTACTTTTGTATAGTCAATTTATTTTTAAGTCAGTTCTCAAATAGCTTTTGTACAGTCCAGTCCCTAACTAAGTGTGGATCTTTCAAATATATGTGTCCGGGCATTATTTCCCTAAACATATTGGGAGTTGAAACTGTACGACTATAGATTAGGGTGTAGTAAGGGGATATTCACTCTGAAGTTTTCTACTCCCCAGAAGAAAGAATACCAAGTTATTCTATGTCAGAGATGGGTGGAATATTCTTGTCAGTTTTCAACTTCCACTCGGTAACACCTAGCTTTTCCTCTCTCAGATCGGAGAGCAAAGCTTAGGCCTTGACTTCAATATGGTATTTAAAGCCATTCGACTACTAACAGTGGTTGCAACGGTGGTCTAGACTTCCAATAGGAACCTTAAAATATTGTGCGTTTAATTTGCGAGGAATTTTGATTTCGATATTACATGACTCGCTTGCCTAGCTTGGGAATTTCCCAAGCTATGGAATTGCACTATTCCATAGCTTTGAGCCCCTATCCTAGAGAGCATAAAAATTATGTTTGCTTTTTGAAACATATTTTTGTGTATTTCAATGTTTGACATTGAAATGTAATTTTGAATTCTAAACTGATGTTATTTTTTGCCACAATAGGACCTCAGGTCACAGAGGCAAGGAGAAGGCACAGCTACTCTCTAATCACTTCTAACTTATAAGAAGGGCACTAGAACGACCTTCACCAACGACATTACGACCATCAGTATGATACCAGTGCCCTTTTGATCGTAAATTAGGTTGAGAGTCTTTACAGCTGCAATTAGCTATGTGCCCAAAGTTGTTAAGTAAATAAGACACGCATATTTGTGGCCACTATGCAATATAGCAACAATACACTTAATCTTTATTTTTTGTACGGAGTCTTTAAAGAAGTGTAATGTCAGACTCTTCTGACTAGGTTTTTTGATATTTAAGATCTTCTCTATTTCTATATAGAAATTGAATTCGGTCATTAAAAGTTTATCTTTCATTTTTAATATTGTGTACCAGTTGTGCAATGCAGTTTGTTGCTTGGGAGCTGTTACAGTGCAGCTTTAAACTAGCATTTTCTTAGGAAGATAATTTTTTTTATATTTAAATCTAAGTAATAGTGTTCATTTTAATACTTTCCAGCTATCGTTGATGCTATGGAAGTCTTTAACCAGTTCGTCTTTGGTCTCCCACCTACGATGACTTGGGAGTTCTCAATCAATGGCTAGGAAGCCACTCCTTAAACTCTCTTGAGAGTCACCTAGCAAGAGTAATCATTGAAAACTTAGATTTCAGTAACCTACATCAGCTCGATCGTCAAAAACAGACTGCGCTTGGTATTAGCGTTATTGAAGCTTGCTTGAAACAATCACCCGAATTAATTACATCATCTGGGGTGATTGGTGATTCTGTACGTCAAATGTCATCGTTAGCTAGCTCAGTCTTGCAAAGTCAGCTATCGCCTGTGCAAGTATTCCAAAAATGGACTTGGGAATTTCTCGGTCGCTTGACGCTACATTTAATGGACCAGTCACCAGAAAATGTGTCGTTTACCTTGGGTAATCTTAGTGAAGCGCTATCCGTATTACCCACTTATGTAAGTTTTATTTTTGATCCGTTTTTATTTCGTTTAAGCAATATAAAATACGAAATAAAGTAAAAAAGAAACGCTAATTTTACTTTACCTAAGGATGTGTTTCAGGGTTCTAAAGTTTACTCAGGTGGAAATCCTCATATTTGTGCTCATTGTGACTTTGTTCTTTACCAAGAAAAATTAACACATTTTTTAAGAAAGGAACAATCATAGGCAGTGCAATCGCGCTGCCCATGTAAAGAACGTTGTTGCCACAATGTTTTTTTTTTTTTTTTTTTTTTTTTTTTTTATTATTTTTTTTTTTTTTTATACCAGGGCACTTCGTATCGAAGGAGTTGTCGTAGAAACTTTGAAAAGGGCTGATTCGATTTGAAATTCAAAGGGCTAGTGCCCTTTTTAATAGTCGAAAGTAATTGGAAGGCAACTAACAACCCTTCCACGCCTTAAAAAAAAAAAAAAAAAATTGGGGGCTGTGCCCGCTGGAGCTTAGGAGCACGCCAAAAAAATCTTTTATATGTTTTCACTTTTATAACTTTACGGAAATCAAAAATTAATTAAGATTTTAAGGAATAAATATCAGCATATGTATATTAAATTGACAATGTACATTTTTTCAGTAGATTCATTTGAATTTTTTTCAGTAAAGTACAAATTATATTCTGGCTTTTAGAAAGAATAGGGTTTAGAATCCCACCCAGATTTAATTTCTGCTCGTTTTGAGTTTGACTTATTTTAATTTCAGTTTGTTTTGCGTTCCATTTATTTATTGATACTGATTTGTGGTAGTTGTATGCTTGTTAGATTATTTGATTCTATTTTTGTTCATGTTTGGTTTAATGGAGATCTTTACTTTTAAAAAAAACTTATTTTGTGCAAATAGTTTTTTTGATTAATTTACAAAAAAAGCAACATGATTTTGATAACTTTCCATATCGAAAGGTGCGATTTTAGCTGAAGATTCATGTAAGGAGAAAAAAAGAAAAAGGATGTTCATAAAAGGAAAAAGGATGGTGTTGGATGAGCATGGGAACTACGGAATAAGAGGATAATCATCATGATTTTGTTTGTTTGTATCATGCGGGGTTTAAGTTCATATTTTGTCTATTGAATAGTTTTTCTTTAAGTAGCAATCTTTATTTTTAAACCATTTCTGCTCTCCTTTTAAGGTAGAAAACTGATAGAAGCGGCAAACTCCACAATCAAAACTGTTATGTTTTTTTGTATTGATTTTGGGTCAAATTAAGATTACAAGGTTTGGCTTTCCTCGTTATTTCTCCGCGATTATCGATTTTCTGTCCGGGTCAAATTATACTCACACTTTGAAAACCGTGTGTAATCCATAAAATAAAAATCACGGCCGCTACACTGTCAATTATCTAACACGTTTATAAGGTCTCGAGTTGAACATTATTCAACTTTCAAGCATAAAATGTGTGATTGACCAATCATAGTTAAGATTTATGGCATGTTTTTCAAATTAGAACATCTGGGAGCTTGAAACAGCAATTTCCTTATATGAATCTGGTAGAGATACAAAGATATAGTGTTAGTAGGCCATAGGTAGAAACAAATTAGTGTCCATACAAGGTTTTCAAATCGATTTCAAGCTGCTTTACTGCGGTTTGTGATATTTCACAATATTGCTATCAAGCGGGAGGATATAGTAAGGTAAGGAGAAATTCGACAGCTGGAAAAATATATGGTAAGGGTAGGGAGGCCAAATCCATCAATTCCCCTGTCGACCACCAATTATGCATTGTGCCCTGAGTCCTGAGACCTGAGTCTTTGTCGAATTGTGTGGGTCCACGCTGACATAAAAATTGAATTAGTTATATTAAGGCATAATTTTTTGAAATTAGAAAATATGGAAGCTTGCGACGGCAATTTCCCTATCTGTAATATAAATCTCATAAAAGATGCAAAGACATTGAGTTAGTAGGCCATAGTTGGAAAACAAATAAGCGTTGATACAGGGTTTTCGGAATAATTTAGACTGTCTCACCTTAACGCTTCTGTAGTACAAGCGTGACGTTTAAAAAAGGACAAAACACATGTGATTGACAAATCTTGGCTTTTTGTATCGAGAGGTGTGACTATGGTGTTGTTCAAGCATAATGCTTTTTTCACATTTTTCTTTTCTGAAGATTTAATTTTGTTTATAAATGGCCCTACAGGTTTATATTAATGAACCTATCTGTCTGACTATTCTCAAATGACTTATTTTGCCTTGTTATAGTTATATGTCAATTAGTAAAAATTACACACCTTTCTTTTAACAAAAATTATTTTTATCTTTTACATTGAGTAGATAGTATTATGGTATCTGGAATAAATCGTGACACTACTAGTATTGAAACCGGGTGTCAAAGACTAGTCCAACCTTTGTTCGAGAGACTAAATTTAATCATTAGTACATCCATCAGAAGGAGTTGTTGCATCCTAGAAGTAACAGCTAATTTCCTAGTCATATTTTTTTTTAATCTGGGAACATTTCAACGAAGGTGCATGAGGAGTTAATTCTTGTCATCAGCACATCTACCAAAAGGATACGTCAATTTTCACCGAAATGGGTGGGAGTAAAAGCTTGGCTTAGGGCTGTTCCGTTCTTGAGTCTTCACCCTCGTTGAATCTTTAAGGTGTGGGGTGGGGGGGGGGGGTCAAAATCTCTAATCACCAGGTGGCCCGGGTAAAATTCACCAAAGTTGGCAACATCTATGGTTCTGGTTTTGGGTGTTGTTGCTTGTTCCCAGCTTTGTGAAGAAGGGCTGAATTTTTGTCATCTGCATCCGTCAGAAGGGCTGATCGGTTTTCAATTAAATCTGATAAGAATTTGTAGCTAGGGTTTTAGTCAAATTTTGGAGTGAAGTGTGTTCGAGTCTGATCCTATAGCTAATTCAGGAATTACCAATAGAAACAGTGCGTACGAGTCTCTAGGCATTGTATAAATTTAAAAATGATCTGGTTACTGACGGTTCACAACCGCGGAAAAAAACGTCTGTGGCTCCTCCGCTCTTTCTTTCCCATAAAAAAATTATTTCTGTAGTTATTACGTTTACCGAAAAAACAAACCTGACCATTGTTTCCTCTAAGACCTATTTCTATGCTTTGATCTGCAAGAGTTACCCGTGATTAACACAGCTGCTGCAACACGTAGCATCGGAATTGTAGCTTATTTTCCATCACAAATTTTGAGTTGCTTTTTTGGGAAGGAAAAATTTTCTGAGAAAATACAGTAAATTCGACTTTCCCCCAGGACAAGTTGCTGGAAAAAAAAAGAAAAAAACCAAAAAGAAAGAGGCCAACACAGCTACACACGCTCCTCCTCCATCCCAATCTATTTAAAGCCTCCCTCTCCACCCTCTGAAGAAGTTCCTATTTCCCTTAAATCTTTTCTCAAGACATCCTCTCACCTCGTTTGGGGACGACTTGAATGGGGCCGTCTCGGAATTTTCTATTTATAAATAGAAAAGCTCGTTATATCTTTATTATTTTGTAGGAACAGGAAGCAAGCTATGATATGATAAGACGTGCTGTGGAGGCAAACCAGCCTCAAGCAGCCTACTTTGTCCTTATTTCGTCTTCAGTTGGACATAATGTGCCTGAGTTTTGTACCACTGGCCTGGGATTACTGTCTCGTATATGTAGCAATGGGCAATACAATCAAGCTGTTGATCTTCTTCACAAGATTTTGCCCATGTTTTTTCAGTGTCCAGATTCACTGTATTCTAATCTCGAGTGAGTTAATTTCTTGTAACTTTGGGTATATTTACTTATTTAAGCTGGTCACTGTTACGAGAAATTTTGTATATAACACATTAAAACTTACCTGTTATGTTTTACAAAGCACAGTCTGATCGATCTTCCTATTTGCTTAAGAGCAAAAGAAAAAGAAGTAGTTAGTTAAAATTACGCAAGTATGTCATTTATCAGATGGGTTTTCAATCCTGAATTATGTTCAAAATCTCTTGGAATTTGTACTTCTATTAAAAATTAAGATTACTTGTTTTAGCAAAAATCAACTGAGGTTTAAAACTACTGTTCCCGCTGAGTAGTTGTTTCAAGTTCAAGTCCCCTCCTCCCACAGAGGGGCCGCTTTCTACGGACATATCGTTCTCCTATAAGTTTAAGAAGCATTTGTTAGGTAGGGGATCCCAGTGTTTTTTTCTTTCTTTTTTTTTCATTTCAATTATTGTAGAATGGACAATGGAAGTTTTTTTTTTTTTTTTTCGTGGTTATTCATTTGTTTCATAGTTAAGTGTTAGTTGCCAACCCGCTGCTGTATATTTTTTGCAACTTTTTCGGGATGGCGACATTTGTAATTTAGTTAATGTGTCTATAGTAGATCAAATTGAGTCGAAAGAATTGAAATTAATTTGAATTCAATTATAAATCATACTCATTCTTTTATATTTTCTGTCTCCTTAGAAAAAAAAATTGGCAATCTTAGAACAGAACTGTTTTTTCAGCCTTTATTAGCATGACTTTTCTTCTTCGTGTACCGTGGGGAATTAATCTTAAAAAGGAGTGTACGTTTTCACGATTTACTTTTTGTTATGTAAAAGATGCGCAAAACAGTTATGCTTATCGGATGATTAGAAACCGTCTCTTCTGCTGGTTTTGATTCGATACGGGGCCTAATTCTATATTATAAAATGTATCTATCGCTTTATTATTATGGTAACTCTTTGACTGAACTCAGTGTTTAATTGAGGAAATGGAGCTCCTCCCTGATATTGGTCCGAAGAAACTCCTTCATCTTAAAACAAACCAGAAAAATTGTGGCTTGAAAATTGTCTTTGTATATTTTGCCCCTCTCTCCTTTCCTGCAGAGGTCGATTCCATGTTACACTTATGTCGAAATCATAGGTGAAATATGGCCAAGCTTTTTTAGCCATGTGATGAGGAAGAATTTTTTGACAGGGAGTTGTTCTTACTATTTTCACCTCCCCGAAACTGTTTTTTTTTCATGCCCAACATCGTCATAATTTTGAGTGGGAAGGTCATTTGAAGCAGTTTCGGGAAGGAAATAATTTCCAATTACTTGATTTTTTTGGAAAGGAGAATGATGCAAGTAGTATGCTTGGCACTGCACTGTTACAGTTAGCTGTTAACATGAATATGAAACTCTAGATGTATCAAAAAGAGTAACATCATCTTTCATATGAGAGTTCAATCTACTGTACTACCACACGTGGAGTAATAATATGAACTTATAAATATTTTGGGTTACGGGCTTGCTACGTTTCCTTTAAAAGACTGGCAACTAAAACGTTGACAATTGTCGACAAACCTTATGATCCATCAATGGCCTTGGGGAATCTTTATCCTTTATTCACGTTTATAAATTTTTTTAAACCAAAATGTTCCATTCCGTTGTCTATCTACGTGGATATTTAAATCTATAAGTGTCTATCATCTCATATAGGGCGTTATCTCTAAGTAAAGAATGTAAATAGTTTTTTTTTTTTTCTGGCATTAAGTGTAGCCGTTTCTTTTTCAAGTCTTTTCTTGTATACTATGTTCTTTTCTTTTGAGGTACATAAGTCTTATGTCACATATTTTAATGGAAGAGACAGGTTACATTAAATTTGCAAAGAGCATTATCGTCACTCAACAATTGGACCTTCACATCAAGCGACTTGGAGCTGCTATTGAAGATCATTTAATCAATTTTAAAAGGTAAGCTAGGTAGTTAGTTAGTATTTGAAGTGTCATTTTTCTTTCGAACGTACCAATGGTTTACCATTTAAGTAAAGGCTAATTCACATTGAGAATTTTAGACTTGGGTAAAAATAGCTTGTGAAGTGGTAAAATAAAATCCATCATGTCTTTTAATCAAGCACTGATAGCAGGGGTACCACTACCTGAGTGGTTATCTAGAACCAGTCATTGTATGCCAACACTCAAAGAGGGGCTGTCGATTCTTTTACCTAGGCTTTCTAACCTTTCGTAATAATTGTCTCATTAAGTATCTTCGCACTATAGTAACCTGCAGTACAATATCATTAAACCTGTTGCTGAGAGAATAAATGCTTCTGTCCCAAACACCGATGGACTCTAGACAGTATGTATTAAAGGGACCTTCTACCTCCTCACGCCCTGTATTTATGACCACCAGGTGAAGGGGAACCAGTTTCAGTTATGGACTAGTGTCTGCTCCCTCCTTGCTCTTTGCTTCGCTTTTACACATACCTTACAAACCCTTTTGACACTACACTTCTCCACCACCTGAGTGTCCTGGAGAAATCCCTGCAGTGAAGTTGAGTCACTGTATACTCAGCTCTTGCTTATTAGATGTGATACCCTTAAACTAAAAAATAAAAGGGTCTGCAACGGATTTAGATTCTCATTTTAACCTTGGAATTGACCTCAAATTCAACTGTGAAGCACCTCGACCTGAAAAAGGACGCAGTGATTTTAGTACTTGTTGCAAACCAAGAATCCTCTGATGCTTCATTTGCCTTGACCATTTTTGTGGTAGATGTCGCCCTTAAAACACGAACGTTTTTGAGCCTTAGAACCCAGTTTAATCTATTTATCTTTCCTGCACAAAGTTAATGCGTCCATTAGCGATGCTTTCCTTCTGGTTTACAGCGTTGACATATTTTAATTTTATCTCCCTTATATTGTTTCAACTGTTTAATAGAAATAACCCTTGGATATTTATTGGTTGTCAAGCCAATCTGCAGCAGATCGGCTTGACAACCACATCGGCTTGACAATAGCCGGGTCGGGTTTACCTTCGCTTACACCTTCAGTTGAAACACTCAAAAAAACACGTTGTGAATTTCTTTTTTTTTTCAATCTTGTTAGAAATACAAGTCAGCTTCTACTCGTTGTTTAATTCTCAATGTGAAAACATCTAAAATCGGATATCATTTCGTAACAACAATTGGCTTAGTGAAGTATAATCCTCTCAATTAATTCAGTGACCCAGTTGATTAAATGAAATAACAGAATTTTACTGAAGCTATTTTCCCAGAGAGGGTTTATATTTTAATCACGCACTGGAATTTTTTGATGATAAAAGCATTAAAGATGCCAAAGCGGAGTTTTGGGGAATAGCAGAACCAAATAAAGCTGTTCTAAATTGGCAGGATGACCTAGCTTCGTATAGAAATTTGAAAGATATTTTGGACTTGCTGCGTCAGTGTGACTCTGATAATTTCCTGCGGCCTACTTTTGTCATTGTCTCACCTGCTGAAGTGCCGGTTATCCTGCTGTAGCTTATTCCAGGTTGGCCAGTAAGATTAGCTCCCTAGACCGAACCCTTAAACAGATAAACGAAAAAGTGACATCATATGATCTGAATTTTCCCTCCTTGCCCAGTGCCTCGTTTAAGCCAATTGTAAATACATCCACTACTAATACAGTGATCTCTGGAATTTCTCCCGAGCTTAATAATCCTGTAAAACGCCGCGATATAAAATATAGGGACACCAAGCTATTCATTCTATTAAGCCATCGTGCAACGAACTTTTAGTGCATATTGACCTAGTCGCTGCAAAGGACTTTTGTGATGCGGTACCTAGTGTTCTGAAGTACGATGCAGAACTTCAAGAGCGTAAACTCGTTGGATTAGTTAAAGGCATACCGCTAGATTTTGGTGAAGTTTGTTCTTGGGGCATGAAGGAGTCGTTGACGCTAAGCGCGTTGGACAGTCCTTGACTGTTAAGGTATTCTTCTCCGAGGCTTCTGGGCTTTCAAATGCACTACGTCTCGGACTTAAGGTAGAATTTGAAATTTTCCAAGTATTTGAGTGCCTCCGTCCTCCCCGCTGCTGTTATAATTGCCAGCCGCATGATCATGTGAAGGCCAATTGCACCAGCCCTCCCGCTGTTCTCGCTGCAGCGGTACGCATTTATCGACAAAAGATGCACCATGCTTGGCTGAACCGAAATGTGCGCTATTTGGTGAAGGCCACGTTGCATTTGGTCTAAAGTGCCGCGTACTCCGCAATGCCATAGCTAAGTGTGCCTCGAAAAAGAAATGACTGGAACAGTAACGTTTTCTGTGTATTCTTTCAACATAAATGACACCAAAAACAAAGACTATTCAATAAATCAGAAAATGAACATCTCTTGCCGGCTGTAAGTGTTAGTTCACTAAACAGAAGTAACGAACATGTAGTTTATAAAACCAGAGTCAGACATACGAGGGGCAGACCTTTTGGAGGTTTGCATGTCTTGTGAGTAATAGAATTTCTTGCTTTATCCCCAGTGCATGCACTCTTACGATAACTTTATTGGCTTTCGATTTGCAGACCTAGTGATTATCAATACTTACCTACCTTATGATACAAAAAAAAAAAATTGTCACTTACTAAATTCACAAAAGTTGTATCATCTCTGAAGAATTTCCTTCGAATCATTGAAAGTCATAGCTGTAAATGCATCATTGTGGGAGACCTTAATTGTGACATAAATAGTGAGTCAACTCGGTCTTATCTTGTACTTCATTCTTTGCCAGATGGATATCAGATAGTAGTTAAGACTGCTGAATTTTCGTATTTTCATAATAGTGGAAGTGTGTCAGATATAGACCATTGTGTTTGCTCCGCTGGTGGGATATGCTCGAGTGTCGAGGTTCATGATAAAGAAAGAGATTTGATCACTTCCCCCTATCCTTTACGTCTCTGTTTTGCATTCTTCTGGCCCGAATCAGTGTGAATCTTCTGTACGGGGCACGAAATGGTATAATAAGTGTGAATAGAATAAAGCTTACTGGACTTCATATATCTGTAATTTGGAAACTGCTCTCATGTGTAACAGTTCCCTACCATTTACTTTGTACCAGTGTCTTCTGGCCTAATGCTCGATCACAACTCAATTCTTACTATTCTGAGATTGTTGCCTGCCTCAAACAAGCTGAGGCTATTGCCGTCCCTGTTTCGCGTATTTGCTCGAAAACTAGAAGTTCTTTACGGAAAGAGGACCCGCAGTTAAAAATTGTTAAAAATCGGGCAAAAATGTGGCTTCGGATACGGAATGTGTGTGGCCGCCCCACTTTGGGTCATGTATTAATATTAAAAGAACAACTAAGTCTGATTTCAAATCTTACTTGCGAAGTGTTTGGTATATGGGTAAGGAATTTCCCGAAAAGTCCTCGGCAATGGAGTGTAGTGGTGAATTTTAGTAAAAAAAACCCGTCTCCTTCGTCCAGTTTAATTCCTGGTGATTCATGGGTTAGTCATTATTCGACAATTTTCAGTACAGTTAATAATGCAGTTTATTCGGAGTTTTCTAGACTGCTTGATTCATTTATTCCGCTTGGGCTGCGCCAGAAAGATACTATCCCTATTAGTGCTGAGTCTGTTGTGAAAAGTATTAAAAGACCAAAATCTAAGTCGGTTGATTTGGATGGAATTTGAGTTTGAACATTTAAGAGTTTATTCTCCCGAGTTGATTGGCCATCTGCAACTACTTTGTCAGATGTGTGTTAGTAGCTTACTAGTGCCTGACTCTTTCCTGTGTGGTACCGTTACCTCTGTTCTGAAGAGAGGGAAGAATCCGCTTAATTGTGGATCCTACCGCCCTATCACTGTAGCGTGTAGATTATTTCGGAGACCACACTGCCTTTCCATGACGATATTTAAAAGTTCAAATAGGGGTAAAATCCTTTTAATAGACAGTGATGATGAAAATAGTGATAGAAAGTCACAAAAATACCAGATATATCGGTCACGTATACCGTCATCAGTAGTAAAACTAAACTAAAACAATTTAAAACAAAAGTTTATATACAAAATCAAATAAACTACATATGTTTAATTCTCTAATTCTTTTCAAAGAAAAGGCGGAAGCTAAACCTCTTTGACCTTATTGGATTCGGTTTATTAACATTCAATGATATAACACTTGGACAGAGGTCAACTACATTGGGTGAATTGAACTTTACCTTGTCAGATTTTAATAAATTATCATAGATAGAATTAAGCCCAAATTCACCTGTGTCCCGATTCAAAGCAATATTCTTGAATAAAATTTTCTTTATTTCAAGAGTCTCACGAAAATTTTGCTTTAAACCCCGATTCCTAGAAATTAAAGAGACATTATCGAACAAAATAAAATGGTCTGGAAAATTGAAAATATGTTCTGAAAGGGCTGAAGTAAAATCTTCAGACTTAGAATCTTGCTTTAAAGCCGAAGAAATAGAATCTTTATGTTGTAACAATCTCATTTCCAAATTCTGGTTAGTATGTCCCACATATGAGCTTCCGCAAGTAGTTTTATTTGATTTTGTATATAAAATTTTGTTTTAAATCGATTTAGTTTAGTTTTACTACTGATGACAGTCACTGCATATGTGACCGAAATATCTGGTATTTTTGTGAATTTCTGTCACCATTATCATCATCACTGCCTATTAAAAGGATTTTATCCGTATTTGAACTTTTATTTATCGTCCTGTAGCGTGTAATTTAAGTAAACTATTTGAATAAGTATTGCTCCCATTTTATTCATAATAAGGTGGATTATGATGCAAATCAGTTCGGTTTTAAGTCGTTGATAGGATGCCAGCATGCCCACCGCATACTTGCAACAGTGTTACAAGAAGCACATCGTTTAAAAAACGGAAGTTCATTTTTGCGCGTTAGAACTATTTAAAGCTTTCGGTACTGTTTGCCACTCTCAGGCATGATTTCTGGCACGTTTGGGTGGGAATAGTTTAGTTATTTATTTTTGTGCTTTGATTTTTGTACCAGAATTCATATGTTCAGTTGAGGCAGGGTCCCCGGGCCTTTGGTAAAATCCCGGTTAGATCTGGAGTCCGTCACGGTGGTGTGCTTTCACCTCATATTTTTAAAGCCTGTTTATTGAATGTCGTTAATAGGATACCGTTTTTTTACTCTTCAGGGTTGTCAAATGTCTCCTATATTGCATATGCAGATAATATTCTGCTTGTTAGCAGGTCAAACTTTACTTTAATGAAGTCTGTGCAACTTATATCGCGGCTGTATCGGGAAATTGGATTAAGCCTCAATACTGATAAGGCGAATATTTAGTGTTAAATTCAATTTATTCAGCAACGCCGCTTGATTGCGGTTTATTTTCTGTAAAATGTGTCGAATCTTTCCGATGGCTTGCGATTATATTGCCAATCGCTTACGTTATTCTGTTTTCGGGCATTGAGTGATATTAAAGAGAAGCTGAAACTGGGGTACGTGAAAATTGTCCCCAACAGGGGAAAGATATAATAGAAAAGCACTGGCTAAATTGTACTCGAGTTTTTGTGACCATGCGGTTTTGTTCCCAGCTGGCCTTCACATCCTGTTTTGACCAGGGGATATTAGCGATGTTAGAATTATGTATTTCCGATATTGCACGTTTTTATTGTATCTGGCTCGCAGATACAGTAATAGAAAGATTATACGGTTTTTGGCGCTCCAGATATTGTAGATTGTATTGTCAGACAAAGTAGCCGTCTTCAAGAGAATATTTATGCTACCCTGGGTGTTAACCACCCGGATAGCCATATCGTATTGAGTGTATTTATTTATTTGTGTTGATGTTACATGTTTTTTTTTCTTCTCTCTTTTCTTGTGTTACTCCTCTTCGTTTTCTGTATAGTGGGTTAAAAATAAATTATTATAAATGAAGGAATGTATTTTTTTTTCAATTGAGCTTTGTTGAAATATACAAAGAAAAAAGAAGCAACTTATGTTGATAATTTCGGAAATTAGGAAACCGCCTTAATAACCATGAGATTTGGGAACCATCTTACGTGCCTGTCTGCCAGTACGAAGAGGCAGACCTACCGCACAAGGAAAAATTTGCATTGTTAATGTTCTAATTTTAAGAACTCTTGTCTGTTTAATAATGCTTTTAAATTCTTTTAGCTTTCTATAATTGTATAAATTTGTTAATAGCTCAAACGATAAATACTCTTGCCTGAGAATATCATCAGACTCAGCTGTGGTTTGTATTGAAGTTTTTTCGTACTGCATATCTTGCCAGTTTGTCTAGTTAATACAGTATTTTGTTTGAAAATTGAATGAATTTTCAGAATTTCGATTCCAGATAAAGTGCAATTCTCTTGAAGTAAAAATGTCCTGCAGCCTTTTTTAGCTAGTCTGGTTAATATGGTATTTGGTTACAAATTGAAAGAATTATGCAGAATTTTCAAGTGAAATTCTCTTGAAGTAAAAGGCTAGTGGCAGCATTTCTAGTTAGTCTAGTTAGTATGGTATTTGGTTTGCCTATTGCAGACAGTTGTCAGTGATCAGACTGAACTGTGTCTCTGCTGGCTTTAGCCTGAGAAACAGTGACTCAAGAAGACAAACCTCTTCAGATGGAGTTGAGCGTTTGTACTTCTAAAAGATTTATTATTGGTGCTAGATGAAGGTCTTCAAACACTTTTAGAAAATTCAGTGCTAAAGCTGAAGGTTTAAATGAGGGCCTGGCATCTCGGTCGAGAAATATGCTAGTCATTTGTTCTTAATCCGTTCGTGCCGGCCACTCCAAGCACCATGCAGTTTGTTAACTTCCTGGAGACCTGTTTGAAGGGATAGAAAAAAATGTATAGGCTCCTTGTTAATTGAGGTGGCTACTGTGGACTGTTGTGACGTAGATAAAATTAACTTAAATGGTTTGCTAAGTCCATTTAAAAGAAGAGAGTAATGTTTGAAGCATCATTTTGAATTTTTTGGTGTGAAATGAAAAGAAACCTTTCAATGGTAAGGCAGCAATAAAACCCCTGGAAGCTTTAGACGGCTGATTCCTCCTTCCGATGATTCACGAATTCCATTTGAAATTTCTAAACTATAATGCTATATTGCAAAAAAAAAAAATGATTGCTTTTGCCTCTGTGATCAGTTGTTTTTGACAAATTTGGTAATTATTCTCAGATATTATCAACCTTGCCAGTGACGAATGAATCTACATTTTTAACAAGGATTAGAAGTCTATATTAAAGTAAAAATAGTTTCCATACTTTAAAAAATGTATTCGTATCTATAGTTTGCATACAAAATGTAAAAAAAAGAGTGAGCTTGGTTATAATTTAAAACACTTTCTCTTCTTTTTAGATTGGCTCATTTTTACGTCTTTGCTTTGCAATGTAAATATGTCACCTTTGCCATGAAGGGGACTCAGTTAGAGCAGTCTGGACTAAATGATTCATGTTTATTTCATGCATCAATTCTCGCACTAATTATCACCTCCTCTTCAGATCATGGCTCGTTTCTAAAAATGAAGGCGAGTTCATAAAAGACTAGTCATTAACAAATAGGGTTGTAAGGATTTAAGTCTAAAAATGTGGTTATTTTATTATTATATATGTAGGTTTTGTATGCTCATGATAGAAGTGTGTGTTCATATAACTGAACTTTTACTTGAATATTTTTATCCTTTTTAGGTACAACCTTACGACACCGTTACCAATCGTCTCCTTATGGCTAGAAACTTTGTTCTGTTTACCTAAATGGAACACCAATAAAAATGTGCTGTTTATTGCTGATGTCATCACCCGTGCAGCTTTTTTTGTGAGACATCTCGTCGGTATGTCCTAAATTTGTTTGAAGATCTAATAAAGGTAAGCTCCCTTCTTTTGGTTGGTATTGATTGGTTGATCAAAATAAAGTCGAAAAATTAAAGGTTAATCAAGTTCTAAAAACAACATAAGATAAATCTTTGGGTGTTATCAATACCGATATCAAAGTTTTGAGACTTTCATTAGTAGGCTGTGACTGTCTGACAGAAAATTTGGAATTTTCTTAAATTTTCAATAAGTTTACTAGCTAAAACCGTCGGCTGATGGTCTTCACATTTACTCAAAGATTTAATTAGAATAATGTTTCAGCTCAGCTGCAGATATAGGCAGTATTACCAGCTGCGTCAATTCATGAAAATTTAGCGGCGGCAAAATATATTTCAAAAATCTAGGAGGGGTGAGGGGGAAAATTTGTCGTTTCAATTTCTTAGTAAAAATACCAAAAAAAGCCTTGTCGATGAAAATACCCTAAAAACGGTATTTATAAAATCTGGGTTGGGGGGAGAATAACATCAGGATTCATCTAATTGAATCCTTAGATGAATCCTTAAATAAATAATTAGATGAAGACCTTCATCTAATTATGCCCATCAATCAAACTAGCCCAAGTAATAATCTTTCTTATAAATTACCTTTTTATCGCCAATGCTGCGTCTTTTACAAAATTATTTGCTATCTAATTCCTTGTAAACAATAGGGAAGATCATCTGTGGTATTGAAACTAACAAAAAACCCTAAAATCTCATTTAACTCTACTATAAGCTTCTTCCATAGAGGTGTGTGTCAAATAAACACATTCCTTACTCTTTCTCCATTTTTTTTTTTTATCAAAATGGATATACTAGTTTTGCATATAGAAAGTCTTTTTTTGTGTTATTAAAAGAAGCAGGAACTGTACAGCTATTATCCAGTGAATCATCAGTTTCCAGTATCAAAGCTACTATTTCTGTCTCTGTTGGTTGTCCAGCCTTATAACGCCATGGATATATTTGGAAAATGTATCATTTCGCTTAGAGATAAGTTGAGATGAATTTCTAAAGTTTTTTACCTCCCCAAAAGGTAAAAAAAATTTATGTATAGAAATTCTTCTAGATGCTTATGACGAATTTTAAAAAATTTTCACCCTCCTCAAAAGGTGAAAAACTTTTGCGTATAGAAATTCTTTTTAATGCTTATGATGGATTTTTGAAGTTTTTCACCTCCCGAAAAGGTGAAAAACTTTTGCGTATAGAAAGTTTTTTTCTATTAAAAAAAAGAAGAAGGAACTGTATAGATACTATCCAGTGAATCATCAATTTCTAGTATCAAAGCTACTATTTCTGTCTCTGTTGGTTGTCCAGCCTTACAACGCCATGGATATATTTGGAAAATGTATCATTTCGCTTAGAGATAAGTTGAGATGAATTTCTAAAGTTTTTTACCTCCCCAAAAGGTAAAAAAAATTTGTGTATAGAAATTCATCTAGATGCTTATGATGAATTTTAAAAAATTTTCACCCTCCTCAAAAGGTGAAAAACTTTTGCGTATAGAAATTCTTTTTAATGCTTATGATGGATTTTTGAAGTTTTTCACCTCCCGAAAAGGTGAAAAACTTTTGCGTATAGAAAGTTTTTTTATGCTATTAAAAAAAAGAAGAAGGAACTGTATGGATACTATCCAGTGAATCATCAATTTCTAGTATCAAAGCTACTATTTCTGTCTCTGTTGGTTGTATAGCCTTATAACGGCATGGATATATTTGGAAAATGTATCATTTCGCTTAGAGATAAGTTGAGATGAATTTCTAAAGTTTTTTACCTCCCCAAAAGGTAAAAAAAAAATTGTGTATAGAAATTCTTCTAGATGCTTATGATGAATTTAAAAAAATTTTCACCCTCCTCAAAAGGTGAAAAACTTTTGCGTATAGAAATTCTTTTTAATGCTTATGATGAATTTTTGAATTTTTTCACCTCCGAAAAGGTGAAAAACTTTTGCGTATAGAAAGTGTGTTTTTATGCTATTAGAAAAAAGAAGAAGGAAACTGTATAGATACTATCCAGTGAATCATCAATTTCTAGTATCAAAGCTACTATTTCTGTCTCTGTTGGTTGTCCAGCCTTATAACGCCATGTATGTTTTTGAAAATTATATCATTTCACTTAAAGGTGAGTTTGGGATACATTTTAAAGATAGTAGAAATTTCATTTAGAACGCAGTTCTATGCGTAATCTTATATACTTAAATATTGTGCAACCGAAGGAAATTTGTTTGTTTCTGTTTCTTGTACCTAATAAACATCTCAAAATGCGTAATTTTTGTATATGCAGCAATAACTGAGAAATGCCACCAGCAATTCCCTTAATCCATGAGATGGTAGCCCATTCTATGCATGAGAATCATCATTTTTTAATATCATATTCAATGTGAAATTTAGAAAAAGTAATTACTACTACTACTCACACCTCACTGCAGTACCAAGCCGGTTGATTCCAACTCAACTATACATGTTCCTCCTAGGGTCGTTACTTGCTAAAATGTTTGGGGGGGGGGTGAGGAATTTTACCAACTGGCATGCCACTTCTATTTTTTTTTATCAATAATTAACATGCTGTCCAATTAAAATAAAATACGTAAAATACCTACGCGAGTCGGTAAAACCGTTGCATCTACCGACCCAGTTTGAGATTTCGGTGAATGTCCTGTCACTATTTCCGTGCTCTTTATTTAACCAAATGGAATATTGTGGTACCATCTGTAAAAGCACGGCAGGAGTCGGGAAAACTTTTACGGTTACCGACCAAGTTCGAGATATTGTGGATTACATGTTAGTATTTTAATGGTCTTTATTTAACCGAAAAAAAAAATCTTGCCGACTCATTTTTTTCCCGAGTGACCAAAAACACTGGGGAGGTTCCCCCCTCCCCCCATACGTGACCGCCCTGGTTCCTCCTCTATCCTAATCTATTCAAAACTTTACTCTTTACCTTCTCCCCCATAATTCATGTTGCCTTTAAATTCTTTTGTATGTCTTCTTTCTACTCCATTTGGAGGAGGCTTCCTTTTGTTTTCTCCCAGATGAACAGCCAAAAAGTACAGTCTTCTGCAATATGGCATTCTTCATGTAAAACATGGCCTAGCCATCTTAACCTATTTTTCAGTATAGCTTGAGAAAGTGGAATCGGACAATATTTTTCGCATAGCTTACTGGTTGATATACGGTCAGCCAAACGAGTACCTTATTTCCTTAGACACTTGAATGACTATATCATTAAGTTTAAAAAAGAAGATATCTAACAAATACTTATTAGCCTTTCGACGCACCTAGGTTTCAGAGCCGCACTTGACAGTCTCACCTCGATTATCAGGAATGGGTATTGTTGTCATTCGTCTCATTTTCTCTTTGATCGATCTCCAAGTTGTCCATGTGCAATCAGAACTTCTTGATGATTTATCATGATATTTTATTCTCAACTTTCTTGGCATTTTAATTAGTGAGCTATTATAGATAGATGATTTATCATGATATTTTTATCCTCAACTTTCTTGGCATTTTAATTAGTGAGCTATTATAGATACTAAAAAGCATAATATTCTATTGGAATAGGAATGCAAATTTTTGTTTTATGTAGATGATTTTCTTTCATAAATGCATCGTAAATTTGATTAACTTTTCTATGGTTTCTTTTTAGGGTTTTTTTTTTTTACAGAAAAAAATATCTTAGAAGGGAATGTAAATTAAAATAATAATTAAAAATAATATTAACAATATTTAATAATTTGATTGTTAGGAATCATCTTGCAATTTTTGTTCAAGGATGTATTAAGGTCTTTTTCACTCAATAGCGAATTTTATTCAACCTCTCCCATTGATTCTTTTACTCCATCAAATCCAATGCGAAAAATATTGGTGCAGCACCATAGGATTCTTTCAACGCTTTTCCACTTTATAGACTTTGACAATTTGACAGTTCTTTGACAATTATACAATAGTTATTTTGACAATAGGTTCTTTGAAAATTATACAATAGCTATTTGTTTTAGAATCAAAAGGAGCAGCCGGAAGAGATAGGACTCTTCCTCGATTGCTGGGAATAGTTGGCTCAATGGGCAGCAAAACTTTGGCTCATCCTCTTATACCTCTTCCAACTCTACCTGACTTCCCATGGCTAAGTTGGTTTGCACTAAAGTCCTGTTCAAACATGGAAATCGGCGCCGGGTCTGACTTGTGGCATTTGTTTTTTGAGAAATTTTTCGTCTGGAAAATTTAGAACGGCAGAACTGGCTTTCAAGGTATAGATGCCCTGCCTTTGCCTTTCAATTAACCCCTCTTTTTTAAAGCGGTAATATAGGTATTCGTACTGTAATCTATGGAGGGGGAAGAAACAGGGAAATGTAAAAACCAGATAAGACCCCTATGTCTGGCTTCCTATGTACATGCTTAGGCAATATATGTACATTATTATTGCGTAGAAAGTTATACTTTAAAGAAAACATTGATAAATAGTATTTCTTTCACGATTATAAAAAACAATAATAACAGGGGAAATTTTAAGGACTCTTGGCTTTTACAAGGACTCTATTGGCTTTTATAAAAAAAACAATAATAACAGGGAAAATTTTAAGGACTCTATTGGCTTTTATAAGGTATCTATTGGCTTTTATAAAAAAACAATAATAACAGGGAAAAATTTTAAGGACTCTATTGGCTTTTATTTGTCCCGGCTGATTATAAGAAAATTATAAGTTTTATTTTTGAGATTGACGCTTAAAAGCTAAGATAACACACATGTTTCAGTGGCACTGCTGAGAATTAAAATTATGCTCTTTGTCTCTGAATGGTCTTCCGTTATATAATAGATATATAATGCATTCGATATTAGTTAACATAAATTTTTGGTTCCTACATTACACAGATTAGCTGTAATAATTTAATGCCAAATAAATGTAATGTTAACATAACTAACCCACAGAAAGTTTCCTATTTGCAACTAAGCCCACTTTAAAATTTTTCCAAGATCTATATCAAATAGCCTACTTTTATAAAACTGGTTTTCTATTTTAACCCGAAAAGGAGAAGAAGAAAGTAAAATATAATATGAGCAAAACAAAATCTAATGTAAAAACCAAAAATAAGACTTACCCGGATATAAAAAATGACTGGATTTAGAAAAACGCTTATTCAAGACTAGATTAATAGTTTTTAATACCAGCACTTTGACATCCTGGAACGGTGTCATGAAACGCCATATCGGTGAAACTACTGGTCTTCAATAAAGCAGTCTCATTGCACGATCGTTATTTTTTTATTTTTTTGTTACTTATTTTGATTTTTTTTGTTACTGTTTATTCGCTATTTTTGGAAATTTGCTTTTATTTCTTTTCGTCTTTTTTTTGTTTTTGTTTTTATCCTTTTTTGCTACTGAGCTTTTTTTTATAGTCCTGAACAGGAGGGACAAAACAAATTACTGGTATCATTATAAAAGTGATTAAACAACTCTTGAAACTTCAAAGCTGTTGAATTCGTATGTTTTAAGTTCTTGTGGGATTTTAGGTAGCCTTGACAGGGAAAAAAGGCAGTGTCATTTTCAGCCTTAGAACAATTTTTTTTACGTAACCAAAAGATAGCTCGTGCTTTGCTGAAAGATTGTTGGGACAAGATTGACTATGTACTAAGTTGTTACTTCTATGATGACCATGTTATTTTGCACGATTGTTATTTTTGTTATTTTGATTTTCTTTCTTTTACTGTTTAGTCGCTATTTTTAGAATTCTGCTTTTATTTTTTGTCTGTCTTTTTGTTGTTTCTTTTTTTTTGCTACTGAGCTTTTTTTTTTACAGTCCTGAATAAGCGGGGACCTTATAGAAATGAGTAAACAACTCTTGAAACTTCGAAACTCTTGAATTCGTATGTTTGAGATTCTTGTGGGATTTCAAGTAGCCTTGAGAGCGAAAAAAGGCAGTGTCATTTTCGGTCTTAGAACAATTACTTTTTTTAGTTCACTGAAAGACAGTTGGCGCTTTGCTGAAAGATTGTTGGGGCAAGATTCACTATGTACTTTATTTGTTGCTACTATGGTGATCATGGTATTTTGTTGAATTCTTGTCTCGTAACTTTATTTGAAACATTTATTTCTTTACAAGATTTTTATATCTCTTATCTTTTGTTTCTTTTTGGGAGGGGGGATGGCAATTTCAAAAGGTTTTTCTGGAAATAAGCTATTGTGATTATAAGCTCTTTAACAGATCCTTTAACATTGATCATAGTCTTATGTGTGGGACCTGCAAAAATTATGCTGAAATAATGACAAGATTATGGAACCGTGAGTTTGGCCCTTTGTTTTAGACCCTGTAAATTCAAACCTTTTGCGAAAGAAATAAGATAAAAGTTTCAAGGTGATCTTTTCAATTTGTTCATTCAGTTGTTTCTCTCTTTCCTCTGAAATGAAATGTTTTTGTTGTTTTTTTTTTCGTTTGAGTCTTCTTTTTTCACATTTGTGTTCTACATAATCCAAGAAGGTAGAGTACTTATAAAATATCTGAAAAGAATAATTTCAGTCATCCATGGCAGAAGTGGGCCAAGTTTCGCTTCTATTTTGTGACCTTACTCTTTTTCGTTGGATCGAAGGATACCTACAGCTTGAAGAAGGACATCAAATGGAAACTCTTTATTTGCAAGAATTTTTTCAATTATATCTCGAAAGATCTCCTAAATCCAAGTAAGAATCTTTTTATTTTTAGTTTTATATTTAAGCTTTATTATGATTTTTAGAAAAAAAAAAAAAAATGTGATCTGTAGGAATAAATGTTAAATTTTTCTTATATATTCAAAAGTCTCTTGAACTAAAATATGAAGTTGAATATCTATTTTTTTTGTCGTTCTTGTAGATGCTATTTTAAGAGAATAAAAATAAAGCAGTGAAACTTGAACTGAAAAAAAATCTGATATGCTATTCTCTGTAAAAACTATTTAAAAACTTCATATTTCACATTTTTATTCTTCCAGGGAGTGGGCTAACTTTCAGGTATAGAAATTAAGAGTAAGTGGGAGCTTCTGTTCTATTGACCAGAATCTGTATTCTGTGAAAAAAAAAAAAAACTTTGAATTTGGAATTTTTAAGTCATTAGGAGACTGACATATGATTTTATACTGAAAAATGATTTTGATACTGAAATATAATCTAGAGTTTAGTAATATTCTATTCAATAGAACTCTTAATTTATATACCCGAAAGTTGGCCCCACTCTGTCTCTTCAAGACATGTAACTTCAGTACCAACACTTTCTGACTCTGAATTCATAGGTTAATGTGGTTGCTTAATGAGGAACCTGATCAGTCCAGCTAGTCGCAAGTATTTTTCACAAGCAATTGTTCTCAGTTCCAAACAACTTTTTTCTACAGTTTTAGACAGATTCAAAAATTTGCATCTATATGTCAATAATGGATACAATATTTCTGTTGAACAGGCGCAGCTTCAGAGAGAGTACTTGCTACGTCTCCAAACACTGTTTAATTTAGAGAATGTTGTACCTGCATATCCAGTTCGAAGCACAATCTCTCTTTCACAAATGTCGTCTTGAGTTATTGTTCTACCTCGGTGCA
The DNA here is from genome assembly GCA_027921565.1 of Artemia sinica. Taxonomy (NCBI): domain Eukaryota; kingdom Metazoa; phylum Arthropoda; class Branchiopoda; order Anostraca; family Artemiidae; genus Artemia; species Artemia sinica. The sequence goes on along the minus strand of JAPEVW010000070.1, from coordinate 637,037 downwards.
TGGATCTTCCCCAATTTCTCTTTCCCAAGTTTTAAACCTGCTGCAAGTGAAGTGATAATGCCATTTGACATCTACTTGGTATTAATTACATGATGTGAAGCTCCGTTCGAGCGGCTTTGAAAATCCTTAATATTCTGTTGCATATCTTTAGTGAAATGAGCAAGAATAGCTATTTCGTCAGTAAAATTGCAGTCGTAGAGTGTCTCTCTGAGAGTTTAATTGTAAATTACCACAGAATTTGCAAGGTCCCAAGACGAATTCTACAACTAAGGCAAATAAAACTGGGTATAAGAGGTATCCTTACCTCGCACCAGATTCTACAGTAAACCACTCTATGTCCATGCTCAGTCTGGACTGCATCCAACTGTCCTTCATACAGGGCTTGGTCGTCTTTATAATTTTCCCTAGGATTCCAGAAAGCCAACAAATTCTCATGTTCCATAATGGACTGACTCAAAAGTTTCAAAAAATTCTATGACAACTAAGGTGATCTGTACACGTTTGATGCTTCAAGCAGTACCCAAAGGCTGAAGAGTAAGTAGCAACATCCATTTGGTCGAAAACCGTGTTGCTCGTCTCATACAGACTCTGCTTGTCTTTGAATTCTATTTAATATAATTTGACAGAAGCTATCACTTCTAATCGTCTGAATTATTATTCATCTCCAGTTGCCGCTTACCAATTTATTTCCTTTCTTGAAAAGTTTGATGATCATAACTTTCTTCCGTTCAGATGGGAGAGCCTCGGCACTCCAGACATTCGTCAACAGTAAGAAGTTTTATGGTAGCCTATTGGATTGATTTATACCGCTGGCACCACTTATTGGAGGTGTAAGGTAAGGGGGTCATCACTTATTGATGCAAAAATGGCGCAAAAAGGTTGCTATGCCACTTACTCGAGGGGGAGAACCCCTTGCCGGCCCAAAGTAGTGGGATTCCCGCGGTTACTCTAACGGTTCCGTGTCTACTAGCATGGTCGAATGGTCCCAGTGGCCACTTTTAAGGCCAAGGGTTACCGGTAATATTTCTAACTATCTCTTTAGACTCGACCTAGGCTGAAAAGTCAAAGATTATATAGTATAAAAAAAATCTTACTGTATTCAAGACACGCTACAAAAAGGAACTCAAAAACGGAACTAAAGGTAAAACTCTTACGATTCACCAATACACTTTAAGACACGCGCTTGCGCGCGCACCTCTGACCAAAGGCGATGAATGGCCGAATCAAAATGAAATTCCCAGCATCCTTTGAAGCTTTTCAAGCTGTAAATTTAAGCAGTATGAGTCATCGCTCAACTGGCTTTTTCAAACACTCGATAATTAGTGAATTCTTCAGACATCGTAATAAAAGCTTTCCCAGGATTTAGATATGTAACATAAATGAAGTTAAATTTATAAAAAGGACATTTTTCTGAAACAAAAGAGGCCATAGGTCCCAACACCTCCCTCCTAAAAAAAAATGACCGCCATCACGCCATGGGTCAGAGCACAAAACAGAAACATAAAATAAATAACATCAACTTCAAAATCACCAAACTTGTGTATCTTTTCTTCTTTCTTCCACCAATGCCTGTACTTCCACCGCTTCAGGATTCGTCGTCATCCCCACGTCTCTACCGTAGAACCACCATCGTCTAGATCGTATAGCTTCCGCATTTGGTTTTGAAAATTAAAGTTCCCAAGATTCGCAGAAAATGATCGTGCGCAGCACAGCCAAAAATACAAATTTTCTCGCTCTCACGAATTTACATTTGAGAGGAGCAGAGAATCATTTCCTGGCACTTTCGATGATGCCAGCCATCATGAAAAATTTGGCTGCACTAGCCTCTTAATTTCCATCTGCGGAAACAACCCCACATTTCAATAAAAAAGTAAATTGCCCCTTGGCATAATTTCAAACAATCCAAGGCCGAAAATACACAGGCCTCTGAAAACGATAGGGATACAGGGAAATCCAAGGCACAAAAGTTTGCTCACTCCCTGAGTCAATTACCATTTCGGTCAATTTTCCGTTTAATTTTCCTTCTATTTTATGTGATTTCACAAACTCGTCAATATTTTCTTCATTATGTGCTATAGCCCAATTTGTTCTTTTATAGGTTACTTTCTCATCTTTATTATGGCAATTTTTAGAAAAGGCTCTGAGAAATCAATTTTTACCAGATTATCATCATTTTGAGTATCAAGCATTTCTTTCCGATAGTGCGGCGTAGCCTCCCAATTTGTTTTATGGGCCGGTCCACCTTCCCCCGTAGTCAGCGAAGTTGTATATTTTCTCGAAAAAGTGTTTAATGTTGGTAATTTTCATTTTCTCGCGATTGATTCTTAGACAAATTATTATGGCTATCTGACAGCCTAGAAGTTAGTTGTGATAAAATCTCACTTTTTGGAATTCTCCAGCGGGCTTCGATTAGGCCTATCATGTTTCTTTTAAACTCTTGGTGATATTTTTCTTCTTTCTCTCTAGCTATTTTATCACTCTCCTTTTTTCGTTCTCTGGCTATTCTCTCTTCCTTCATGAAATTTAATATTTGTTGTGTCATATCTATTTGAGTGCTTTTTCGCGAGCTCCTGCTGGATCTCGATTCAACACTGCTCCTTCTGCTCTGACTACTTTGATTCCGTCCGTCATTATTTCTTCTTAATTCATTTTTGATTCTGTTCGTTCTCTATCCGTATTGTCTCTTTCTTTATAGGCTACTCTAGCCCTTTCGTCCTGTTTTCTATTTTTTTCTAATTTCATCTTTCTCAGCCTGCATTTTTTCCTTATATTCTTGGTGCTCTCTCTCAAAGGCCTCCATATTTGCCTTTCTTTCTATTTTCCTACTTTTTCTATGGGCTTCACTCGCCCTTCTCGGTCTTGAGTTAATCTTATTTCTGTCCGACATTATTTCAAAATTCCATCCGTCATTATTTCTTCTTAATTCATTTTCTGAATTCATTTGTTCCATATCTGTACTATCTCTATCCCGCAACTCCCCTTCATTTGGCACAGCCTCTGAGGGATGAGTTCGTCTTGTTTTTTTCACATATTATTTCTTCCTTTGTTTATTTCGTACCCCCTCATTTTACCGCGTATACTTTTTTTTTGATTATATTATCATTTATTCAATTAGTCAATCTTGGCAAGTTCAACAATTTGCACACGCAAAAATTATGATACGCAATTACTATTGTGAATTATCAGCTCCGTGTAATGAGATTCAACAATTTTTCAAATAACCGGAATGTCTAGACTTCATTAGGGAATAACGACTTCTTTCACATAGTCCCCGAAGCCGCGCCACGCCGACATGACGGTGGCGAATGTGTGATTTAGTATTGGCGGCGGCGCGCCGTAAGGCGCGCAGAAATTCTTTTAGCGACGCGCCGCCGATTTCTGACCGGCGGCGCGCCACGGCGCGCCGATTTTTCTGATTAAAAATAATAAGAAAAATCCAACTTCACCAAGCACGTTCAACCTCAACTTGATTTTAGTAAGGATTTTTAAATGATTGGCTAAAAACATACAAGAACAATATGACAAAACAGGAATTTCTTGGGCCGTGCGGAAAGTGTTTATGTTCACAGTCAATCAGACCAAGTAGAACTCTCATTTTTAGCCACTAGACCCAGGGAAACCTATGTTGTGTTAATGTTTAACATAGCATTGTTCCTATAAAATCCCATGTTTAGTCATTTTCTTTTTGTTAATGATTTGGGCTAATGTGTGTATAACTTTCAAAGTTTGAAGTTCAAACATCTCCTGTTCATCAAATACATACGAAAAGGAAGTGAAAAAAACAAATAACAACATTAAAAAAAACACTGTTTACAAATTAGATACCATGGCTTAACACTAATTTTAAATCAGCGGTTACATCACTTCAGTTACAATTGATGCAACAAAAGTGAGTTAGTTCACTCTGCCTGGAGCCATTGATCTTTTTGCAGTCACTATCAGTCCTGTCGTGCTAAAAAGCCGTTTAGCTGGGGTACTTGTGGCCGGTACAGCAAGAACTTGACGAGCGTAAAAACTGCCACTCGCGGGATCTGATACTAGCATCGGACCTTGTCCCGAAGAATGCCGCAAATGGGCCTCTTCTTTGTATCTGCTGAAATAAGTTGTTTTTATAAGGGAGAACTAACCTGCACCTTTACCATAGGGCTCTTTGCGCCCTACACTAAACTGCACCTTTACCCTCTTTTCTTATCAACACGGAATAATCCTCCAAAATTCTTTTCTGAAAGAAGTGGTCAAGTTATGAAGTTTCAAGTCAAAGTTTAAGGCTACTTCAACTTCAGTGTGCTCTGCTCACTGTGCAAAAAAAAAATGTAATTCATTTCTATAGATATATTTCTATACTAGCTCTCTTTTCCAGATTAATTAAAAAAACATTTCCACAAAATAAGTTTTTGCAAGAAAAGTAAAGAACTTTATTAAACAAAAAATGAGCAAAAATACAATCAAATAATCTACCAATCGGGAAACTACCACAAATCAGCATCGATAAATAAATGAAACCCCAAAACAAACAGAAATTACAATAAATAACCGAGTCAAACTCAAAACGAGCAGAAATTAACATAAGTTGGGCTCAAAGCCCCTATGTCTTCCCAGAACAGAATTTGCACTTTACTGAAAAAATATAAATGTTTTTACTTTTATAACTTTAATAAATCAAATACTATTAAGATTTTGATTACTAATTATCAGTATATGTATATTAAACTGACAATGCACATTCATTGTATTTTTTTTCAGTAAAGTGCAAATTATGTTCTGGCCTTGGCAAGGCATAGGGGTTTTGAGCCCAACTTATGTTAATTTCTGCTCGTTTTGGGTTTCATTTATTTATCGATGCTGATTTGTGGTAGTTTCAAGCTTGGTAGATTATTTGATTTTATTTTTGCTCATTTTTAGCTTAATGGAGTTCTTTACTTTTCCTTGAAAAACTTATTTTGTGGAAACAGTTTTCTTAATTAATTTCTGTTCGTTTTATATTGACATAATCTTTTCAGGGAAAAAGAAAATAATACTTAAAATCTTTTCGTTTTTTTTTAAGAATTTATAGTTTGGCCTGCTATTTGTATGCTGGAAAAAAATTTTCAGCAATTTTTAACAACATAGACCCTTTTAAAAATCTGGACACAAATAGTAGTGTTTAATTTAGTTTCATACCTCCTCTAGTTGACTTGAAATGGAAAACTTGATACCATTCCCAAAAAAAATCTGTTTACTTCCTTTGATAGCTTGGATACACTTACGCTATTTTGATTTGGTTAAAATTTTAAGAGCAGAAGTAGTCCCGAAAGTTTGAACATAATTACCCTCAGTCGTTCTTGGGATACTACTGAGTTGCCTTATGGGAATTAGCATTAACACAGTGCATTTGATTTAATCTTAAGGCAACATTTAGTTTTTAAACATAAAGGCAAATGGGAGGGGGATTAGTTTACCTCCAATCGCTTTCGACTATTAAAAAGGACATCAGCCCTTTCTATTTTCAATCGAACGGGCGCTTTTCGAAGTTCCTGCGACAACTCCTTCGATATGAAGTGCCCTGGTCTAAACAACAACAACAAAAAAAAAAGGATACATTATACCCACATCGATCTTTACTATAAAAATGTCAGGCCTTCCAATAACTTTCGATTATTAAAAAGGGCACTGGGCCTTTCGATTTCCAATCGAATGATCCCTTTTTGAGTTTCTACGACAACGCTTTCTATAAACACCTTATATGCCCCCAGGGCATAAATTACAACCCTTACCCTAAGGGCTGTGATGGTGGTTGTCATCCTCTAAGACCTAATGTCCAGAACTTTCAACAACGTTAAACAAAATGGCTATCTCAAAATTTTGATTGTATGTGTTTAGGGAAGTGGTGGGCGTGGAAGGGGTGTTAGTTGCCTTTCAATCACTTTAGACTATTAAAAAGGGCACAAGCCACTCCAATTTCCAATTGAATGAGCCCTTTTCGAAGTTTCTACGACAACTTCTTTGATACGAAGTGCCTTGGTCTAAAGGAAAAAAATAATAAATAATACATTGTGCCAACATCGTTCTTATATACCCCCAGGTCATAACTTAAAACTCCTGCCCTAAAGGTTGTGGGGGAGTAACCTCCTCAAAAAAATATTTTATCTCTGGAAATCAGTTACTCTGAACAAAATGGCTATCTTAAAATTTTGATTGGATGGGTTTGGGGAAACGGTGGGCGTGGAAGGGGTGTTATCTGCCTTCCGATCACTTTCTACTATTAAAAAGGGCCCTAGCTATTCCAATTTCCAATCGAATGAGTCCATTGAAGTTTCTACGACAACTCCTTCGATACGAATTGCCCTGGTATGGAAAAAAAAAAAATACATTGTGCCAACATTGTTCTTTACTTAGGCAGCGCGATTGCTCTGCCTATAGTAACATCCTGAATTGCCTAATGCTCTTTTACGTACCTCTTTTCATCCGAAAAATCAGAAAGAAAATGAACAGAATTTTAAAGTGGAAGGTAGAATTTTTGTTTCAAGAAAAATTTCTTCTTCTTCTTCCTACGAACCAATATACATGGCGAGCCCAAGATGACAGTATTTATCTTTAAGAAACAGATTAGCCGGGATGACGGTTGAAGCCTGGAGGTCGATATCGATAAGCAAAAAAGAGAGAAAAAAAAACGGCGGCGTATTAGTGACGCCGCCGCCGATAGAATCAGCGGCGGCGTCAGCGCGCTGATGCAAGCTCGGCGGCGCGCCACCGTTTTTTTTTTTTCGGCGGCGCGCCGCCGACTTTTCGGCGCGGCTTCGGGGTCTACTTTCGCAACAAGCAGTTTTACGCGAGTGAAATATATCTCCGAAAAACGAATTAACAGGTGTTGGACGAGAAAATAAACTGAAAAACCGCGCGAATATTCCACAAGTGAATTAGTTGGAATAAACTCAAACAGGGGAACTACCCTTTAAAACAAATCACCTATCCTTCCTGGATACTCGTATTCCAAATATAATCTCCTCCTGGGCAGATTACTCAATAGGACAGGTGCCTCCCACCTTCCTTATCCAATGTGCGCACAAACCGACAAATTCTCCTAATTTGCCGTCCTCAATACTCTTATAACCTTCGTCACTGAAGATTAGATCTAAGCCCGCCAATTCACTCAAATGATAACCCAACTCTTAACGTTTTCTTATTTGTCCTTAAACCCTGTAATACTTTTCAATACGGAGATTTCCCCACTGCAAACTCAATTCATTAATTTCACGTTATTCTTTTTTATATTTGTCTAACAAGGCACACAGCCCATTATAGACCTTCTTATTAATTAATTCCGTATTTTTTTTCTCTCTATATATAATCATATAGGCCACTCTCTAGGCCAAATTAACCCGTCTCTTCGAAAATTCAAAATTCTTTTGCTTTCAGTGCTGTTGATAGCTCCTTTTCTAGCTGCCACCACTTATGGGGGGGGGGGAGGGCGATGATGACTTGTCTTCGCCACTGAAATTGGGGGAAAAACCTCTAATGCCACCAGAGTAATCTGGCGGTACCCCAAAAGCCAGTGTAACTTCTACGCGCCACGGATTTCTGCTTTTCCCGTCTCTGGCGGTTTAAACAACCGTCAGGGTTCTCTGGCAGTTATACTTTCCCCGTGGTTTCAGTGTGTCACGCTATTTGGCCTCAGGTACCATATAGATCGAACTCCCTAATTCCCCACCAAGGAAAAATATCTGGCTTAGTATACGATTCTTTTTCTATACCAAGCTACTCTAATCTCAGTCTCGCTGTAGGTTGCCGACCCTACCCAGGCCAATCAAAATAGGTCAAAGATATAAAGAAAGATTTCTTATCTGTATTCACAACCACCTATAACAAACTCAAAAATGGAAACTAAAGGTAAAACTCTTACGATTCACCAATACACTTTAAGTCATGCGCTTGCGCGCGCACCTCTGACCAAAGGCGATGAATGGCCGAATCGAAAAAATAAAATTCCCAGCATCCTTTGAAGCTTTTCAAGCTGTAAATTTAAGCAGTATGAGTCATTGCTCAACTGGCTTTTTCAAACCCTCGATAATTAGTGAATTCTTCAGACATCGCAATAAAAGCTTTCCCAGGATTTAGATATGTAACATAAATGAAGTTAAATTTATAAAAAAGGACATTTTTCTGAAACAAAAGGGGCCATAGGTCCCAACATAGCCTTTGTGCCAAATTGATCTAGCTGTGGTGGGATGCCGTCGTGACCACCTGCTTTCCCGTTCTTGAGGGAACAGCACTTTCAGGTTTATAGTAAAGAATTGCCTTGAATATATATCAAGATTGAAGAGGGGCATATCTGGAGACGTCGAGGGTTTTTTTGGGAAAGGGCTGATTGAGAACAGATTGAGAGAGTGAGATTGAGAAAGACAATATTGTGAGATGAGGATTGAGGAAACAATCTGATCGAGGAAACAGATTGAGGAAGGGCTGATTGAGAGAGTTTGACTTCTCACAACTCAATTTTTTTTAAACAATCAAAAACTTTAGCGTAAAGAGCAAGGCGTTGAGGAGGGGACAGCCCTTTCATATACGGAATAATTTCTGTTCGTGTTAAGTTTTAACGTCGCTCCTTACTTTCAGTTAAAAAACACTCTTTTTTTTATATAATTCAGTATGAGATGCCAGGTGGCATCACTTACCCACTTTCATTTCATATGCTTCTCATATCCAATTTCTTGGGGAGCAAAATCTTCAATGCACTCTGTCAATGCCTCTCAAAGTCAATCAAAGTTTTGTGGAATCTTTAAATTCCAGATCAGTAAATCTGTTTTCCGGTGCAAGACCATATTTCCACTGTAAAGCCTTGTTTCGAAGCTTTTTGACTTGGAAAATTTTACCTTATTGTTACTCTTTGTTGCAGCATTCAGTTTGAGTTCTCGCTTGGCTTTGACATGTGTATGATCTGAGAAGCAATCTACATTGCGGTATATTCTGACATATTTCAGACAGCGTCTTGTTATTTTATTAATGAGTATGTGGTTTGTTAGGTTCTGGGCTCTGCCATCACGAGACTTGCTAGTATATTTATGAGCCATCCTGCTTGGAAACCAGGTACTTCTAAAAAGTAGTACAAGGGTAGGACAAAAATCAATGAGACGCACACCATTTTCGCTCAGACTGGTAGGTCGATCTGCACCAATTACTGTGGCTGCGTGTTCGGTGTCACTTCCAGCCTTGGCATTGAAGTCCCTACGTATTACAAGAATTTCATGTCGGTGAACTTTATCGATAACATCGTTCAATTGCTGGTAGAACTAATCTTTTTCCGTTTCATTCGCTTCGTTAGTAGGGACATACACTGCAATGATAATTATTTGCGTAAGATTTCGCTTAAGATGGGGTTACTGACAGGTTCTCAATTTCAAAGAGATATCGTTGCTCCTTTAATGATTGCTAAAGTCAGTCCAATAGTTTACATTCGCCCTTTCTGGAATATCACAAGATTGTAGCTTTCACAGTCGGCTATCCCAAATTTAGGGGTGTGTGTTTTCCGATTGAGGAGCAATATCGATGTGACAGTGTTCAGAAGACTTCATGACACTATTGCTACTTCTAGCCTTTGTCTCGTAGCTCAAAATTATCACATTCCAAAATCCGATTTGGAAAGAGATTTTCATAGTAAAAAATTGTGTCCGGGGACTTATAATACTCTGTCATCAATATCTCAGTGCGTCATCCAATGCCATTTATTGCTGATTCTGTTATAATTAGGTTTGCATGGTGACCGATTATTAGCCTATCGAACAACACTAAAACCTTGTTACGGACATGGAATTGTAAATTGTGACCTGAGAAAAATTTCCCAGACAGACAGCAGGTGGGTTTGAACCCACCAACCCATGAAAAAAGTAATATTTGGATTCCGTGCCGTGATGTTGATTTACTAAAGGGTGGTATATCTCCCATGCAGTATCCATTTCGTCCCTGGCCATTTTTCAAAGAGCAGATAATCGTGGTAGCTGGGGAGGGGGCTCATATGATCATTAATTTGAATTTTAGCTGCTTTTTGAAGGATCGAAAGAGATTGGAGGGTAACCCGCCCCTCCCCTTGTCCTTTTTTCCCTGAGCACCCCTGTCAGCCCCAGTTGTGTGTGGGATCAAGTTTTTCGATGCTCATTTTATTCAAAATCGTTAAAAGCTTGAAAAATGTTCCTACACCACACGCCATGAACCAATGTGCCATGAATCACGTAACCCGTGAGGGCAGGGGTCCGAAACAATCATAATAGCTCATGCTTTGCAGGTACGCTTCAGCAGAAAGGGTGGGTGTTGGGGTTCCACCCCTTGTTTTTTTTCTTTTCAGATTAATGACCTATTTTCTTTCCTGTAATTATATTTGCCTACAAGATACTTTTAATCATAAGTTGAACTCTGGTTGCTAAGCTATGTTCTTTTGCAATAAGTAAGCTTTGAAGTTAAATTCTATTTTGGTCTTCGGGTCTGGGCCATTGAAAGGAAAAATTACGCAAAAGTATAATGGATTTTGGATGTTGATTTACAGGAATGGCCAGGGCCAAGCGAAGGCCCATCCCTATGCAAAGTTGTTGTACAGAACCAATATTATTTAGTTAGTCTTGATTGAGACCCCGTTTTGGGGAGTCTGTTCTTTTAAAGAGTTGATATGTGTTTTGTCAAGTGACTTTTTGGAAGATTACAAGTAAGCTATTTTCTACAGCTGTGTAGACTATTTTTTCCAGGAACCCAGACAGGGTAGGAAAAGAGTTGCGCTAAATACCGTTTTTATTATAGTTTACCTTCCAAGGGGATAGCTAGAGATATTTTAGTGGTGACCCAGGTTGGGTGCACCCTTGGCCTTACAGTTTGGCCATTTCACCGTTCGATTACGTTATCATACCCTGTGGCAGGGTATATTTCAAATTGGGTATTAACAAACCCTATATTTACAGAACCGTTGTGGTCAGCGCGGGCATCCCATTATAATATTTGGCGCCACCAGTGGCTTCCCCTCTAGTAAATGGTGTAGCACCATTTTTGCACCAATAAGTGGTTACACCCGGACCTTACCACACGAATAGTGGGGATGTTTTATCTTATTTAAGCCGAAATCGTGAACGGATTTTCAATATAAATGTGAAAATGAGCTATATCTAAGCTGCAGACTGACGCAATGCAAAAAACAAGACGAGTCCTGTTTCAGGCCAAAAATGATCGAAGTCCTGCTTGGTATAAAAGCAAGTTACGTCCATGCGATAGGATTTCTGTGATGTGATGCAAAAACAAGTTAATTCCTATATGGGTGCTAAAACAAGTTAATAGAAGGTGTGGAGTGACCCGAAAAAACAAGTCAATCCCAGACTCAATGCAAAAACGAGTCGACCCTCGCCTGCACCAAGTCCTGACTTGCTGCAATAACTAGGTAAGCTCTGGTTTGATGCATACTCAAGTTGAAACCCGAACTTGATGCATACACAAGTTAAAACCCGAATCATTGTAAAAACGATTTGGTACTAAGACGATCTAACGTCTTGATTCGGTGCAAAACAAGTTAAATCTTGACTCAGTGCAAAAACTGGCGAAGCCTGAATTCTTCTGAAATAAAAGCTATATCCAAGTTGCCGGTTTTCGGTGTTATGGTGTCAAAATGAGTTAAGTCCTGATTTAGTATGAAAACGACTGAAGTCAAAGTTGCGGATTGATGAAAACTTGCGAAGCCTTCATCTGGTGGAATACAAGCTATATCCAAGCTGTCGATGTTTGGTGTTATGGAGTCAAAATGAGTTAAGTCCTGATTTAGTGTGAAAACGACCGAAGTTAAAGGTGCAGACTGATTTGGGGAAAGAACCTGCTAAGTTTTTCTCAGTGTATATACGAGCTAAGTTTTGTCCGAGTGGAAAAATTAAGCTAGGTTCGGACATTGTACAAATACCAGCTTAGTTCTTCTTTGGTGCGAAATGGCGCTCTAATGAGAATGATTTCCTGGAAAAGAGTGTTTTTTTCCTAATGAATAGGCATATAGATGAGAATCTGCGTACAAATTAAAAGAAAAAGTTGTTAGGCTTTCTTTTCTTTAATTACCGAAGGCAACGGGGGCAGTTCTCGTGTTAGGCTGGTGCAGTTTAAATTGTTTTTTGTGAGTTATTAGAATATCAAATGACATTGATTTCTTTCTTTTCTAGTGTTTCAGACGTTACTGGTAGCATTGGCTTAAAAATCTTTGAATCCGCACATGAAATGGATTTAATTGAGAAAGCTAGTACAAGGATTAAAGAGCGAGTTGAGACGCTGAAATCCATAATAAGTGAAGGGTCATATCCTACGTATGACGAAAAAAGACACGTTTTGTACCTTTTAAGGTAAGGAATTTTAATGTCTATTGGGGACCAACTTTTTTTTTGTCACTACCAAGAAAAGAGCAAAGGGCTGGCTCTAGTTTCGTTACCGATGAAAGAACTTTTCAAGTTTAGCGTGCCTTTGTGATACTCTCCTCTGCCTCATTCCTAAGCGGAAAAAGAAAGTAGAAACTCAGTGGAACAGAAAGGGCTGGGGAAAGTAGATGGTAGTACTTCTGAATCCATGAAGAAGTACTCCTTACTTGGTGTATAAATTACATTAATTTCCCACGAAGGTATTTAGGTGATGGGTTTTGACAACAACAAATAGTTGTCTCCTATGTATATACTTTAAAGGCCCTGTTGTGTTCACTTACTTTAAGTTGTGACTCAAGTAGAATAAAAATAATCCTTTTTGGCCCCAGGCGAGAATTATATGCAACTCTATAAAGTATTGTGTCATATTCATCATTTCGGAATGATGGTCCGCATCTCCCACACTGTCTGCTGTTTTATTTAATTCACGTAAAACTACATACGGAGAGCAGAACTCTTAAAGTTTTGTATATAGATAGTAGGATATATTAAAAAAATAATACACTTCGTCAGAATAACAGAAATATGGAAAATTAACTTAGTTAACCCCCCCCCCCCCAAAAAAAAAAAAACAAAAAACAAAAACAAACAATAAAAACATGAGAAATAAAGAAATTAGGAAAAGCTGGGTATGAGGAGTGTGGGAGGCCATCCAAACATGGAGACACACAAAAATAAACACACATAAACCCAGAAAAATATAATATGTTTTAATATTCCATCCTCAATGGTCAATAAACAATTTTCAATATATCCTTCTTTAAATGCAGCTGTGATTTTCTCAGCTATCATTTGATGCTTCGATTCCAGATATTCGGCCTGTTTGATGATCACAAGTCATGGGTCAACGGCTATTTATTTGTTTCAAAAAGCCAGATTAATTCGTCGTAAAAATATTCCGTTCAGGGATAATCTAGTAGCAATCACCGTCATTTTATTTTTGTATATATGTGTTTGTTTTTATTTTTATTTTGTATTTGAATTTTTTTTATTTCTTTTAGTGTATTCAAAACGAAGCTCTGATTCCCTTATTCAATATTACAAATTAGATAAAATATCTCAAAAACCGTCCGTGAAATGTCAGATTGCCCAATTTTGTTCTGTTTAGCATAATTTGGCGTCTATGTTGTAAAAACGGGTAAAAAAACAGATAATAACGGTTTCTTTCCATGTGTATTAGTAAATAAGCGCCGAGAGTCTTTTTAGTATCCCAGCATCTTTTTCCCTACCATCATTATTTATTCCAGCAAAATAAATCTCTGAGCCACCTGTCTTTAGTTTCGGGCAAAAAAATGCTCAAACTATATTATCTTTCTTCGTTGTCCTACGTTTTCTTGCTTTGCCATGTTTAGCCTGTGAGGTCTGATGAATTATTTAAATTACGAAAAAATGATGGCCGTGGTAATATGGCGATGAGGTTAATAGCAATGATGATAATAATAATGGCAATGAAGGTGGTAGTTATTTTGCTTTTTTTTCTAACGCAGCAGATAATCACCGAGCTTCAAAATAAAACTAAAAAGAACACTTTTTAAGAAAATGAATGTTTGGAAAACTGCTGAATATCCATTGAATTTCTTGCCTTTTTATGCTGACTTGAAAATGTAACCTGATTTTGTCTAGCGTCCATCGAATTGCATAATGTTTCATTTTGTTTCATGGAAACGTAGAGATATTCAAACAAAACTGTGGGTTACATAAAAAAAGTGATTACATTTTGAATTCTGCATAAAAAGTTGCATTTGAAAAGTTTGTTAACAATCAAAATCCACATTTCTTCTCTTTCTTTTGTAAAATCCTTAGCGAAAACTGTTCTAAATGAAATCATTGAAGTTCCTGCTATTTTATTGTGGCTTCAAAAACGTAACCTGATTTTGTCTAGCGCCCGCTGAATTTGTGTAATGTTCCATCGTTTTTTTTTTTTTTTTTTTTTTGAATACCCGACGCAACCCTATGTTGCCTAGCGTTCATTGAATTTGCATAATAATTAATGGCCTTTTTCGGTGGAAAACGCATAAAGATCCTACCGAAAACTACGAGCGATGAAAAAAAAAAAATTTTGAATTCTGCGTTAAAAGCTTAATATGAAAGTTTTAGTAAACAATTAAAAATCCACCGATTTTTAATCAGCAGAACTTCGTTTTTGGAGTGGGAATGAATTAAATAGTTATAACAAGGAAATAATTTGATTTATTTGATTGAACAATTACTATTTTCTTATAAAATTATGTTAAAGATCATATAAAAAAAACTACCTAAAAACACCCTGTGATTTAAGAATTAAACTTTTTTAAGTTAAAAAGTTTTAAACAATTTTAGGGTGAGTCGATATAAATTTAGACCTTTAACGGAAATTTAAAATGTAATATTTACATAAACACAGTTTCTGGCAGAATAAGATTTCATGATGTTGCTAGTGCTACATTTTCCACTTATTTGAAATTAAAGACACAATGCTTTTCTTGTCACCTCAAGTTTTTGCATTAAACCTTTTTTAATTTTTATTTGCAAAACTTTGATGTTTTGGACTTTTTAAAAAAAACTACGGAAACAAAATTATTACATTTTGAATTCTCCATGAAGAGCATAAAAAGCTTTCTTACGAAAGTTTACGAAACAATTAAAATCTACTTTTTCTTTCTCTTGAAAAATCATAGTTTAATATGTTCCAAAAGAATTTTAAACAGGAACCCGTTTCTGGAGCGGGGGGGGGGTCAATTTTATCTGGCAAATATTTAAAGAGGCGATTAGTCTGAAAATAATGGGTAAATTGGGAAATATTGTCATTTAGGAAGGTATATTATCAAAAAACAATTTAAAGCTATAAAAAATCTCAAATACCTACCAAAAATTCATCTTGCGATTTTACATTCTCACAAGCACACTAAAATAATTGTTTTGGTAAAAGGTTAAATTGTTTTATTTTTTTTTGGAACCAAATTTGAAATCAAAAGGCTATGTAGTGTGGATAGATCGAAAATATACTCAGCGTCATAGAATAACAGGAATATCCACTCCCTTCTTCCCCATAAGGTAATATATTTTTTAGTTCAGCTTCAATTTGCTCGAGGATATAAACTGCAATTAGTCTTCGTAAGTTCGGCATCAAAATTGGAATGATTGCGGTTGCCCAAGATTTTGCCATATCAACTTCATTAGATTATCTATCTAACGCTGCTTTTCAAAGCTCCCATCAAAGCATAGAGCTACTTTGACTTACTTGACTTAAGGCTCCTGCCGAGGGTTCGGCGTAGAGAACAATGAGACTAGGCGCCTCCAGGTTGACCTATCGCTTGCCAGGATCGCAGCTTCTTCCACCGGGATGTGGGCTTGGGTGAGAGAATTCATCGGCTTTGTCTTTCCACCTAGTGTGTGGGCGTCCTCTGGGTCGTTTCCATCCGTGTAGGGTGGGATCGAAGTCAAATGCGACCCGTGCTGGGGCGTCGCGTGGCATGCGAAGGAGGTGGCCATACCACCGAACAGTACGCTGGGCAAGCTGCGTTGAGAAAGGAGTTTGAGCCGTACGTGATAGGAGAGTCTGGTTGCTAACGAGGTCAGTCCAGTGAAGTCTTTCGATTCTTCGGAGATGTTTCGTCTGAGCGACATCGACGGCGCTGAGGATAGATTTGGCAGCTGGCCACGTCTCCGCTCCATATAGCAGGACGGTGCTGACTGACGCATTTTAGATGCGCATTTTGGTAAATCGGCTTATGTTTGGCTTTCGCCAGATGCTGCTAAGCCTCCCAACAAGTGCTGAAGCCTTGGCAATTCGAGATGTAAGCTCTTTTGTGATCAAGCCATCATTCGACAGAATAGATCCCAGGTAAGTGAAGTCTTCAACCACATCTACTCGGTTGCTTCCGATGTTGACTTCCTTTACAGTAGAACGGGACGTGGGGGGCTCAAGGAGCATAACTTTGGTTTTCTGCCAGTTGATCTTCAGTCCAACTTTCGAGGCTTCTTCTGAGAGCACCTGGAGAGCTTTGGTCATCTTATCGACGGTGCTCGCAGCTAGCGCTATGTCGTCGGCGAAGTCAGCATCAGAGAGTACCCGTCTCCGAACTGAAGACCGAATTGAAGGCGATTCATCGTGCTGGCCATAACATGGTCTATGACGCAGTTGAAAAGCTCGGGAGCGGCGGCACAACCTTGGCGGACGCCAGTCTTCACCGGGAATGTGGACTGCGTCTTCCATTGACTTGCACGCAGCTTTCCGTATCCTCATACAGCTTTTCAAAGAGTGAGCAATATTTCTTGGGTAGACCCGTAGTTCTTAGTATCAGCCAAAGTGAACGGCGATCAACAGAATCGAAGGCAGCCTTAAAGTCCACGAATGCGATGTACGCTTTTTGGTGGAACTCCCGCGTCTTCTCGATCAACTGGCGCATAGTAAACATTTGCTCCGTCGTCGACCTGCCGGGCATGAATCCGGCTTGCTGGACTCTTCTCTTTCTACGCAAAAAGGTGGAACACCTGTCCAGGAGTGACATGGCGAAGAGTTTACCAGGAACGGAGAGAAGCGTGATCCCACGATAGTTGGAGCAGATTTGACGGCTGCCCTTACTTTTCCAGAGCGGCAATATGATGCCAGCATGCCAGTCATTCGGTATGCTTTCCGTCGTCCATACAGCTGAGAAGATTATCTGGAGCCACAGAATCATCGCTGCACCCCCGTACTTGAGGAGTTCTGCAGAAATACCACAGACGCCGGGGCTCGATTATTATTTAACCGTTTTACAGCATTTTGGATTTCAAAGGTGGTAAACGGTTGCTATACTAGGTAGGAAGTAGCCTCGGGTGTGGTCATTGCTGCTTCAATCAGATCAGGGTCGGGATGAGCAACTGCCTCGGCATTCAGAAGCGTTGAGAAGTGACTGCTCCAGGCAGAGAGTTGGCCTGCATCGTCATCCGGCATGCTTCCGTCAGCAGAAAAAACACGACTCACGGTGGAAGTCTTCCCTTCCGTCAGCTCGCGGAGGTGTTTGTAGAGGGAGCAGGTGTCTCCTTTTCTCGAGGCATCTTCAAGATCGTTGGCTTTCTTGTCGACAAAGGTCTTCCTATCACTGTGCAGTAGGCTATTGCGCAGGCCATTGAGTCGTCTGTACTCTGGCATATTCTTTGCTAAACGGGCCTTCCGGCGCAGCTCGATTACAGACAGAGTCTCCTGGGATATCCAGGGTTTATTCTTGTGTCTGCTGCGACCAATGGTTCTGCCAGCAGAATCGAGTATATTATCTTTGAAAGACTTCCAGGCTACTTCAGGGTCGTCCAGAACTTGGAGGCAGCTAAACCGGTTAGAGATATCGAGAGCATACTTCTGTTGCATCTGAGACGTAGCCAGACTACTCAGATCGAGCTTGGGAGGCCGTCTTTCTTGTCCTTGTGCTCTCAGGCGTAGCCTGAGTGTGGCGACTACCATCCTATGGTCTGTGTTTCCAAGCTCGGCCGACCTATAAGTCCGGCAATTTGTTATCGACGAGCGCCAGCGACCCGAGATCATAACATAATCGATCATCTTCTTTGTCTGGCCGTCATTACTATACCAAGTGTATTTGTGTATATCTCGTCTCTGAAAGAGCGTGTTTGAAATAACCAGATTATGCATATTGCAGAGCTGGAGGAGTCTTTGTCCGTTGTCATTCAGTGAATCTGGAGTCACAGGGCCGAGAACACTTCTCCACACGCCCTCCCTGTCATTTACCGTCGCGTTAAGGTCTCCCAGAAGAGTGACGATGTCGTGGGGTGGGACTCTAGACAGGGTCGCTGAGAGCTCCGCATAGAACTGATCCTTCACTTCCGCAGGGCTAGGATTGGTGGGAGCATAGCATACAATAATTGTCCACTTTCCATGCTTGTGCTGGAGCTGAGCCATCAGTATTCTATCTGAAATTTGTTTATAGGAAAGAAGGCATCTCTTGGCTCTAGCGTTCAGCGCGAGGCCTACACCATTTGTCTTGCTTTTTGGGTCACCAGACCAGATCAGGTGATATCCTTCACCAATATCCTCGGACTCTCTTCCGACAAGGCGGGGTTTCCGTTAAGCCAGCCACAGCTATATTGAAGCGTTTTAGCTCATAGGCAAGCATTGATTTAGCTCCAGGAAAGTTGGGTGTGAGTACGTTCCAGGTGGCGAGTCGTATTCCACCCTCGTCAATAAGGTTCATTCGATGGTCTGAAATCGGTCCAGGGACATGCTGGGGTCGTGGAAGGTAAAGGGGGGGTAGGTCATCCGAGGCAGTATCATCGTTTTTCGTAGCGGTAAAATTTTCGGGTGGAGGGTTGCAGGCCCAACCGACCCTAGGCCTGGGATCTAATTAGAGCTAGGACTTGCCTAGATACTGAAAGTCCCTGGGGTGGGCTCCACCCACCTTATAAGTTGAGGCTGCCCATTAACATGGAGCGTTTAGTTAGGGAAAATCTACAAGAAAATCTACATGAGATTTTGAGGATTTTGAGATTTTGAGGATTGGATTTGACATTTTACTAGTGAGTATTCTCCTCCCAAAATAATAGTGGAAGAGAAATTTCAGTCTTTGCTTGATGATTTTTTACATGGTATTGAATCTGATATGATCTGCTGTCAGGGCGTCAGAAATTTGGCGAGTTATTGCTCCTCTCAAAAAGAAACATTCTACAGGCGTTGATAACTTATACAGATTACACCTAAAACGTGCAAGTAGAACACTAATAATGCACTTTTAGCTATTCAACCGTATTAATTTGCTTGTCAATACTAAACCTAAAGTTTTTCGCACTAATATCCTCAACACTGTGAAAGCTACTAGAGCTGCTGTCAGTTTATGACTTAAACGCTGCATCTTCACTCTATGATTTAAATTATCGTCGTTGAAATGGAGAGAAATTATTATGTACTGATTCTGGCAGCACATATTGTTTCTCGTGCCTTCGATTCGTACATTCACCCTCATCTGTTATATTCTGGGAAAATTTTAGGTCTTGATAGCTCTGTTGTGTTAGCTCTGTTTATAAAAGTACCTACTCGGAATGGTTTCATATCAAGCAAATCTTCGATTAGGGTGTGGAAAGATATCCGCATGTCACCGCCCCTTTATAAATATACCATTTTAAAAGCTCAGGAGAACGGAGGTCTGGACACTTCTCTCCTTATTTACACTGATGATGTTTTAAACCTTATCCGGAGGATGTCATCAATTGAGAAAAAATGTCTCTATCCTTAGTCATGAATATGGAAAATAGGTTTGTCCTTCAACCTATTTAAGAGCGAGATGCTTATTTTAGGTCTGTCCCCGGCTACGACAAGCTGGGTGGCAAATCAGCATGCTCCCTCCTACATACGCATCTTGGTGAAAAGTTGTATATTCATTCCGTTAATATGCCTTTGTGTGTGTTATGAGCATTAAATGTTTTAATTAAAACTAAACAGTTTTGATTAGAAAAGAGTAATTAAAAACAATTAAAGATAGGTCTCCTGAAAAAGTACTAATCACCTGGATTTTTTCATAATACGTCTATCTGAAGATAGGAAGGTATCATTTTGATTTAGCTATATGTTGAAACGAGCCCTCAATAATGAAAAAAATATCTATGTCTGAAAAAAAAACAACTAATTAATGCCATCTATATTACTTGTGAAACATAGTAAAACTACATTACTTGTAAAACTTAGTTAATAAAATATTTATTAAGTACTTCTAAAATCAAATTAAGATAACAGTTGTATCTGTTTTTATGTAGATTTGCTTCACATTAGCCAAATAAAAGAAAAAACATGTTTATCAAAAAAAAAAAAAAGAACAAAAAGTGCAGTTGCGAGAGATGAAACGATGAAAGAGGAGCCAAGGTATTTTTTTTTGGTTCTCTAATCATATACATTAGAATTCTTGATTGGTTTTGGTGCCAACAAGGTGCAACAGGACTACTTTCTGCTTAAAGATGTTGGCTGGAGAGCCAAGGGAATGGTTGTTAGTACCCACCAAGATGCGGATTGAAATTTTGCGAGTCATTCTGCTTTAAACAAGCTATAGTATACCCACCTGTCTCCCAAAAGGTTGATTGGAAAGGAGGATGGACAATGGAGGGATGCAGCTCAGTGCCCAAATTTGTTCTCGCACAGAATCAGGGCATAGCATCTTCTTGAATTAAGTTTACTGAGGAAACGCAATAATAGCCATCTTATTCTTCCATTCTAAAAATTAGTTTGACTTCGGGTTTACACTCTTATCGGATCGTGAATTTTTGTGAAGAAAAATTTTTGAAGAAAAAAATCTATTACCAATATCTGACGCAAAACCTAAGGTTTGTTGGTCACTATTGACCTTTGAGCCCCGATCTGGGAAATCCAGCCCCCCTCTCCCGGGGGGACATTTTCTATCTGCCCTAAGGTCGCGTGTGTCATTAAAAAAAAACCCGACCACTGGAACGCCGACAATTGTTGACGCCGTTTGCGCAATTATTGGCTCTAGAGAGCCTATATGCTTTTGTGCTCCTCTGTTTTGTCGCCCTGAAGGATGCCAAATAGGAATTGCTATTGGCCCCCCAAAGGAGCCGAACCCATACAATAGCCGCCGTTCCTGTTATGGTAGCGAGAGAAGAGGAATAAACTCGGTTTCTCTAAATTCATATCTGATAATCTCTAAAGTTACTTGTGAGTAGTTTTGATCTAACCGTTTTTAAAAAACCGTTAGCTAAGTTATAATAAAGGAAAATACTTTATTTAAGACAAAATACCAAAATTTAGAGATTCCAGCCAAATTTTTCTGTGAAGCTTATAATTTTGATAATTGGAAACCTCGGTTCCTACTCTATTTAAGGAGATGATTTCACTGAGTCTCTAAAAGAAGTAGTTAAATCTTCAAAAGAGATTGCACGTAGAGATTTCTACTCGCTTTAACAGATCTCAACTCTTCTTGGAGCATCGCTTTCTTCTTTTTCACAAATTCTAACCTCTACAAGTTCTTGATCCTATGTTCTTTTTTTTCCCTGTAAGCTCGGACGGCTTCCCTGTTTTTTTCTTTTGATACTTTTCACTTTTTTCTTGAGGACAAGTTAAACTTTTCTTTTCAGCATTTTGGGGCTGATTTCTGAATCTCTTGGAAGCGTTCTTCTCACCTTTATTTGTATTGCTCTTGTCTCTTTCTTCTGGATTTGCATTCCGGCAACCTTCTATGGGAAAGCTTATGTCACAATTTGGTACCGAGACCACACACAAAGTTTCTGTCGTATTTCGGTGTGGATCAAAGTTGCGATTGACATTCCAGCGGTTTTCTATTTCTGTCCTCCATGTGCTTGCCGGGTTTTGCAGTTCAACTCAGTGTCTTCTTTTGTGCTAACACTGGCAGGGTTGTTGAAAATAACCTGTGTTTAGGATAGACGAAGAATAATATCAACTGTGTTTGAGTCAGCTGCCAGTCAGTGTCAAAGACAAAGTTTTACACTGCGATTGATTGAATTTCTTATCTAATTCATAAATTTCATTTTTAAAAATCTGCTTTGTTTGCAGCTTTTGTTATTCCGCTCTCGAGCTGCCATTAAGTGTTAAAGACAAAGTTTTCACACTGCTATTTTGAAAAACTGGTAATCTAAACATTCTGATGTGATATCATGGTTTACGCAAATGGGGATGTTGCGAAAACGGGCATTGAAGAGGACTAGCTGCCCTCCAGCTGCTTTCAAAGAAATGCACTACAACATTCAATATCCAATCGAATGATTATCTTTAAGAGAAATAATATGGCACATGTTTGAAGGTTTTTCTAGGAAAATAACAACAAAATTTTTCTAATTTTATTTAAATTAAATTTTTTTTAAACAATTACATTTCATCTTGTTTTTGGGATATTAATGCTATCCTGGGTATTCTCTCTGCTTCTACTATAGAGCATTTTAGTTACATATTCGACACATTTGAAGTTTCAGTCTTTTCTCAATATTATTTGAAAAAACTACGTTTTCTAAAGAGTTAAAGAGGCGGAGTTACAAGGTCGAACCTTAAAGCGTACAGGGATTAGGAGAAACAGTTGGGGGGCTGCCGCCCCCCAAACCCCCGCTTTCGCAGCCCTTAAATAAAAAGAAAAAGTTCTTTAAACTGAAAGTAAGAGCGACATTAAATCTTAAAACGAACAGAAATTATTCCGTATATGAAAGGGGCTGTGCCCTCCTCAACGCCTCGCTCTTTACGCTAAAGTTTTTTATTGTTTAAAAAAAAGAGTTGTGAGAAAGTCAAAACTTTAGCGTAAAGAGCGAGGCGTTGAGGAGGGCACAGCCCCTTTCATATACGGAATAATTTCTGTTCGTTTTAAGATTTTAATGTCGCTCCTTACTTTCAGTTTAAAGAACTTTTTTTTTATTTAAAGGCTGCGAAAGCGGGGGGGTTTGGGGGGTGGCAGCCCCCAACTGTGCCTCCTAATCCCTGTACGTTTTAAGGTTCGACCTTGTAACTCAGCCTCTTTAACTCTTTAGAAAACGTAGTTTTTTTCAAATAATTTCTGCACGTTTTTGTACAGTTTATTACTTATTATTGCTTGACTAACTGTTAGCTGATCGTGTCAGGAGTTAAAGTTGGGGGGCTGCCGCCCCCCCAAACCCCCCGCTCTTGAACATTCTTGTGTTAAGGCTTTTAATTCCTGTATACTCAAATCACGTCGTACAGGGTGCCTCCTAATCCCTGTACGTTTTAAGGTTCGAACTTGTGACTCAGCCTCTTTAACAGCCCCCCAACTGTGCCTCCTAATCCCTGTACGTTTTAAGGGTCGACCTTGTAACTCAGCCTCTTTACTCTTTAGAAAACGTAATTTTTTTCAAATAATTTAAAAAAGTAACTGAGTTTCTTTTTTAAAGTTTAAATTCAGTATATAAAAAAATTGCTCTGACTGTGAATCGAACCCGGGTTTTCCGCCTGACAGTCTGGAGTATCAACCGCTGGACTAAAGAGACACAATTGTAATTGTTTTTTAGTAAATGGAATCTATTTTTGACGCAAGCAAATTCCCACAAAACTTGATATTTGGTTTTTGGAAAACAGGGAAGGAGTGATCAGATTGAGCTGAAATTTCGAGGATAAGCTCCCAGGCCCCAGGAAAGCTTATCGTCTAAATTTCAGCCCGATCAGACAACGTTAAAGGGGGGTTGTGGTGGGAAAAATTAGCATGGGCTATTATAGGAAAACGAGGTTTTTCGTAAATGTAAATTCGGGGGATAATTTTTTAGGTCTGAAAATATCAAAAGGCCCTAACAGGTCGAATTCTGCTTCGAATGAGTCCTCATTCACCCGGATCAGTTGCCAACTGTGGCCTGTAGGCGTGGATAAGAAAAAAAAAGAAATGAATTTTAAGTGGCTCTATTTGGTTTTTTGAAAACAGGGAAGGAGTGATCGGATTGAGCTTAAATTTCGAGGATAAGCTCCCGGGCCCTAGGAAAGCTTAACCTCTAAATTTCAGCCCAATCGGACAACGTTAAAGGGGGGCTGTGGTGGGAGGGTCGAAACTTCCGGCCCAGTTTACCCCATGGAGATAAAGTCGGAGGAGGATGAAATTTTGCAAGTTTCTTAGTTTGAGCTTGGGCTACAAAATGCGATTACCGCCGTCTCTCTGCGACCTCTAGGACCTGAAATCGCTTAACATTGTGGTGGGTCGCCTCTTTATAGAGGCACAAGTGTGCCTCCTTGATCTTCGCTAAAACTGTCTTAGTTAAAACTTCAACAAAATTGAATAAAAAATCAGCCAAAATACTCCTCAGAAAAATCCTGTCAAACTGGAAAGGGTTCTAATTTTTTATATATATTCAAAGATGCCTCAATGAGGAAACTGACAAGGAAGAAATCGTCTATGAGAAGATAATAACCAACTCCATCTATATTATCTATGAAACTTAAGTAATCAGTTGGCTAAACTATCAATTAAGTACTTATCATGGCCCAATGAAAAAAAAAGAGAAAACAAAAGGTTTGTTTTTGTCGTTTTTTTTTATACAGCTATTTCCCCCAACCCGAAATAAATTACAGTCAATAAAAATATTTAAAGCCAATAGAATTTGAAAGGTCTTAAACAACGGTAAATTTCTACCAAATCATATTATTGAGTTAGGAATAAAGTGAATACACCATTTCGATGCCTTTTTTTATGCTGATTACGAATATAATAATCATTTCTATCGGAAATGAATTCCCCCCTATATATGCCAATTCAGGGTATATGTTTCTACATTAGGGGGGGGGGTAAAGTTTAAACTTGCCTCCCATTTACATCAGAAACAAAATTTGCCCCCCCCCCCCCCCCTAATGTAGAAATATATAGCCTGAATTGGCATATTTAGAGGGGGGGCTGAAATTCATTTCCGATTGAAATGATTATTATATTCGTAATCAGCATAAAAAAAAACGGCATCGAGTGGTATATTCACTTTATGCGTAAGTCAATAATATGATTTGGTAGAAATTTACCTAAACAACTTCAGGTTGGTTCGAAATAAATTTAAAGCTTTAACTGAAATTGAAAGTGGAATACATGAGCTTAATACATAAACGCTGCTTCTGGCAGAATAAGATTTCGTTATTTTGCCAGTGCAACATTTTTCACTGATTTTGAAAAATGCAATTTTTTTTTTCTCCTCAAGTTTTTGCTTTGACACATTTTTTTTTTTTTTGAAAAACACTAATGCTTTGGACAGGTCAAGCAAAATAACTTAATTCAATTGCCTTTTTATGCTGACTTGGAAAATGTAACCTGATTTTGTTTTGCATCCATTGGTCATAGAAATATTATACCAAAAACTGCGGGTTACATAAAAAAAGTGATTACATTTTGAATTCTGCATAAAAACTGCCTTTTAAGAGTTTCTTTATGATCAAAATGCCCTCGTTTTTTCTTACTGTTGTAGAATTCGGAGTGAAAAATGTTTCACAAAAATTGGTTTGTTAGCAAAAGTTCGTTTTTTGGAGTGTGTATGGGGGGAGGGGATATTATCAATAATTTATTAAAGAGATGGTTAAAATCAACGACATTTGACAGTCAGAAAAATATTATCATTTTTGAGGGGCAGGGCTCAAATCAATATTTCTGTTATAAAGCTAGGGAAATCTCAAATGCATGTCCAAAAACTTATTCCGGGATTAAAAAAAAAAAGTACACCAAAACAATTGCTTTGGCAAATGGCAAAATTGTGCATTTGTCTTCGAACCAAGTTTGAAGTCACCCTGTTACATAATGAGGAGGGATAAAAAATATTCCTGAGCAACATAGTATAGCAGGGATATTAAACCCCTTCTTCTCCAAAGGAGAATGTACTTCTAGTTCAGCTTCAATTTTTGCTCGAGGAGATAAACTGCAATTGTCACTAAACGTTTTTGTCAATGATCAACAAGGTTGGTATGTAGGCTGGAGATCTGGGGGAATTCTTCTAAACACCTTAAACGTTTTCTAAGTTTCCTATAGTTCTCGTCCAGTTCGTCCATTTTATACTGTTTGACGAATCTCCCCCCCCCCCCCCCCTCATAATGTGAATTTCTATTTACACGTATGACGTGGGTTGGTTTCGCTAGTATAAATAAAGAAAACAAACAAAATAGTAAGATAGCATAATGTGTATTGAAAGCCAAAAACTTAGTGATGTACAGAAAATATGAAAAATCAAATGAACGAGCTTTAGGGATTCTCGCTATACTAAAAATAGAGTAATTTTCTCGTAGTGACGAAATAAGCTTGTCAAAAAGGAATCTAGGAACTGTAATTGGATAAAATTTGACTTGTACCTCTTTCAATCAGCAATTGACTCAATTCTGAATAAAATTAAATTCCCCTTTCTTATTGTAACAGTCTCTGGTGCTACTTAACAGCGAGAAACAACTCCTGGTCAATATAGTATAGTAATATAAATTTTTAACTGTGGAAATACAGTTAAGCACTATTCAAAAATTAAGAATTAATAAACCGTAAGATAAACTCTGGAAACCGTGTTAGTTCTGCATAGGGTGCAGAGACTTCAAGCTCCAATGCAAATTTCTTAGATTAGTCTATAATTTAAACACTGCTCATCCTCACTTCAGTTTTGTGTACAAAAATGATGATTAACAATTAAAAAAGGCAGACAAGGTATTCCAATTGAAAAACTTTATTTAAAAAAAAATTGTTTGTACTCTGTTCTAGCTTTTCTTTTTTTAATGAAGTTTTTTTTAAGAAGTTTTTAAAATAGGGGAGTTCAGTATGGGTTTTTACGTCCTACTAAACCTTTAGGAGAGTGCCTCTCTGAAATTTTCTCGTGAACTGTGTGAAACCTTGTCAAGTAGGTAAGAATCCCGATACTGTTGGCTTTGAAAAGGCACAGATCCACTAATAGCAAAAGTAGGCATAGTTTATGAAAGCTACAAAAAAAACTCGATCCTTTACGTGCAATATCTATCCCTTATGTGACAATTGCTTTTGAAACAGAATTGGCTCTCATGTTATACCGTTCTTGAATCAGTTTGAAATGACAATCTTTTCTCACTAGCCACTTTTTAAGCGTATTCTTTATTTTTTGGTTACTATGGGGCTTGGTTCGTTCTTCACTAGTTGGAGCTAGTCTATATTGAATATCATGTTGTTTTTTTATTACAAAAGGCACTACATATAACAATTTTCTTTTAAAAGGAGTCCTTAAACAGCTCCTATGATGTTCCAGTGTCCTGCTAGCAGCCGAGAAGAAAAAAAGAAAGAAGGACAGACCAGGCCTTGAAGGCCTGTTTAAGCTAGGGAACTAGGAAGGGTCCTAGGAAGGGATATTAGCTACGGCGACTCCTATGATGTACTTTTTGTTTCGATTCGCCACTATTTTTGGAAGTTTCAGGCTATTTTTCAGATTTCTATAAAAAAAAATGTGAATACCAATTCATTATTAAGGCTATTTTAGATAATAGTTAGCGTTTCCGAGTTAGCTAAAAATGAATTTTTTTTGCGCCAGTGTTTTTTTTGTTTGTTTTTGGTTACTACGGGCCGTTATTCATACTTTATGTTCGTCCATAATTACTTGGCTTTTTTGGCTGTTTCGATCTTGCTATGCAACTGGCTTATAATTTTGCGTAGCCCTTTCAACATATTAATTAAAAAAAGAAGTTTTTCCGAAAAAGAAGTTTTTTCAAAGATAAGTAAAGGCCACTTTAAACTTAAGATCAGCAGATACAAATACCTGTTAAAATTCAAACTCAAAACGACCACAAATTAAATAAACAATCATAGCAAAAAACATACAACAAACAATAACATAAATGAATAAATAAATCTGAAAGCGAGTCATGCTTAAATTGAATATGCAAATTAAGCTTAGAACGAAAAAATATTTTGCTATTAAAGTATAGCCTAAATGAAACCCAAAATGAACAGAAATTAAATAAACAATCAATGCAAACAAACATACAATAGATACTAATATTAATGAATAAATACATCTTAAACCGTGTAAACTTAAATTGAATATGCAAATCAAGCTTGAAACGAACAAAAATCAGTACAAACAATAGTTTGGGTATCGCTTCCTTCTCTCACTGTAAAAGTCTAAACCCGAATATTTGATATATGATGATATTAATTGTTGAAAGGTCCATCAGTTCAAGATTTTATTTTACTGTAATTTATTTTCATTTTTAATACTGTAAAAACTGGAAAAGAAAATTTTTGTAATATAATTAGTTTTCAGTGAAGCGCCAATGACGCAGTAGGCTTTAGGTTTTCGCAATTAAGGAAGGGGGGCAGTATCCGAACTCTTGTTTGTAGTGAAAGTATATTCTTCTTGAATTATCTTAGAAAGAACGAATAAATTAAACTGATATTTGATTTATAATTATACTAATTGCTGAAAGCTATCAGTTCAAAATTTTGCTGTAATTTTAATGTTTGTTTTCTGTATTAGGTACAAAAGAAAATATTTGTTGTATAATTCGTTTTCAGTAGAGCGCCAATGACGCAGTAGGTTTTTAGACTTTTACAGTGACAGAAGGAAGCGATACAAAAACTCTTGTTTGTTGTGATTTTTGTTCTTTTCAAGCTTGATTTGTGTATTCAATTTAAGTTTCACTCGTTTTAAGATTTATTTATTCATTTATATTAGTATCTATTGTATCCTTATTTGCATTGATTCTTTATTTAATTTCTTTTCGTTTTGGGTTTAATTTATGCTTCAATAGCAAATTTTTTTTTTGGTCTTAAGCTTGATTTGCATACTCAATTTAAGTATTTTCGCTTTAATATTTATTTATTCATTTATATTATTACTTGTTGTATGTTTGCAATGATTGTTTATTTAATTTCTGTTTGTTTTGGGTTTCATTTATTCTTTAATAGTAATTTCTGGTCGTTTTGAGTTTGAATTTTAACATGTATTTGTATCTGCTGATGTTAAGTTTCAAATGGCCTCTACTTTTCTTTGAAAAACTTCTTTTTTGGATTTTTTTTTTTTTTTTTAATTAATTTTTGTTCGTTTTTGATTGCAGAAAGTTTCAAGTTTTTAAAAATTCCTTATTTCAAAATCAAACTTTTTTTTCAACATCAAATGTTCATCAAAGTATCAAAACTAGTATCAAAGTAACAATATCAACGTAAAAAAAAATAACATAGCAAAGTAAGCATCAAAGTAAACAAGGTATCAAAGTAACAATAAGCAACTTGCATAACTTATAGCCCTTGGACCGTAACTCGAAGTTGCCACGAAAATCACTAAATCCAAGTATTGAAGTAAACAAAGTGTCAAAGTAACAATAAGCAAGTTCAATAACTCAGAGCCATTTCCCCAGGGTTGGGGACGGGGTTCAATCCAGGAAGCATAGTTGTTTGGCCTTTGAACTTCTCTGAACAAAATGGCAATCTCAAAATTTTGACCAGATGCACTTTGAAAAAAGTGGGGCGTGGGGCTAATTGCCCATTGATCACTTTCGACTCTTAAAAAAAACTAGAAGTTTTAATTTCCGATCAAATGAGCCCCCCTCTAAAGTTAATAAGACCACTCCTTCTGCAAAAACCTTATATTCTAATAACAGGCAACTTACATAAGTTACAATCCTTGAACCGGGGGCTATGGAGGATTTCTCAACCCTTAACTTATAGTAATTTGAATTTTGGACTATTTTGAACAATTTTGATATAATTTTTGATGATGCATTCGGGGGAAAAGGCACAGGGGGGGGGGGGGGGTTAGTGCTAAGGGGTGGGCTGGGCTGGCTGTGCACAACTTCCCGTGGTGGCCCTGTTTTCACTAATCTTAGTGCACAACTAAAAAAAAAAAAACACTAAAACATCAACACCTAAGCCTTTATGACCTTAAGAGTTCTATTATCTAAAACTTAGTACAGAAAAAAATTAATTACATATCAACTTTCCATTAGAGATAACCACTCACAAGCAGTAGGCTATATAGAACTATCCTCCCATTTGCGCTTCAAATGAGAGGACATTAGGGGTTGGATCTAATGTTAGGGGATGTGTCATTTGAGTCCCCTCTAAAGTTTATACGACCAGCTCTGCCATAAAAACCTTATATGCCCTGCAGCATAAGTTTCAGCCCTTCCTCCGGGCTCGGGGGGGGGGGTATGTTGACCCCGAAGTTTTTGTTATCCGATCGTTGGACTACTTCAAACAAACTAGCAATCTCAAAATTTTGATCGGATGCATTTGGGAAAAAAGGGTGCGTGTGGGTGGAGGGAGGGGGTAGATTCCCTCTGATCTCTTTTGACTTATAAAAAGGTAATTAGAGCTTTCAAGACCTCTCCTTACATAAAAACCTTATTTGCCTCGGGGCGTAACTTAAAATACTTGCACCTGGGCTCTGGGGGTATGTGTCAACCTCAGAGTTTTTTTTTATCTGATGTTTGAAGTATTTTTAACAATATTGCTATTTGAAAATTTTTATCGGATGGGTTTGGGGGGAAAAGGCGTCGGGTGGGAGATAATTGCCCTTCAATCGCTTTTGACTCTATAAAACTGAACTAGAACTTTCAATTTTCAATTGAATGAGCCCTCTCTGAAGTTTATACGAGTATTCCTTCTATAATAACCATATATGCCCTCGGGCATAACTTCTACCGCCTGTCCCCGGGCCCTGGGGGTATGTGCCGACCCCCAGAGTCTTAATATCTGATGTTTGAACTATTTTTAACAAAATTATAATCTCAAATTTTTTATCAGATTGGTTTGGGGAAAAAGGCGTGGAGGGGAGGCGCTAGTTGCCCTCCGATCTCTCTTGACTCTGAAAACGTGAACTAGAACTTTCAGTTTCCAATCAAATGAGCCCTCTCTGAAGTTTATACGCGCATCATATCTATAAGAACTATAGTTGCTCCCAGGGCATAACTTACAACGCCTATCCCTGGGCCCTGGGGTTTTGTGTCAACACCGGATTTTTCGTTATCTGACCTTTGAACTAATTTTAATAAAATTTTTATCGGATGGGTTCGGGGAAAAAGTAATGGAGGGGTAGGGGCTAGTTACCCTCCGACCACTTTCAACTCTTAAGAAGTGAACCAGAGCTTTAAATTTCCCATCAATTAAGCCCTCTCTGAATTTTATACGAGCATCCCTTCCATAAGAACCATATAAGCCCCCAGGAAATAACTTACAATGCCTGCCCCCGGGCCCTGGGGGTTTGTTGACACCGAAGTTTTTGATATCTGATGTTTGAACCATTTTATTTAAATGGCTATATCAAAGTTTTTATTGGATGGGTTTGGGGGAACATGGACGTGAGAGAGGGCTATTTGCCCTTGGATCTCTTTTAACTCTTAAAAAGTGAACTAGAACTTTCAATTTCCAGTCAAATGAGCCCTCTCTGAAGTTTATACGAGCATCCCTTTCATAGAACCATATATGCCCCGAAGGGATAACTTATAATGCCTGCCCCCGGGCCCTAGGGGGTTGTGTCGAAATCAAAGTTTCGTTATCTGACCCTTCAACTATTTGTAACAAAATGGCTATCTCAAAATTTTATCTCATGCATTTGGGAAAAAGGGAGTGGGGAGGGGGCTAGTCACCCTCCGATCTCTTTTGACTCTGAAAAAGTGAACTAGAACTTAGTGAACTGGAAAAAGTGAACTAGAACTAATTTCCAATCAAATGAGATCTCTCTGAAGTTTATAAGAGCTCCCCTTCTATAAGAACCATATTTGCCCCCAGGGCATAACTTAAAACGCTTGCCCCCGGGCCCTGGGGGGGGGGGGGGGGTGTCGGCCACAGAGTTTTGTTATATGATCTTTGAACTATTTTTAACGAAATGGCGACCTCAAATTTTTTATCGGATGTATTTGTGGAAAAAAAGAGCCTGGGGGGGATAGCTTCCCTCCAATCACTTTGGACTCTTGAAAAAGTGAGCTAGAACTGTCAATTTTCAATCAAATGAGCCCTCTCTGAAGTTTATACGAGTATTCCTTCCATAGGAACCTTATATGCCCCCAGGACATAACTTGCAACGCCTGCCCCCGGGCTCTGGGCGGTTGTGTCGACATCGGAGTTTTGTTATCTGACCTTTGAAGTAATTTTAACAAAATCTCCATCTCAAAATTTTATCAGGTGCATTTTCGGGAAAAGGGCTTGGGGGGTTAGTTGCCCTCCGGTCTCTTTTGACTCTGAGAACTTTTAATTTCCAATCAAATGGGATCTCTCTGAAGTTTATAAGAGCATCCCTTCTATAAGAACCACGTTTGCCTCCATGGCATAACTTACAACGCCTGCCCCCTGTTCCCGGGGGGTTGTGTCAACCCCGGAGTTTTTGTTACATGGTCTTTCAGCTATTTTTTAACAAAATGGCTACCTCAAAAAAATTTTTCAGATGTATTTGGCAAAAAAGGGCGTGGGGGGGTAGCTGCCCTTTGATCACTTTTTACTCTTAAAAAGTGAGCTAGAACATTTATTTTACAATAAAATGAGCCCTCTCTGAAGTTTATACGAGCATCCCTTCTATAAGAACCTTATATGCCCTAGGGCATCCTGGGCCCCTGGGCCCTGGGGGATTGTGTCGACCCCGGAGTTTTTGTTATATGATCTTTGAACTATTTTTAACAAAATGGCTACCTGAAAATTTTTATTGGATGTATTTGGAGGAAAAGGGCGTGGGGGAGGGGGCTAGTTTCCCTCTGATCACATTTAAATTTTAAAAAGGGCAATATAACTCTCGATTTGCAATCAAATGAATCCCCTTTGAAGTTTATGCGACGACCCCTTCCATATGAGGTGCCTCTGGGAAAAAAAAATAAATAAATAATTAAACATAGGAGCCGTATGGCCTTTACGATAGGCAAAGCTATAGCGCTGCCTCTGATAGATAAATTACAATGAATCCATCCTATCTCTAGATTAATTAAAAAACTTTTCACAAAATAAGTTTTTCAAAGAAAAGTGAAGAACTCCTTTAAACCAAAAATGAGCAAGAACAAAAATCAAATAATTTAAAAAGCGTAAAACTACCGCAAACCAGTGTTGGTAAATAATTGAAGCCGAAAACAAACAGTAATTACAATAAATAACCGAGTCAAGGTCAAATAGGGCAGAAATTAACATGAGTAGGGCTCAAAACCCCTATGCCTTCCCAAGGCAAGAATATGATTTGCAGTTTACTGAAAAAGAATACAAATGAATATACATTTTCAGTTTAATGTACATATGCGGATATTTATTCTTTAAAATGTTAATAATATTTGATTTATTAAAGTTGTAAAAGTGAAAATATTAATTCTATTCAGTAAAGTGTAAATTAACTTACAACGCCTGCCCTCGGGCCCTGGGGATTTTTGTCGCCACCGGAGTTTTTGTTATCTGACCTTTAAACTATTTTGAAAAATGGCCATCTCAAAATTTGTATCAGATGGATTTGGTAAAATAAGGGCGTGGGTGGGGGGGGGGGCTAGTTGCCTTCCGATTTCCTTTTACTCTTAAAAATTGAAAGAGAACTTTCAGTTTTTATTCAAATGAGCCATCTCTGAAGTTTATACGAGCTTACCTTCCATAAGAACCGTATATGCCACCAGAGCATAACTTACAACGCCTGCCCCCGGGCCCTTGGGGTTGTGGTGACATCGGAGTTTTTGTTATCTTACCTTTGAACTGTTTTTAACAAAAGGTTATCTGAAAGTTTTTATCGGATGCATTTGGGGGAAAAGAGGCGCGGGGGGATAGTTGCCCTCTGATCTCTTTTGACCCTTAAAAACTGAACAAAAACTGCCGATTTCCAATCAAATGAGCCCCCTGAAGTTTATACGAGCATCCCTTCTATAACAGCTGTATATGCCCCCGGGCATAACTTACAACGTCTACACCGGACCCTGATAGATTGCCTCGACCCGGATTTTTTGTTATATGATCTTTGAACCATTTTAAGAAAAATGGCTCTCCCAAAGTTCTTATCAGATGGTTTCAGGAAATGAGGTTGTGGAGGGGGTGGGGCTAGTTGCCCTTCGATCTCTTATAACTCTTAAAAAGTGAACGAGAACTGTCAATTTCCAATGAAATGAGGACTCCGAAGTTTGTACGAGCATCTCTTCCATAAGAACCATATATGCCCCCAGAGAATTACTTACAATGCCTGACCCCGGGCCCTGGGGAGTTGTGTCGACACAGGAGTTTTTCTTATATGACCTTTGAACTATCTTTAACGAAACAGCTATCTTGAAAACTCCAAAGACACTGGCGTTTTTCTTATTAGACCTTTGACCTATTTTTAAGAAAATGGCTATCTCAAAATTTTTATCGGATGCATTTGGGCAAAAACTGGAGGGCTAATTGCCCTCCAATCTCTTTTGACTCTCAAAACTGAACTAGAACTTTCAATTTCCAGTCAAAAGAGACCTCTTTGAAGTTTATACGAGCATTCCCTCCGTGAGGTGGTTGGAGGGGGACAGGGCTAGTTGCCCTCCGATCTCTTTTGACTCTTAAAAAGTGAACGAAAACTGTCAATTTCCAATCAAATGAGTCCTCTCCGAAGTTTATATGAGCTTCTCTTCCATAAGATCCATATAAGCCCCCAGAGCATTACTTACAACGTCTGCCCCCGGGCCCTGGTGGGTTGCGTCGACACAGGAGTTTTTCTATGACCTTTGAACTATTTTTAACAAAATGGCTGTCTAAAAATTTTTATCGGATGCATTTGGGAAAAAAGGGCTTGGTGGGGGGACTGGTTACTCTCCGATCTCCTTTGACTCTTAAAAAATGAACTAGAACTTTCAATTTCCAATCAAATGAGTCCTCTGAAGTTTATTCGAGCATTCCCTCCATTTGAACCATATATGCCCCCAGGGTATAACTTTCAACGCCTGCCCCCGCACCCTAAAGGGTGGTGTCGACACCGGAGTTTTCGATAAATGATTTTTGAACTATTTTTAACAAAATGGCTATGCCAAAGTTTTTATCGGTTGCATTTGGGAAAAAGTTCGTGGGGGGGGGGCTCACTGTCCTTTGATCACTTTTGACTCTTAAAAAGTGAACTAGAACTTTCATTTTCCAATAAAATGTCATTATATTTTCCAATAACTTTCATTTTCCAATAAATTCCAATAAAATGGCTATCTAAAATTTTTATCGAGTGCATTTGGGGAAAAGGGACGTGGGGGATAGTTGCCCACTGATCTCTTTTGACCCTTAAAAACTTAACTAGAACTTCCAATTTCCAATTAAATGAGCCCTCTCTGAAGTTTATACGAGCAGCCCTTCTATAACGGCTTTATATGCCCCTCGGACATAGCTTACAACGCCTACACCGGGCCCTGAAGGATTGTCTCGACCCCGGATTTTTCGTTATATGATCTTTGAACCATTTTGAGAAAACATGGCTCTCTCAAAGTTCTTATGGGATGGATTTCTGGAAATGAGGTTATGGAAGGGGTGGGGCTAGTTGCCCTCCGATCTCTTTTGACTCTTAAAAAGTGAACGAGAACTGTCAATTTCCAATCAAATGAGTCCTTTCCGAGGTTCATACGAGCATATCTTCCATAAGAACCATGTAAGCTCCCGGAGCATTACTTACAACGCCTGCCCCCGGGCCCTAGGAGGTTGCGTCGACACACGAGTTTTTCTTATATCACCTTTGAGCTATTTTTAATGAAATGGCTATCTCAAAGTTTTTATCGGATGGGTTTGGGGAAAAAGGGTGTGAGGGGGCTAGTTGCCCTCTAATATCTTTTGGCTCTTAAAAGGTGAACTAGAACTTTCAATTTCTAATCAAATGAGCCCTCCCAGCAGTGTGTACGAGCATCCATTTGCATAAAAACCCTACACGCCCCCAGGACAACACTTACAACGCTTACCCTCCGGGCCCTGTGGGGTTGAGTCGACACCGGAGCTTTTGGTACCTCATTTTTGAACTATTTTAAAAAAAATAGCTATTACAAAATTTGTAGCGGATGGGTTTGGGGAAAAAAGGACGTGGGGGATAGGGGCTAGTTGCCCTTGGATCTCTTGACTCTTGAAAAGTGAACTAGAACTTTCAATTTCCAATCAAATGAGTCCTCTCCGAAGTTTATGAGACCTCTTAGAAGTTTATACGAGCATCCCTTCCATAAGAACCTTATATGCCCTAGGGCATCCTGGGCCCCTGGGCCCTGGGGGATTGTGTCGACCCCGGAGTTTTTGTTATATGATCTTTGAACTATTTTTAACAAAATGGCTACCTGAAAATTTTTGTTGGATGTATTTGGAGGAAAAGGGCGTGGGGGAGGGGGGCTAGTTTCCCTCTGATCACATTTAAATTTTAAAAAGGGCAATATAACTCTCGATTTGCAATCAAATGAATCCCCTTTGAAGTTTATACGACGACCCCTTCCATATGAGGTGCCTCTGGGAAAAAATAAATAAATAATTAAACATAGGAGCCGTATGGCCTTTACGATAGGCAAAGCTATAGCGCTGCCTCTGATAGATAAATTACAATGAATCCATCCTATCTCTAGATTAATTAAAAAACTTTTTCACAAAATAAGTTTTTCAAAGAAAAGTGAAGAACTCCTTTAAACTAAAAATGAGCAAGAACAAAATCAATTAATTTAAAAAGCGTAAAACTACCGCAAATCAGCGTTGGTAAATAATTGAAGACGAAAACAAACAGTAATTACAATAAATAACCGAGTCAAGGTCAAAGGGCAGAAATTAACATGAGTAGGGCTCAAAACCCCTATGCCTTCCCAAGGCAAGAATATGATTTGCAGTTTACTGAAAAAGAATACAAATGAATATACATTTTCAGTTTAATGCACATATGCGGATATTTATTCTTTAAAATGTTAATACTATTTGATTTATTAAAGTTGTAAAAGTGAAAATATTTAATTCTATTCAGTAAAGTGTAAATTAACTTGCAACGCCTGCCCTCGGGCCCTGGGGATTTTTGTCGCCACCGAAGTTTTTGTTATCTGACCTTTAAACTATTTTGAAAAATGGCCATCTCAAAATTTGTATCAGATGGATTTGGTAAAATAAGGGCGTGGGTGGGGGGGGGGCTAGTTGCCTTCCGATTTCCTTTTACTCTTAAAAATTGAACGAGAACTTTCAGTTTTTATTCAAATGAGCCATCTATGAAGTTTATACGAGCTTACCTTCCATAAGAACCGTATATGCCACCAGAGCATAACTTACAACGCCTGCCCCCGGCCCTTGGGGGTTGTGACGACATCGGAGTTTTTGTTATCTTACCTTTGAACTGTTTTTAACAAAAATGGTTATCTGAAAGTTTTTATCGGATGCATTTTGGGGGAAAAAGAGGCGTGGGGGATAGTTGCCCTCTGATCTCTTTTGACCCTTAAAAACTGAACAAGAACTGCCGATTTCCAATCAAATGAGCCCCCTGAAGTTTATACGAGCATCCCTTTTATAACAGCTGTATATGCCCCCGGGTATAACTTACAACGCCTACACTGGACCCTGATAGATTGCCTCGACCCGGATATTTTGTTATATGATCTTTGAACCATTTTAAGAAAAATGGCTCTCCCAAAGTTCTTATCAGATGGTTTCAGGAAATGAGGTTGTGGAGGGGGTGGGGCTAGTTGCCCTCCGATCTCTTATAACTCTTAAAAAGTGAACGAGAACTGTCAATTTCCAATGAAATGAGGACTCCGAAGTTTGTACGAGCATCTCTTCCATAAGAACCATATATGCCCCCAGAGAATTACTTACAATGCCTGACCCCGGGCCCTGGGGGTTGTGTCGACACAGGAGTTTTTCTTATATGATCTTTGAACTATCTTTAACGAAACAGCTATCTTGAAAACTCCAAAGACACTGGAGTTTTTCTTATTAGACCTTTGAACTATTTTTAAGAAAATGGCTATCTCAAAATTTTTATCGGATGCATTTGGGCAAAAACTGGAGGGCTAGTTGCCCTCCAATCTCTTTTGACTCTCAAAACTGAACTAGAACTTTCAATTTCCAGTCAAATGAGACCTCTTTGA
Source organism: Artemia sinica (assembly GCA_027921565.1). Taxonomy (NCBI): domain Eukaryota; kingdom Metazoa; phylum Arthropoda; class Branchiopoda; order Anostraca; family Artemiidae; genus Artemia; species Artemia sinica. The sequence continues at coordinate 599,273 of JAPEVW010000070.1, read as the reverse complement.
AGTTTATACGAGCATTCCCTCCATGAGGTGGTTGGAGGGGGACAGGGCTAGTTGCCCTCCGATCTCTTTTGACTCTTAAAAAGTGAACGAAAACTGTCAATTTCCAATCAAATGAGTCCTCTCCGAAGTTTATATGAGCATCTCTTCCATAAGATCCATATAAGCCCCCAGAGCATTACTTACAACGTCTGCCCCCGGGCCCTGGTGGGTTGCGTCGACACAGGAGTTTTTCTATGACCTTTGAACTATTTTTAACAAAATGGCTGTCTAAAAATTTTTATCGGATGCATTTTGGGAAAAAAGGGCTTGGTGGGGGGACTAGTTACTCTCCGATCTCCTTTGACTCTTAAAAAATGAACTAGAACTTTCAATTTCCAATCAAATGAGTCCTCTGAAGTTTATTCGAGCATTCCCTCCATTTGAACCATATATGCCCCCAGGGTATAACTTTCAACGCCTACCCCCGGACCCTAAAGGGTGGTGTCGACACCGGAACTTTCGATAAATGATTTTTGAACTATTTTTAACAAAATGGCTATGCCAAAGTTTTTATCGGTTGCATTTGGGAAAAAGTTCGTGGGGGGGGGGGCTCGCTGTCCTTTGATCACTTTTGACTCTTAAAAAGTGAACTAGAACTTTCATTTTCCAATAAAATGTCGTTTTATTTTCCAATAACTTTCATTTTCCAATAAATTCCAATAAAATGGCTATCAAAAATTTTTTATCGAGTGCATTTGGGGGAAAAGGGACGTAGGGGATAGTTGCCCACTGATCTCTTTAAACACTTAAAAACTTAACTAGAACTTCCAATTTCCAATTAAATGAGCCCTCTCTGAAGTTTATACGAGCAGCCCTTCTATAACGGCTTTATATGCCCCTCGGACATAGCTTACAACGCCTACACCGGGCCCTGAAGGATTGTCTCGACCACGGATTTTTCGTTATATGATCTTTGAACCATTTTGAGAAATATGGCTCTCTCAAAGTTCTTATGGGATGGATTTCTGGAAATGAGGTTATGGAAGGGGTGGGGCTAGTTGCCCTCCGATCTCTTTTGACTCTTAAAAAGTGAACGAGAACTGTCAATTTCCAATCAAATGAGTCCTTTCCGAGGTTTATACGAGCATATCTTCCATAAGAACCATGTAAGCTCCCGAAGCATTACTTACAACGCCTGCCCCCGGGCCCTAGGAGGTTGCGTCGATACACGAGTTTTTCTTATATCACCTTTGAACTATTTTTAACGAAATGGCTATCTCAAAGTTTTTATCGGATGGGTTTGGGGGAAAAAGGGTGTGAGGGGGCTAGTTGCCCTCTAATATCTTTTGGCTCTTAAAAGGTGAACTAGAACTTTCAATTTCTAATCAAATGAGCCCTCCCAGCAGTTTGTACGAGCATCCATTTGCATAAAAACCCTACACGCCCCCAGGACAACACTTACAACGCTTACCCTCCGGGCCCTGTGGGGTTGAGTCGACACCGGAGCTTTTGGTACATCATTTTTGAACTATTTAAAAAAAAATGGCTATTACAAAATTTGTAGCGGATGGGTTTGGGGAAAAAAGGACGTGGGGGATAGGGGCTAGTTGCCCTTGGATCTCTTGACTCTTGAAAAGTGAACTAGAACTTTCAATTTCCAATCAAATGAGTCCTCTCCGAAGTTTATGAGACCTCTTAGAAGTTTATACGAGTATTCCCTCCATGAGGTGGTTGGAGGGGGGTGGGGCTGATTGCCCTCCGATCTCTTTTGACTCTTAAAAAGTGAACGAGAACTGTCAATTTCCAATCAAATGAGTCCTCTCCGAAGTTTATACAGGAATCTCTTCCGTAATAACCGATATGCCCCCAGAATATTACTTAAAACGCCTGTCCCCGAGCCCTGGGGGGGCGTCGACACAGGAGTGTTTTTATATGACCTTTGAACTATTTTTAACAAAATGGCCATCTCAAAATGGGTATCGGATGGATTTGGGAAAAAAAGGCGTGGGGGAGGGAGAGGCTGGTTACCCTCCGATCTCTTTTGACTCTTAAAAAGTGAACTAAAAGTTTCAATTTCCATTCAAATGAGCCCTCTCTGAAATTTATACGAGCATTCCCTCCATTAGAACCATATTTGCCCCCAGGGCATAACTTGCAACGCTTGCCCCCGGACCCTGGGGGGTGGTGTTGACACCGGAGTTTTCGATATAATCTTTGAACTATTTTTAACAAAATCACTATCTCAAAATTTTTATCGGTTGCATTTGGGAAAAAAGGGCGTGGGGAGGGGGGTTAGTTGCTCTCTGATCACATATGACTCTTGAAAAGGGCACAAGAACCATCGATTCCAATCGAATGAGCCCCCTCCGAAGTTTATCTGACGACTCCTTGAAGTGCTCATGAAGTGCCTCTGGGGAAAAAAATAAATAATAAAACATTCGAGCCGTATGGCCTTTACTATAGTCCACGCTATAGCGTTGCCTTTGATTTTCGATTTGCCTTTTTGATAACATGTATATTGAAATACTTCTTAAAATTTTCATCTTAATGCTCTTAACCCTACAAGTAGTTGCGATAGAAGTACTATTTGGAGCAATAGTAATAGTAGTAGTGTGCACATATTGCCTTTTGCTCACTTGATCTTCCCCTTTAAGTATTCTCTGAGATTTCCGACTTAATACACAAATCAATTCTGTATATGTGCTCTTTAGACACCCTTTTGACGCCCTTTTCACCTTAATACTCTGAAGTCTTACACGTTGTTGCAACTGAAGTAGTAGTTGGAGTAGTTTATTAGCAGTAGTAGCGTAGGTAAAAGTAGCAGTATTATTAGCGTTAGTTGTGACATGCATATATTGCCTCTTTTGTCAATTGATCTTCCCCTTTAAGTATTCTCCGAAAGTTTCAACTTGATACCAAAATCAATTCTTGAGATACGCCCTTTTGACAATCTGCATGCGCTTAGTAGGTTTTGATTTAGTTCAAGTTCCCCTCAATATTCTGTTAACTTTTCACCTTCATGTGTGTAGCATTAATTGCACATCATAGTAGTAGTAGTAGTAGGAGGAGGAACAGCAGTAGCAGTAATAGTGCATAATTATTAGCAGTAACAGTAGTAGCAGCAGTATTAATAGCTGCAGTAGCAGGTACATTTTGCCTTTTGGTCAACTGAACACCCCACTCGTGATGCCCCTGAATTTTCCTCTTGATATGACAAGCCGTTCCAAAAATTTTGCTGATATGCCCGTATCAGCAATTTGTATACACATAGTATGTTTTAATTTATTTCAACTTTCCCCTCAACGTTCCCTCAGATATTTTTTTCAATATCCTTAGCCTTAGTAGTACTCGCTATAGAAGAAGTAGTTGTAGTGATAGTAATGGCAGTAGTAAAAGTACTCGTGGTAGCAGTAGAAGCAGCAGTAGTTGTAGTAGTAGTAGTGTGCAAATATTGCCTTTTTGGTCAATTGATCATCTCCCTTATCATTTCCTAAAACTCAAAATTAATATACTTAGTAATTCCTGAGTTACACCCTTTTGAAAACCCATATACACATAACATGTTATGATTTAGTTCAACACTACCCTCAACTTTTTCTGAAAGTTGAACTCATCTTAATACCCTTCGTATATTAAGAAAGAAGAAGTCAAATATCCATACATTTACATGCATTCCATAAAAACCTCATATGCCCCCAGGGCTTAACTTAAAGCCCTTGCTTCAGGGCTCTCGCCGGTTGTACCAGCCCTGGCGGCATTGTTATATGCTCTTTGGACTATTAAAAAAAAAAAAAAAAATACTTTTGCATAATTTAATCAGATGGGTTTGGTGAAAAGAGTGGTAGTTGGAAGAAGGAGGGGGGGCTAGTTGACCTTGACCTCCGTTACTATTGACTCTTAAAAGGGAACTAGAACTTCCAATTTGAACCAAATGAGCCACCTCTACAGTTTATACAACCATCTTTTCCAGAAACTTAAATGCACCATTGACATAACTTACAACCTTTGCCCTCAGGCTCAGGTCGTTGGTATCAACCCCAAAAGCCTTGTTATACGATCCTTGGACTATTTTGAATAAAAGGACCGTCTCGAAATTTCTATTGGATGTATCTCGGGAAAACACAACGTGTTTATATGTTTGTGTGGGGGGGGGGGGGGGTAGCTGCGCTCTGATCACTTTGACTCTTAAAAAGGCCACTGGAACTTCTGGTTACCAATCCAATGAGTCCCTTCCAAAGTATATACGACCAATTTTTCTATAAGAACATTATATGCCCCCGTGACATAGCTTGCCACCCTTGTCCTGAAAACTGTAAGGGGGGGAGGTTTGTCTTCTCCACATGCATAATTTCCGGACCCTTCAATTACGATGAATAAAATTGTTATCTCCAAATTTGGATAGGTGTTAAGCCAAATGATGAGCGTGGAGGGTTGACTGCTCTCGAATCACTGACTCTTAAAAAGGGCACCATAACTTCCAATTTCAAATCAAATGAGTCCCATCTGGTACCGCCACCCATTCTAAAAACCTTATATGCCCCAGGACATGACTTGCAATCCTATCCCCATGGCACTGGGGGGGTTGTGTCAACCTAGAGGCATTGTTATATGTTCTTTTGACTATTTTGAACAAAATCGGTATCTCACAATTTTAATCAGATTCATTTGGTTGAGAGGGGTAGTCAGGAGGGGATCTAGATGCCCTCTATAATTTTTTACCCATAAAAGGGAATTAGAACTTCCAATTTCCAGCTAAATGTTTATACAACCATCCCTTCTGTAAAGACCTTAAATGTCCCCGAGGCATAATTTACGACGCTTGCCCCCTGACTCTGAGTTTTTTAACCCCAAAAGCCTTGTTAATTGATGTTTGGACTATTTTGAATGAAATGGCTATCTCGAAATTTCTATTGGATGCATTTTGGAGCAATACGACGTGTCTGTGTGTGGAAGAGGGGGGGTAGCTGTCCTCTGATCACTTTGACTCTTAAAAAGGGCACTAGAACTTCGATTATCAATCCAATGAGCTCCCTCCAAATTTTATGCGACCACACTTTCTATAAAAAGCTTATATGCCCCCAGGACATAACTTACAACGCTTATCTTGAGGGCTGGGGGGGGGGGTTCATCCTCAAAGATATAATTTCCAGACCTTTCAACTACGTTGAACAAAATGGCTATGTCGAAATTTTGATTGGAAATATTTGGGGAAATGATGGGGGGGGGGGGCATTTGCCCTTCGATCACTTTTGACTAATAAAAAGGTCACTGGTCCTCTCAATATCCAATCGAATGAGCCTTTTTTGAAGTTTATACGACGACGCTTTCTATAAAAAAAAAACTTATATGCCCCAAGGGCATAACTTGCAACCCTTATGCTATAATACATTTTGCCAACATCGTTTCTTTACTTAGACAGCACCTGATTCTTTTTTTGTTGGTGCACGTAAAAATGTTCTGAAAAGGGAAGGCAATGATATGCTCTCCCCTATGTAGGCACAGCCATGAAGCCTACATGCAAAATACCTCTGTTTCTGGATGCATTTCGTGTTTATTTGCTAAGGTAGCCTCGTTTTTGAGCTTATACTGTTTTAAGCCTGATAACCAGAATTGAATATATGGCGAACCATGCCTCGATGATGAAAAAAATATCTATGTCTAGGCTATGAAAAAAAAACAACAAAGTAACACCATCTTTGCTACTTTGAAACTTAGTAAAAGTAGATTACTTGTAAAATGGCGGTTGGAGAGCCAAGAGAAGGGTTTTTGGAGGGGTTAGTGAGCTACTTTACAAATATTTATTAATGATTCGAATAGGAACTTTGGGAAGTCCCAACTGAGAGACCTGCAAGTCGTAACTGGCCTATGACCATGACATTTATTTTATCCCTTTGTCTCGATGCCCTTTACGCCATCATTGGCTCTGGAGAACCTATCCTTTTATCCTCCTCCGTTATGTCAACCAGAAGGATGTCAAATAAAATTGTTGTTGGTCCCACGAGGAGCTGAAACCACCATAATAGCCACCGTTCCTGTTATGGTAACAAGAGGAGAAGAATCATCTCAGTTTCTCTAAATTCATCTCTAAATCAATTCTAAATTTATCAATATTGGCCCTAGAGAGCCTAAATGCTTTTGTCTTCCTCCGTTTTGTTGCCTTGGAGAATGCCAAATAGAAATTTTATTGGCCCCACAAGTAACCGAACCCACACAATAGCCGCCGTTCCGGTTATGGTAACAAGAGAAGAGGAATAATCTCGGTTTCTCTAAATTCATCTCTAATAATCTCTAAATTCACTTGTGAGTAGTTTTGATCTATACTGGATCATATTTAAAAACCGTGAGGTGAGATGTAATAAAAGAAAATACTTTGGTTAAGACAAAGTACCAAAATTTAGGGGATTCAAGCTAAAATTTCTGTGAAGTTTAATTTTGATAATTGGAAACCTCGGTTCCTACTCCATTTAAGGAGATGATTTCACTGAGTCTCTAAAAGAAGTGGTTAAATCTTCAGAGAGATTGCCCTTAGAGATTTATACTCGCTTTAAGAAATCTCAACTGTTCTTGGAGCATCGCTTTCTTCTTTTTCAGAAATTCTAACCTCTCTAGAAGTTCTTGGCCCTGTATTTTTTGTCTTTTCCTGTAAGCTCGGGCGGCTTCCTTGTTTTTTTCTTTGATCATTTTCACTTTTTCTTGAGGACAAGTTAAACGTTTCTTTCAACATTTCGGGGCTGATTTCTAGGTCTCTTGGAAGCGTTCTTCTCACCGTTATATTTATTGCTCCTGTCTCTTTCTTCTGGATTATCATCCCCGTGACCTTGTATGGGAAAGTTTATGTCATAATTTGGTACCGAGACCACAAACAAAGTTTCTGTGGTATTTCGGTGTGGATCAAAGTTGCGATTGTCATGCCTACAGTTTTCTATTTCTGCTCTCCATGTACTTGCCCGGTTTAGTGATTCAATATTAGTGTCTTGTTTTGTGCTAACACTGGCAGGGTTGTTGAAAATAGCCTGCGTTTGGGATGGACGGGGAATAAATATCAACTGTGTTTGAGTCTTGGCAAGCTTTCAAATGAAATTGGAAATCATGTTCTGGTATCAAAGCTATTGATGAAACCTCTTCATAATACGGATATATGTTTGTCTCGCTGTGTAGTCTACTGTCTAGAGGAATATTTGAAGACTGGGATTGACTGAATTCCTTATCTAATTCATAAATTTTATCTAAAATGTCTGCTTTGTTTACAGCTTCTGTTTCGCCCTCGAGCTGCCAGTCACTGTTAAAGACAAAGTTTTCACTCTGCGATTGACTGTATTTCTTATCAAATTCATAAATTTCATTTAAAATGTCTGCTTTGCTTATACCTACTGGCGTTCTGCTCTCTAGCTGCCAATCAGTGTTAAAGATGAAGTTTTCATTATCTACATCAACAGAACTGAACATTTGATTTACACAACTCATATTCATGCTTATCTTATAACTTTATGTCCTTACTCGAACGCTTCTGAGAATGTACTAAAACTTACTAGCCTGTCCTTTGCATTTTATGCAGAATGGACGTCATACTTTTGTTTAGGGTTCGCCCGCTTTAAAATTCCGATGTTTGATGACGTAATTTTCGTTGGCTTTAACCTAAGATAATGGAGAAAAGTCGCCCAACCATCTAATTCTTAAGAGTTGTAATGACGTCATATTGGTTGTTTTCTGTCTCAGTTTAACGAATTGTTTTATTTTGTAAAAAGAATTGCTAATGAAACTTAAGTCACCTGTTTTATGCCAGGACCCTTTCACCAACTAAAATATCTTATTTTGGTTTGAATCATCTTTTGAAAAATTATTTGCATTTTAATTGTTGTAATCTTTTTGGTTCCATACACAAATTTGTAAGCTAATAAATTTCAATAGGCTATTAGTTAAAGAGCTATAGATTTTAAAGAAATAAAACTCTTTGACCATGGGTAAGGTATTAAAACCCTATTTGAAGCAGACTAACATTACACTATCAGCTGTAGCCTTTTGGAATTTAAGGAAAATGAAGTAGAGTTCAGGATCTTCGGTAGCAGGTTAGTTTATTTAGGAGAACGGAGCTTAAACGAAAATAGATTTGTGTCCCAAGTTATATTTTTCATCATCCTATTTTTACCCTTTTTCACTTTATGAATGGCTTTTCGTAAACACCTTTAAATTGCTTCAGTTGTCATGTATGCCGTTGTTTTATTTGTTTTATTTTTCTTGACTCGTTTTTATCAACTCATCGTCTTTTTCGTCACAAAAATGCTTTTCAAAAAAAAAATCGGAAGTCGTTTTTTTTTCGGTCATTTCCGAATGTTCTGATATTTCTAAATTGTATCAGTATATTCGGTTCCAATGATACAACATCCAATCCAAATGCAATAATGCCATGTCCAAATTTTCCCCTCATTTATCAATCCCCTTGCGTATGTAAAACAACAAAAATGGGTAATTGGCGCAGCAAGATCCATAAAAAATTGTACGTTACGTGATAGCCGAGCGGTAAGAATGCTTGGTCTTTTCGGTTATCTGAACCGGTTCAGATCTTCTTTAAGGCATTTTTTTTTTCTCATACAAAAAAATTTTCATCGATTTTAGTGGTTAATTCAACGCTTCTGAAAACGAACTGATATTTGTTTTTTCTTTCTTGTTCTTGGTTTATCCTGAAAATTGCAAAAAAGCTGTCGATTTACCCGGTAGGCCTACCTTTCATTTTTACACAATGACTTTGGGGTTCTTGGCAACACAGATATAAATAAGAAGAGCAGGCAGATTCTCGGAAGTTTTTCCTTTTTATTCTGTTCTTCCTAATTTGATATTCTATTGTCAAAAAGCTTGATTCTGGGTTAATGGCGAAATATGACCGAACAATAGTGCAGAATCCGGCCTCTTCTTTTGTCTGTCTTGAGGCTTGAAAGTGCAAATTACAAGGCAAAGCTTCAATGGTTACTTTAGATGGATAATCCCAATGTTTGGATATTACAAGTTATTACCCAATTTAGGATTTCCTGAAAATTATAGCCACGTATTCTTTTAGAATGACAATAGATCGGGTGTTCGTTTCGGATTGATCGGATTTGAATTAATTTTGTGTTGGTTTCGTGATTCATTAAACCTTTAGGATTCACAGCCTCATCAGGCTGCGAATCCTGTAGTTACTATAGTTCTCGTCCATGTCATACATTTTGTATTGTTTGATGAATCCCCCCCCCCCTCCTTGAAGTTAATTTCTATTTACACGTCCTACGTAGGTTGGTTTCGTTAGTATAAATAAAGAAAACAAAGTAGTAAGATAGGATATTGAAAGCCAAAAACAAGATGGTGTACAAAAAATATGAAACATTAAATAAACGATCTTTAGGGATCCTCGCTATATTGAAAATAGAATAATTTCTTTATAGTGACGAACAAAAAATTGACCTAATAAGCTTGTTAAAAAGTGATCTGCGAACTGTAATTGGAAAAAAAAATTGACTTGTACCTCTTTCAATCAGCACTTCTAAGTAAAATTAAATTCTAAGTAAAATTCATTTTTCCTGTTGCAACAGTCTCTGGTATTACTCGATAGCGAGAAACAGCTCTAACAAGTATAAACAATAAATGGTTTACCTTCATTTTGTAATTGTATGATTAAATATGTTTTCTGTTTTTTTCGTCTAGTATATTCGAAGCATACCAAAACTGGATAACTGATAAGAATCTCATGAATTCAACCACTTATGTGCCTATGCTACCTATCTCCTACTCTCCAACCAAGCTTCTGGAAATTTTTAATGGAAATAAGGTAATGTGTGTTGTTCTAATTTATTTTTTTTATCTCAATTTAATTTAAATTTATTATTTTGTGCCATCTAAAATTTTTACTCGTCTTAGATAATTTCCAAATATTCAGGTTCATTTGGGATCTAGAAAAAAAATACCCTTTTTTTGAACTTCCTCCTAACTCTATAAAAAATCTGGTTTTTATCTGCAGATAGAATTATGCTAAATAAATTTTGCAATTAAAGTATCCGTGGGTGTTTTACTTATCAAGACAACAATAAACTTGGTGGCCTACCCCATGCTAAATAAGACGAATCTAAGGATTTTTTCGGCTCCATCGTTGTAGTTTTTTTTTTTTTTTTTGTATAAGCATCGAAAAATCTGGGGAAAGTAAATAGGAAGAATGTGCGAACACACAGGATGGCTGCCCCTCCTCTTTTGCATTTCCTGGCTGAAGGGCCATGAAATGGAGATCAGCACCGCCAGTAGGGATTGTAAAATGCAACGCCGTATTCTTTACCTTCTTTACCATAGGCTTTTATATTTCTTTTAAATTCCAAATAATTTGAGCTTCAATAATTTGGACTTGGTGCCATTTCAGCATGGATCACCCAAAATGCACCGGAGCATATACAATGTAAAAGTTACGTTTAATTTTTTACAGTTTGAAATTCTTTTGTTGACTATCCTTATATTTTGCAAACTGATTCAGCTTTTGTTTAAACAATCTAAATATTAAAAAAGTGAAGAGTAAAACTGGAATCCAAAGTTCAGGGGAGATTTTTTTTCTAGGACTGCTCATTCGCTAGAAAACTGGAAATCTTAGTGCCCTCATAAGAGTTATTTTTAGCTACCCACCACCTTCATCCCCAAAGATATTAGATCTAAATTTTTAGATAAGCCTTTTTTCAAAATAGTCGAAAGGTCAAATAAATATGCGTCCAGAATTTGAAATTGCCCCCCAGGGCCCTAGGGCAAGGGTTGTGAATTATGCAATTTGTCCATTGTCTATAAATATGTTTTTAATGAAAAAGGTGGACATGTTGTATCCTATATGTTGGATTAGCTCAATACTTTCAAAGATTGTCCTTTGCCTAAGAAAGTCATACAATTGTTGGGAATGGGGTTTGAATAAAAGTCTCAGAAATGACTCCAAAAGTTTTGTTTCTGTCATTTGTATTCCGACTGAGCTCTTACGGATCGTCCGTGATGAGGATTCCTAGTGTTTTCCAGGATATACCCGGGTGGACTTTAAATTTTGACTTTGGGAGACGGAAGACGTACGTCGAAAGACACTGTATGTATCCAGTTCATCGAAATACTATTTTGTAATATAGTAGGGAGTGCTTGGGGGATGGAGGTGAAACTTTGAGGTAATTTTGAACAAACAAAATGGGGAGGGTGGGACAAGGGAAATTTATGCTCAGTGCTAGGGGGAGAAGGGGACGAGGCTAAACAATTTTCGTCCCCAATCCAGGCAAGAATAACATTTTTGAAGTATAAGCTTCTGTGAGATTTAAAATTTACACATTGTTAAATAATTAGATAAATCAATATTTTTGACATAACACCTTTAAATTAGGTGTTGTTTCTTAGACCACTCTGCCGTTCTAAGACGAACAAATAAACTTTCAAATGGGGATAAATCAATCTATTTAGACAGTGAAAAAAACAGGTACAAAAGTCCAGATATTTCGGTCACATATACAGTGACCGTCTTCAGTAGAAATACTAAAATAATAAAATTGAAACTAGCTTATTTATATACAACAAAATAAATAACTTTGTGGGTCATTCACAGAATAATGAACTTCCGGATTATTCACTGGATTATTTTCAGAGAGAGTTCATTGACAATGTCAATGAACTCTCATGGAACTCTCAATGTCAATGAACTCTCACTTTCATGGAAAGGGCTAAACGTTTTTGCCGCCAGTCCAGATAAAAATTATGTTTTTGCACTATAAATCATATGGGACTTGTAATTCATAAATGGTAAAGTAGCAAGATAAATCAAAAGACGGTATTTACTGCCAGGTTATGCAGATGGTTTATCTGCAATATCTCAGGAAACTTTTCTGTGAACATCTAGTGACATTGAATAATGGCTTTGTTGAAGCGTAGAGAGCTAACCAATTCAAGTCGAATTTTGTCCCAAGTCTTTAAGAATAACTCCTGAATCACAAAGGCTGTTTATTTAGAATAGAAATCTCTTTTGAAAGTGCTAAAAAAAAACTTAAGCGTAAAGAGCGAGGTATTGACGAGAGGGCAACCCTTCTCATATACGTGATCATTTCTGCTCGGCTTAAGTTTTAATGTTGCTCGTTACTTTCAGTTGAAAAACTTTTATTTAATCTCTGATCGTTTGTTTAAATAATGCTGGGAAATCCGCCCCCTCCATGGAAATACCCTCTCCCCATGAAAAATTCCTCCATGGAAAGATACACCCAAGTACCCCCCCCCCCCCCCTCCAACAGAAAATTTCTACTGAAAATATCTGTGTGCTTCCCAATAACCAACACACTATGTAAAAAAATGGGCAAAGCTCATAACTTACAGCCCTTCCCTTGGGGACTACGTGGGTTAAGTTATCCTCAAAGACATAGTTATTAAATTTTTCAACTAAAAAAAATGGCTATCTTAAGATTTTGACCGGGTGACTTTGGGAAAAAATGAGCGTGGGAACGGGGCTAGCTGCCCTCCGATATTTTTGGTCACTTAAAAGGGTACTAGAACTTGTGATTTCCGATCAAATGAGCCCTTTCCGGATCATCTGTGATCAGTGGCTCGATATGATCACCCCTAAAAACTAAAATAATAAATAAACACGCATCCGTGATCTTTCTTCTGACCGAAAATACACAATTCCACATTTTTGTACATAGGAGCTTGAAACCTCTACATTAAGGTTCTCTGGTATGCTGAATCTGATGTGTGATTTTCATAAAGATCGCTTAATGGTTTGGGGGTCTTTCCCCTTTTTTTCAAACTTTTGATGGGAACCATTAAGGATGATTAGTTTTACATAGTTTGAATAAGCGTCGAAATTCGATTCTTTTGACGTATCCATTGTTATCAAGACTCTGTTTTCTAGAATTTTTGTTACTATTGAGCCGTATTGCAATAAATCAAAAGTTGATTCCAAGAATGAAACAGTTCGTTACCACAAACTGTTTGATTCTATCCCGTGTTTCCGCAAAATTTCAGTTCTTTTCGAATCGGATGATTTCTGCTCTTTGCAGCAACCGTTTGCATAGAACAGCAAGTGTTTCTGTTTATTGGCTTATTCAGTTTATAAATATTATTTACATCACAATAAAAGTGTATGAAGATAAAAAAAGTGGCTTATTGCCAAGTACCTAATTCTTTTCAGATATAGTTAGAATTTTTATTTTTGACGTTTCTCTGAAATGATGCTAATTTTCTATAATTGGAACAAAGCAGCAAAGACTGCCTGTCTTGGAGACGGGTGGTTTTAGCAGGTCTCAGATTATTTCTGTTGGAATTTGGTACAATAAAGACGTGTTTTTTAAGCCATCAGGGTGGGGGGGATTCTAACCGAACAAAACTTCCTGGTTGTGAGTAAACTGTTGATAGATAATTAGTTGCTAAATTTTTCAGTCTCCTTGGATCGATTGTACTTCGACGTATTCAGTCATGGAAGAGAGGCAGGCGTTGCTTTCATTTTTGGCTGATTCGAGTTGTCGCGTCATGAAGAATAAAGTCCTGCGGCCCATTGTTTCTCAAGAAGAAATACCTTTTGAAGGCAAGATTGAAAATAGGTTGGCTTTATTGTCAAAGCCCCAAGTAGCTCCTGCGATGGTTCCATTGAAAGTCATCCTGCCTGAATTAGAATTGGAATTGCTAACAAAACCGGAGTTACTTGCTAAATTTTTGAAGCCACATTTAAGAGCTCTAAGTGATCACGCAGGGTGAGTTATTTCTTGTGTATACATAACCCGTATATCGTCATGCCCAAATCAAGGACATATTTCAAATTTTCGTGACTTTAGAGGAGAACAAAAATACTTTTTTGTATGTGTGTTTGTGTGTGTGTTTGTCAAAACAGTTTTTGCTTTCTCTCTCGTTTTGGGCAACAGCATACACTCTCGGGCAATATTTTGCCCATACATCTTTTCCGTTCCCTCGCTGTCCGATAAGTAGTGCCATTTAGCTTATATCTTTGGCTATAGCTTGGATTTAGATATCATATAAATATTTCTTATACTTACTTATACTTTCACTCAATGACTAATTCAATAACATTCGTTATTAACCTGAAGAATAATTTTTTGTTGGTCCATTATATGAAAGCGTAGGATACAACCTTTGATTGGATACAACCTTTGATTTGGATACTGTGATATGTGAAGAGCTGAATGAAATTTCCCTTTGAAATGAGTCCACCTAAAATTCAATCCTGGCAATTTTCAACCTATAAAAGATGCCATCCGACAATATTCACCTCGCAAAACTCACGTACAATCTTGTCGGCCAAAATCAAACCTACGCAAAATCCAGCCCTGCAAAAATCGACCGTGAAAACTTGACAAAATTAACGTGAAAACTCAACGAAAAAAAGGCTCAACCCATGATAAACTTAGCCCATTAAAACTCAATTTACACAAAATTGAACTCATGAAAACCAAATCCATGCAAAATTGCCCCCTTTCGGATGTTTATTTGACAAAATTCAACCAATGCAAAATTCAACCCAGCAAAATCAAACCCATGCTATACTTTACATCTCAGCTTTGGTAAAATTCAATCCACGCAAAATTCAGTTGACAAACAATCTGTCGCACGTAAATTTCTCTGTGGCAAAACACAATTCATTGTTCTTTGCTTCAGCAACCAGAACCAATACAGTGACCTGTCACCTTCATTTGGATTAGGATTGCCTTATGCCTAAAAAATGGAATATGTACACGGGATCACGAGATGAGTACGTCATTTGGTTGTATATCTATTTTCTAGGAGCTTAAATGATGATAGTCATGTCAACTGTGAACTGTACGATATCTATGGCGACATCATTGATGAAGATGATTATTATGGATACTGATAACAAAATAATTACGTTAATGTTGACGATATCGCAGATGTTATTGGCAATGATGTCAGTAACAACAACAATGTCGATGACACAAATTTTTGACAGATTTTTCTAGGGTTAAACTTGTCACAAATTGATTTTTATCTGCTTTGACTATTTTATTTACTGCTTCAAGCTTACAGCTGTGATTTTCGCGTGGAAGGTATTTTATTTCGACTGATTTTTGCTGTGTTTGAATTCTGGTGGGTTTAATTTTGATGGGTCGAGTCTGTACACGTGAATTTTTTTAAGTGGGACAAATATAGTTGGTTTTAATTTTAAATGGATTGAGTTTTGCATAATATAATTTTGTATGAACCGAGTTTTATGAGGCAATCTTATAATTAATTTTTCAGAAACAAATTTTCCAAAAAAATACTTTGTTAATTAATCTTATAAGTAAAACGTTACGTTACGATGTTTGGCTTATAAGGGCTTATTTTATCATCTATTTTTGAAACAGGTTGAAGGTATTAAAGAGCCTCTTTGACGTGGAGGGGGGGGGTCGTCAATCTTTCAAGCTTTAATTGGGCCAGAATCGTTTGCAAAGATGCGAAGGGTTTACAGCTTTGATAGGAGCTAGTCACGCTTGAACGGTGTAGAATGTCCCACTCCTTCCTCCGTATACGAGCATGAATTTAATGGAAATGATTTTGAAATAAAATAGGTTTTTTTTAGGTTCTTCTGTAGTAAAATCAGAAAGTTGAAAGACTTGAATACGGAGTTTCTAAGTCTGCTTCCACATGAATATAAAGAAGAAATGAAAAAAACTGTAACAGTCCAAGCATGCGGTGGTGTTATTGAAGATACCGGCAAGGCTAAAAAAGAAAAATCTCCCTGTTGTGGGGGAGCAGCTCTGATTTTTGAGGTAAATAAAGCTAATTTAGACCCTTTTAATGCTTTTCCATCATTATAATGCATTAGCTTTTAGCCATGCTAAGAGGAAAAAACTTTATAATTCATCAATTCCGGAGAAGCACTTTTTTACTTGTATCTATGATTCAGTAGGAATTGGAAAGTGAGTACTTAATATCAGAAATGTAACATAATTTGACACAAAAGTAAATTATATAGAGATTGACAAATATAGATAGTGTTTCAACTTCTGTTTTATAAAAGACAAACTGTATGTTATTAGAGATAAAGATGAGCTTACAGATGAACGTCGATCTGTTTGGTAAACGTACGAATGAGATAAACCGGGTTGTCTACCCTTCTTTGTGGTTTTACATTAATATTAATCCATAGCAAGTTCAGATTTATATGTAGTCCAGTTTCATTTCCTTAACTCAAAATAAACATACTGATAAGAATCTCTTTAGGAAAATTCTTTATAACAGCGGCTCATAATAATTCATTCTACAAACTTCTCAAGAACAAATAAAATTAAATAGTTAAAATAATTTTAACTGTTAGTTAAAATAATTAACTACAGCCAAAAAGAAATGTCTCCTAAAAAGGTGCCCTTCCACATCTTGACTGCTCCTCCCTCCTTGACAGTAATAACTAACTTGCGTAAGAGGTATGCAATCTGAACGGAGCTTTTTGCCTTTTTTCCGCTGTTGTATTTTAGAGATTATTAAATTCAAACAGGAAAAACTAAATGGATTTTAGGTCTTCTCTTTTAAAGCTGGCTCACTATGGACTGAAACCCCATATATGCTGTAGGTACCAAGAAAATATATAAGTTAAATACACAGCAGAAAGAAAATATAAAACTTATAGGATGAATGACACCATTGATAATCAGATAAAACCAAATATTTTCAGATACCGTTTTTCTTTTTGGTTCAAGATTAAGACTGGACAGTATTTTTTTTTTTTTTTTTTTTTTTTTTTTTTTTTTTTTTTTTTTTTTTTTTTTTTTTTTTTTTTTTTTTTTTTTTTTTTTTTTTTTTGGTGCCTGCTACTAGAAAAAACGAATAACTGCATCTGGAGGTCTTATACATTAAACATTGAATTTCTGATTTCTCCTAATTTTGGAAGATGTATATCGTTTCCATTTTATTAATCTAAACGGTCAGATTTCATTTTTAGTGTGAATCAATGTAAAATAGCTTTTTCTGAATTGTTATAGTTCTGTCAGAGTGCTTCTTGAAATGGTATAACCATCAAAAATTTTATTAAAGGTTTTATAATCGTCCGATTCTAACTCGTCCCTTACATTAAATAGGGTTTCAAAAGGAAAATACCATATAAACTATATTTAAAAAAATAAGCCGATATTCTAAAAAGATAAGATACACCCTAGACACCATCATTTTCCATAAATAATCTATGAACATTTGCATACAAAAATACAAACGATTCATTTCTTTTTTCTTCTTTTTTTTCTTCTTTTTTTTTTTGCATTGTCACTTAAAATCACTTAAAATAATCAGCTTCCTGGAAACTTTTTGAAATTTAGACTTGATTCAAAAATTGAAAAGAGAGTAGTTATGGGGACCTCCTTCCTTACTCAGCCAAAAAGAGCTAATATCTCCTTAATAAACTTAGAAACTCGAATATCATCCTCTTGGTAAGGATTATCTACTGGATGGAAATATTTATTGCTTATATATCTTCTTTATCCTTCAGCCTGCTCCGTGTCAGGTTTTAGAAACTAATTTTTTTTTCTTTTTATGAATCTTGATAAATAGCAATAAGTAGGAAGAATGATACTCCTGAACATTAAATGGGGACATCAAAGTTCATTATTTTGAAAAGAAAAAAAATAAAGAAAGTTTTGTTTTATAGTTTTGTAAATAAATAAATAAAACCTAACATAAGAATATGTTAATGAATAATCTATCAAGAATAAGTAATTATGGCATCTATCGATAGATTATTGGAAAAATAGTGTCCTTGTGTAGTTTTGTTTTCTAATAAGCCTCCATTAATGTTCAAAAGGTATTAGTTTCAATATTTATAGGTCAGCAATCAAGGGTCTTAAGTGTAGCAGATATTTAGTGAGTGTTGTTTGAATCTTGTGCATTTAAAATTAATTTTATTTTAATTTCTTCCCCGTGAAAGTTTGAATTTGAAAGTTTCAATCAATTCTCTCACTTGAAATTTTGAATTTTTGAGTGTCTTCCCACTGAAAGTTTTGATTTTTGTCATGTTCTTTGACCTTCTTTTGCGAAAATTGCTTCAAGAGCAGAGTAATTTCTAGAGTACCTTTTGGAAGCTTGTCATACGAATACTATGCCATTGAACCTTCTATATTTTAAATCTAGATTGTGGGTCCAGTTCTGCCAACTGAATGTTTTTTGTAGTCAGTTTTAATGGGCTTAAGTTGCAGCAATAGCTTGTTTCAGTTTTATTGCTCATGGCAGAGTTACTTCAGTTCAATACTTCTTTTAGTACGTTCAATATATTGAAGATCAGAGAATCCACATGGAGATCGTTCAAAACCGCGAGGATTACGACATTGCACTGGCCAAGATTTTAGAAACACCCTCACCACCGGTTATAGTGGCTCATCTAGCTTTGGAACAATGTGTTGGGTATGGTACTTCCTTTACTAATTTTTTTTTCTCTTTTTTTCTTTTTTGATTTAATTGGTATGCCAAAGAAGAAGAAAAATAGACTGTGACTCAATATAAAAAAAGAGAAAAAAGACAAATAATAACGGACAAAGAATCCAAAGATCTTTTATTAAAATCATACCAACAGACTTTAAGAAAAGCCTTTTTGGTATGGTATGGTATGCTATTAAAGACAGAAATTTATCTTATGAAAGTGAACTTTCATGTGACCAATGCTTCAGTTCAGAGTTCATTTATTCAACAATAAACTATCACAAAATGCACACAAGCACATCCCCCTCCCTTTGAGAGGCTCCTTGACCAGGGAAGCAGGGAAGAAAGGAGAAAAAATGTAAAATAAATCATAAAATAATCAGTAGTCTATATTTCACTAATAACCTTTTGACCATATGACGCGAGAAACCACACCTCAGCCCAACATCTTCAAAATAATATCAATCAGACTAGCGCAGGTCAACCCCCAGCCAACAACTTCATCTTCATAATATCAAAACATAATTATAATAACGTAAATACACCGCAAATATATCAACAGTAATAGTTATAAATTAAAAGTTTATAATTTACAATTTAACTTAAATTTTCATTTTAATCCTGTAAATTAAGCTTTTCTGAAAGAAATCCAACACCAATTTTTGAAATTCCCAAAGACTAATTGAAATATTTATCTCAAGTCTTCGTATGATATAACACTAACATGAAAATTTTCTGGCTTAAGCTCTCTCTCCAGGCTGATGGAATTAAATAAGAAGAAAAAAATCTTATTCTTAAAAAAAGAACTTTTTTTGCATGCTGACCAAATGGTCTTCGTTGCGCAGGTCAGAGATCTCCCAATTTACTACCTTCGGCTGGGAGTGCAATGCATGGTTGGAGGCAAATTATTTGACCCTTCCCGTGTTTTCTCCCAGATTTCTCCAGGTACCCATTTAGAGCTGGGTCGACTCTGGCACCGCTGAGCAGAGTCACACCATTGACCCTCGTTCCAAACCAAATAACCAGCAACACCAGGACTCGAACCCCTGTTCTCAAGATTTCAACTCCAGTGCGTTTACCTCTTCGCTAAGATGGAATTAAGTACGAAGGAAACAAAAGAATTCAAATAGTTCCCTTTACTTCGGAAAAGATTAGTACATGTTGAAGATTTGAAGATGAGTTATTTGGACTATATATTACCAACTGTATTATGCTTTGTATTATTCCAGCCCAATATTATCAACCAAGTTTGGAAACACGGATAATTATCAGTCTTACTTACAGTTTATCGATCAAAAACCGAGCAAAGGGGAGTAGAAGCGGGTATGATAATACCTCGAAGTGCAGTTGGGATGTACCCTAACAGCCTTCTTTTGTACCATAGATGGTCTGTTAGTCGTCTCTGTGTATAGAAGATATAGACGATTCTCTTGAGTGTATCCACCTCCCGCCTGCATTTTGGGTGTTTTAGAACATCCAATTATTTTTCAGCTAAATGTCCCTTTTTCTTTTTTGTAAACTTCCGAAATATAATTACGTCAGGCTATTCCTAATTGCACACCTATGGGTGATTCATCGTCTCGTAGATGTTGGGACGATGCAGCTGTGATTCTCCTCTTTCGTTGTTTTTCATTAACCATTCATTTTCCCCCAATGAACACGCTGTTTTCTGAACGCTTGGTGAAAACGGGAGATGTTTTCATTCAGTTTTTTTTATTTATTAAATCTTTAGCTGAAAAGAACTGTGAGCTTTTTGAATTTGCTGTCTATCTTTCACCCTACTTTCTGGCCGGGGTAGTTTATAGCCTACTGTAAGTTGCAGTTGAAGTAACTAAGGAGGGTAGATACCTAGGAGATACCGTATCAGAGTTTAGGGGGGTTCCGCCCTAGGCACAATTTTTGGGGGGTTTTGCTCACGTTATATATACCCCTGCTCCAAGCCGACTACCTGACGTGGTGATTTGGTAGTTTTAAGCTATACCAGGATGTGGTATTGATCATTGGGAGTATTCCCGATCCCAATGTTTCCCTTTAAGTTTAGGCTTCACATCTTAGCCTATAAACATAACCTGTAACTTCTTTCATTCGAATAGTATGTAATTGTAGCATTAAGCTTCGATGCCACCACCACACTGGTAGTTAGCGGTGGTGTTTTAGTGGTCCAAAATTGGAATCAAATAGCCTAATGCTGCTTATTCATCCAACAGTGGTGACTTTCTAATTGTCCCTACGATATATATAAATCACCTGTTCCTTTTTTCAGCTTTTTGAGACACGGACGGACAAAGGTATCGAATTCGAAGGTATTGATGGCCGCTATGGATGAAATAGGATCCCATTCTTTTTTTATTTTTTTGGATTATTTTCATAATGCTGATCTTAGAAATTGTCCACGTCTTCGAGTCTGTTCTCTACTTGCTTGGAGAATCTTGGAGAGGTAATATAAATCCAATAAATAAACTAAAAATCAGTTATCTCAATTCGTGATGCTTTAATTTTTTTTTCTGATCGGCTTGTAGCTTGCTTGGTATTTAGACTGGTTGAAACGGGCTTCAAGGAAAAAATGTTCTGAACCCTTTACATTTTATTGACTTGTGACACCCTAAAATGGGCCAAAAATTTTCTTTCTCCAATAAGCTTAAAACTTAGGGTATAATGGACACAAGGAATCTCAATGATGACAATAAATTTTGGGTGAAAAAATTTGGTTCTATCGATTTGTGACGCAACAAATTTTCATTCTTTTCCGCAGATCAGAAAGAAATTTGGTTAAGTTCACTCGTAAGGCTGATTTTTTATTTTGTTGAAGAGAACAAAACAACCTTTTTTTTATGCTTTACCTAGACGCGTAGCTGTTTGAATACACTAACATTTTCGCTAATGACGAAGCATAACATGGAAGGTTCTTTTATTAAAATGATAAATAAATATACGTCTATAATGAAGTTGGTTTACAGGATAAGGCTCATATGGACTCAGCCTCATAGAAAACGAAAAAACTATGCAGACTTTCAGTCTTTATTTTATAAAATGTTTCACAAAACTTTGCAAGCATTTTGACTGAATATTCAAGTTTTGCCTACAACTTAAATTACAATCTAGCATTTTAGCGCTTAAATCGAAAAGCTAAAAAAGGCTTTGCAAGTCTTCCTATAAATTACAATGTATTGATTATAATTAATACAATATAAAACTGTCTGTAAAAAAAAACAGAAATTGATTCCAAGAACTTTTTCCAAGAAACTTTTTTTTTTCACGAAAAATAAAGAGCGGTATTAAATTCAGCCCGCTTTGTACCTGACATCTGCTGAAGATATCTAGGGAAATCCTCAAATGTCAGCTTTGGTGAAAATCAAACACTGTCTGCAAAATGTTCTCTTGACGTGTTTTACATTTTAACTTCCATGGTGCAAAAGTAACCTCTAATTGGTAATGTGCTAGCCCGGAAACCTTAAATACTAACTTCGATAGAAATCAAACGCCTTGTGTGAAATAAGCAATTATTTTATCTTGAATCAGAAAAGCCTTACTGCAAACCCGATTAAAAGGGGTCAGAGACGAAGGGTTTGGACTGGTTATGAAAGTAAATCGATGACCAAGCATACACAATATTGACCGTAAAAGGCTGAGGCTGGAGTGTACGCACTGTTGACCAAACGGGTCAGAGACCAACGGGGTTGGACATGGATTGTGCGTTCTGTTTGCCAAAGGGATCGGAGATGGACTGTACGCACCCTTCATCAGAGGGAACCAGAGGTGTATTGTGTGTTCTGCTAGAGTCAGGGAAGGATTTGTGTTCTGTCTAGCGAAGGGAGTCAGAGACTGATCGGATGCATGCAGTTAATTCGTTTAATTCTTTAATATGACTTTATATGGTCTCAACCAGAGACGAGACGGAGAATGTTCGTACTTTTGGCCCAAGGATTTAAAACGGAAACATATGCACTCTTGACCATAGGGAGTCAGAGACAGAGTGTACGCACTGCTGATTAAACGGGCTGGAGATGAACTATATGCACCTCTTTCAGAGGGGTTTGAATATAGACCGAGCATACGCACTTACGACCAAAAAGGGGTGACAGAGGGATCATACCCATTGCTGATAACAGGAGTCAGAGAAGAAGGTTACCAGAAGGAATCGGAATTGGAGTGCTCACACTATTTACTAAAATTGTCTCAGATGGGATGAACGCACAGTCGACCAAAGGAGTATGGAAGCTTAGCCTACGCACAGTTGACCAAAAGGAGTCTAAACCGGACGATTAGAAACGGAGCTTACACATTCTCGACCAAAGGGGTCGGTAACAGAGCCTACATCTTCATTTCCGAAGGATCGGAGACAGATGTACGCACTTTGGACTAGACGGAATCAGGGACGCGTACACACTGTTTGACCAAAGGGGTTAGGGGACAGAGCGTATGCACGGTTGGCCGAAAATGATTGGGGCTAAACTGCTCAAACTGTTGACCATAGAAAGTTTGAGACGTATCGCATGCACTGTCGACAAAAAGAGGTTTCCGCGCAGAGCTTCCACTCCGCTGCCCAAGAGGAGTTTGAGATAGAGCTTATGCACTTTTGACTTTTGAGCATACGCACAGTTGCCCAAAGAAGATCAGAGATAGAGCTTATGAATAGTTTCTCAAAATGTCACTGAATGATTGTAACTCGAAAAAGGTAAAGGGAGTAAGACCCAAGGGCCTCATTTGGGTCCCCTCAACACACAAATCGCAAATTCTTGTTGACTGATTTCGACAGGGAGTAACGTGTCCACCTTTGTATTAAAATGTGACTATAAAGCTTCTATTTTATCTAGACTGTTTTTTATTATTTAAGGTCTTTGTCCCTGGAGCTGCACTTATTGTTTCGTCCCTGGAGGCACTTCTGATTACTATGTGGATGCGCGGGTGTACATTGGGTTATGAGTGGGTCCACGCTGCCCTCCTATTTGTCTTTCTCTTCAAAAGGATAATAGAGCCAAAAAATTGTGCTTATAAGAGGTTTTATTGCTATTAAAGAGCTGTTGGTTTTAGCTGTCGTAAAAACAAATTTTAACCTAGGTTGAATTGGTCGCATTTGTGTCTGGAATGTGATCGTGACTGAGTCGCATGTATTTATCTAGTCAAAGTTCACAAAACAAGTTTTTGTTTTATCTACCATAGTTTTACCTTAAAGGTGATGATTTCTCATAACTACTTTCAACAATTTCAACTTGGAAAATACTGTAACAAAAGGCGTAAGAAGATTCAAGGCATCCAATTTGCATTCAGTATTGAAATTTTACGTTTAATAGTTAAAGTAATAAAATTAACAGAAACTAAGTGTCATGCGCGCAACAGGCATCCGTTCTTTTTTCATACCTTGAGAATGAGTGCCATTTTTGCACTTTTTGAAGAGGAGCTCGAAACGGCTGCAATGTCACCTGCTAAGGATTACCTACTGATCGGTTTCGTGGAGTTAGTTCCAGTAAGCCTGTTTCTTATTTGCCTCTTAGTTTCGCTTAGTGTAGAAGTCGTTTCTGTGCAGTAGCTCTAAAACAAGATAACAGGGAAACAGTAAAAGGGGATTTTTTCTGATGGAATTATCCTAAAAACCGAGGGAAATTGGAAAATGCGCATAAATTTTCACAATGACCGTCCTTTTCTTTTTAATATGATAAGAAACAATAATATTGTAGAATAACTTAAATAAAGATAGAATGAAACCTACCTATAGCAGAATCTTATGTTTTCTAATCCCCACGGTTTCCTTAATAAGAAGGTTGAACCAATCATTCCCAAATACCGGTAAGTTTATGCACTAAAATGACTTTAGTTAGTTTGTACTTATTTTCCAGACGTAAAACGGAGTAGGCTAATTCAGGCCCAAACAACAAAACTTTGCACAAGATAATACTTAATAAACCAATATAAATGCCTTTGTTTACATGAATGTTATCAAATGTATCTGCAAACTTAAAAGCCTTCAAGAATTATTCTCTTTTTTTCAAAATGTTGTGTCATGGTTTGTTGTTGATTGGGATCGAGGAAGCGTGCGCAGCTGCGGTGGCCTCTGGTGGCTTGGTGCTGCAGTGAGTTTTTAGTAGTAGTAGTTGTAGTAGTTTCAACAGTTTATATGACTATTTAAGGATTTGGCTGCATGGTCTCTATCGTGGTAGAGTGTCACTTCACCACTTGATATATATCCTTGATTTAATTATTTTTTATGGCCTAATAATGATGGCACATCCCGTTATGTCAACCAAGCTGGTAACAAAAAGTAAGTAATTGACGTGACATGCACTTGTGACTTATTCATAAACAAAATAAGTTGACAGCAGCAATACGGCGACTAATAAAAAAAAAAAAAAAATCTGAATGTAGAAGTTGATTTGATTATGTTCTTACCAGCAAATTTGGCTTAGAAAGTACAAACTCAAAGCATGAACCAAAATGATACCAATGGGAACCAATGTTTTAGCTCTTGATAGACGATATTCTTTTCTAGCGATAATTATTGTCTCATATTCATGAAAAGTGAAAGCTTTACAACAGCGAAAATAACCCCTAAAATAGTAGATGGTAAAAACTGAAAGATAATCCATCTAATATTTCAATGGTAATATCTTTTGTAAAAGGTTTTTTGCGTTGGCAAACTTTTAATATTTATAAGGTACTACAAATATATTGTCTACTTGGGTATTTATAATATTAGGTAATATCACAAACCATTTTATAGGAATTCTGCTTATTGCAATATAAAAATGCTATATTTTTTACAGGATTTTATTTCAAACCGACCCCACCAGTGCATGGAAATAATCGCTCGTCTGGCTACTGCTGGAAGGGAATATCTTCCATTCTTGGCTCCTCATTTTACTCCCCTTGTTACTTCCCCAGGGAGCGGCAAAGCCTACTCTTTCGTCGAAATATACAAGCTCAGCTTTGAATTATTGTTTGATAAAACCGTTGATTCTTTTTAGTTTAATCACTAAGGTTTGTTTTTCCTTATAATTATCATATTTATCTTAATGAATATTCGTTTTTGTATTTTTATAGATGTGTAAGTGAGAAAAATTGGAGGGGAGGGGGTTTTGGCACTTGAGCAAGAAAGGACACTTACTATGAAAGTTGCAGGAAATTGTGCTGCCCGAGTTGCATTATAGCCACGCTTAAAGGTAAGATCAAAAGTGTGCTTGGTTACATTGCCCAGTATATATGGCGCTCATAATATCTAGTCCCTTAACACCGATGATATGCACAGTCTAGTAAATAATTCGGACAAGGCGGTTCTAATGGTGTACCTTTTGTTTTGATCCGACTTTTTTTTTAGGAGTTATGGGTTTTTATATTTCTTAACATTGGAAGTGATCGTCTCTTACTAGGTTGCTAGCTACCGCTGCAACCCGGATGAGGAAGACCATATTGTCTTTTCCTCATACAAAAAAAGGAACAGAAGGAACAGCTGAAGATTTTGTGAAGAGAGTGAATAACGAAGCTGTACAATCTATTCGAATATTTCGGCTATTTATTCAACAGCCGTCATCAGTAAAAAAAAAAAAAAAAAAAAGAAAAAAATTAATATAAACAAATAAAAAGAAAACAAACTTACTCAAAAAATCACATCGGTAAAACAAGTTTTTTAAAATAAAATCATAAAATAAATTTCTCTAAAAGAGTCTAGGCTCCCTCAACCTATTTTAATAGGTTGCTGAACCTATTACATAGGTCAAAGATATTACATATCTTGGCTGAGCGGGGCCAGATAAAATTCTGGTTATATTGAGTGCGGCTGTCCCAAAATTGGTACTGTAAGTCAAATCCACTTATCAACTAAACGCTGTTTTTTCAAAAAAAGCTCGAGAAACAACACAAAGCTGCTGTTCATTCATTTTCTCTGAAAAGTTTATTATAACACCTCTGGAATTTTGTGGAAAAATCTAATGCATAAGCAAAGAGAAAAGTTCAACCAGTCACCCCCCCCCCCTCTGAGTTAAACAGCTCCGACGAATTTACTATTAATATGTAGAGTATATCCTCTTCCCCCTCCCCCCCCCCCCCCCCCCACCTTAGGCATCAATGCTGTCATTAGAAGATGCATTGATGCATGTAATAACCGAGTCAATGGACACCCATGGTGCTCTATTTTATGGCAGTAATTATATCGCGTTTCTTGTGTCATTATTGTGCCTGTATTTATATTATGAATTTTGTTTTTTATACTATTTGTCATTTTCCGTAGTGTGTCTATTTTACCTGTCTTATATTATGATTTTCGTTTTTTTTGTCATTTTCTATCTTTTTTCTTTTTCTTATGCTCTGTTTGTTACTTATGTTTGTCGCGAGTCATAAAGAAATTCAACTGAATTTAACAAATAAATTCAATAATCTTTATCAGAGATAAAGATTAAGGCCTCTTTTTTGAAATTAGAAGATTTAGAAGCTTGAAATAACATTTTTTCTATCTATAAGGTCAATATGGCCATAAAATACAAGGAAACATTATAGTATTCAATATTTGGGAATAATTAGTATTGATACAAGCTTTTCAATTCTAAAAGAGGACGAGAAAGTTAATAATTAGCTGGCTGAAGACTTACTGAAAAATAATTGAAAATAATTTTTTGTTTCTTGATCATAATTTTCGTTTTTGAATCTATAATTTATTGCGCTTAGTTGAAACACTCGGACCATTCTATTCAAGGGTAGAAGTGTATTATCATCGTTGTTTTAGCTCAATGTGAGAACTAAAAATCAAAGTGGAAACTCTCTTCTCAAAAAAAAATACCTAAAAAAGTCAGCAAATAAACGAGTAAAATTAGCAAGCGATTAAAAAAAAAAAATGTGACGAAAAGTCTAACAATAAACTTAAACTGTTATTTCTTAATTTATTTTGATTTTGGGTGACCAGATTCTTCTTCCTCAAGACACCCTCTGATACCCCCCCCCCCCTCCCCCCGCTCACTAAAGCCTTGGCTGTTTGTACCTCTGTATTTTGGTGATTCGATAACAAAAAATGCTGTATTAATACTTGTGACAGTCTTTCTTACCTATGTCCTCAACCTCTCTGTTTTCATAACATCATTATCATCAATTAGCTAAGATTTTATATTTTTAGTTTGATTTTTTTTTTTGACGTGGCTTGAAAAGTTGCTACCTGACTCTGGAGTTCAGCATGAAGCAATCCAGGTTTTGTTTTTATATTTTCAGAAACTCGGATATTCTCCTCAAGATGAACAAGCTATTGTATTTGAGGTTTGTTTTTTTATTTATTATTCATTGTGTTATTACTTCAGCTGATCATTATTTGTTTCTTTCTAGTTAGTAGAGCAGAAGATAAACAATATAGTTTGTTTTTACTTACTTTACATACTTGTCGATTCATTACTTAAACAAAAAGTCCCTTTAACCGTCCTTTGGCCTCCTCATGTCTGAGGATTTTCTGGAATAGTTATATGTTGGTCATATCTTAAAGAGATATGGCATAACGAAAAGCTCTACAAAAATTGCTGCTGCTTTCCAGTAAATGTCAAATTAGGAAAAACTTGTTTTGGACGAGAATTAAAAAGTTGGATAAAAATAATACTTTTGGGTTCTTTGACTTTAACCCATGAGAAGAAGGATGCATCGTGCTACACGCCCTCAGTATTTCCATCTTTTGGTCGTGTTTGTGTCAGTGGCAAGAGGCAACTTGGTCATTTTCGTGGCGTTTTGCAAAAAGGGCCTAAGGCCACTTTTTTTTTACGAAAATGATTTAAGCATATGGTTCGAAAGAGCTCAAAAAGATTTACCGATTGTTCTATTTAAAATGCGCTTATTTTTAATCCTGATCGAGTTATAAATTGTTCCAAAAGGGCGTAAAAAAGAGCGTTGGGGGGATCTCGTGATAACCATACTTTTGGATTTTCACGTACTCGTCTGAAGACCAAATTATAGAGCGTTCTCTCTTACAAGATCCAAAAGCTGTTACAATTTCTACTTTTCCAATTCTTGAACATTTGTATCATCTTTAAAGTTCATATATGCATCTTTTTCTATTACGAGTACGGATTCGATAGTCTGTCAATACACTCTAATTATTAGAACCAAGACGAAAGAGGAAACAATTTCTCCTTTCGTTGCACCAAAAATGATTGTTACGTATCTGAACGGTTTAAGGCTTTAGCTGTGCAGTAGGCTGAGTAGACACAGCTTCAGGCTGCAGAATTTTCATAGAAACTCCGTGATTCCTTCAGGCTTGCAGAAATCACACGCAATTCTCGTGATTCTACTGTGCATCGCGCTTTCCTTGCACGTGAAATAAATTTGACACGCAATTCAGTTCATTTCTCGCTTGCCGCTCGCTTGCACGAAATTGTGAGTATCCAGAAAAATACTATACGAGTTATCTATTGACATCAATATTTAGATGGTGCTGCTGAACTCCCTGACTTGACCAAGCTTAATCAGCAACTGAGATTGCCTCCGCGTTCAATAATCTTATTGCAATTGGCCTTTGAAATTTTAAGCGTCTAATACTCATTTCCAATAATTATTTTATTATTGCGCTTAGGGCTCAATAAGTCGCAGTTTGTCCTTTTTACAGATAGGAATGTTAATCTTTTAGTATAAACTAACAGTATCTTCGGTTACTTTCAAAGGTTCTGTGTGCTTGCAATATTTTTTTATTTGGCTTTAAAGAAAAAAACATTATTTTGATGTTTAAACGGTGCTCCGTAGGGCATAATAATTTCGCTTATTCAACAAGTTGCTGTAATTAATTGAAATAAGCCATGTTGAACGCGAGGTAGATGGGGAGAGGTATGAGCGAGGCCACAGCATCCAGTGGAATGTATCCAGTAAGATATATGTTTTCAGATCTTTTATTCAATGATTTAGCGCTGATATCAGCACTAAAAAAGAAACCTCTATTTAGAGAGTGAAATAAAAATGAATAAAGTCGAAGCATTTTTGTTGGCAAACCTTCCCCTAAACCTAAAGCGTAAATTTAGGAAGTGTAAATTTTCAACAAAAGCTTTTTATCCACCTCAATAGACAGAAGTATTGCTGATGAATAGAGTTTGCTTCACACTGATGATTTACATCCATATTGCCATTAAATGAGGGTTGACATAGGATGAGACAGTATTCTTAAGTTCTGAGATAGATATAGATATTATCAGCTCTAGTAAAAATTTACTTGATTTTTTCCTCACTTACTTATCCTTATGACGTCATTCTCTGAGAGAGAAATCATGAAATTTATTGGTAATAAATTACATAAGAAAATCGCACATACAAAGGAAGTCCTAGCTGTTGCAAAAGATGCTAGGAGTCAGCTATCCGCAATACTGGAATGTTCTTGGTCGGTAAGTATGTGAGGGACAACACGCTTATAGAAAAAAAACACAGTTCAAACACGAAATATTAAGCGTTCTTCATTAATTAGAAAACTGGTTAGGAGGTCTTAAAGGTGTGCATTTTGATTTGGCATGTTCTTCCTTCAGTGTGGGAATCCTTCCTTGCGGTACTTCTCAAAAGGTTGATAGGCCGACTGTTGGCTGAAAAAGCTGGATTTCTTAAAGTGTTGTTTGGTAAACATTATTTATGACCCTTTTTATAGCATGAAAAAGGATTTCAGGTTTTATTGTTGTTTTTTCTTCAATATTATTTTAGGAAATCTGTTATCGTGAGTTTTGTTTCATAGTTTGGAAATGGCCGGACAAGCCATAAGGCTTATTGGCAGATTTCTATTTTGTGTGTTGTACTTTTTGTCAATAAATATTATCTCTCTAAGAAAAAGCATAAAGAAAAAAGGCGCACGCACGCGCGAATTTAGAATTGGCTGTCAAAATATCTCGTCCTATTGCATAAAATTTGGTGAAAAAGTACGCTTTCGGATTTCGTACAAGTAAAGTGTCTTTCTTAGTATTAAAATTCATTTAAATAACATGTTTGTCACAATATACTTGTAGCTGCCTTTGTTGTTTAAAATTTTTGAACCTTTTTTGCCTTTGTTTGCCTTTGTTTAAAAGGCAATTGATATTGCCTTTGTTTGTTCTCTTGTTTTCATGAAAATTAATATTAAGCTCTGGCCTTCAAGAACTTGGAAACCAGATATACTCTTCCCTTTTTGTTCAATTGTTTTCTAGCGTTTTAGTTTTGAAATTAGTTGTTCTATTTACTTGAAATTGTGCTAGATTGGAAAATAAACTTAAATTAATCTTGAGCGGGTTTTATTTTTCAGAAATTAATATAAGAAATTTCTTTTTAAAGGTGATGCGTCGACACTTCCGTCAACTGGCTTCCTATAAGCTTTCAAGGAATTTAGTGCCATCATTGTGCCACCTACTTCAAGAAGTTCAACACAATCAATATCCAATGTAATTTGGTTTGACCTCATAAATGTGTTGTCCAATGGAATTATTTCTTTAAAAGAAGGGACAAATTTACCCAATATAAGGAGTGATGTTGAGAAACTCGTGTCTCAGCCAAATTTAATTGATCTCGCCGAGGTAAAAAAAAAAAAAATTTTCATTTTGTCTTGGGTTTGTATTAATGTCATTTATCCGAGGTTAAATTTGTAGGTTTCAGGACTTAATCTGTTAAAAATAATTGTTGGATTATTTCATTGTTAATTTTTCCTTTGTCACTGTTTCTTTTATAATTTTTATTGTTGTTTTATTTTCTATGTATTCAATCAGTATGTCCTTTGTGATCAGTCATATTACTCTTCCATTGCCTAGGCAACTTGAGAGATATCGCAGTGATAACTTTTTGCCCTATAAACAAAGTTAAGTGATACCATTTATAAGAAACGGATATACCCCCCCCCCCCTTCTCACTCATAATGCTTGAAGCTGTGTGTTCTAATGGAGAAGGGGAAAGTGAAACAATCTTATAAATGAAAAAAAGTAATATCAAAGGTCCTTTCCAAAAAAAAACTCCTCTGGTTGACCTCTAAAGCCCCTTTGTCCCCATAATAATCATAATTTCTCTATAATCCTCTCATTGGAGTTAAAAATTCATGAAGTTGAACTTTTATTACTGTTCTATTAAATGCATGGAGTATTACAAAAACATTTGGAAGGTGGAAGAAAGTAGCATCTTCGGCGGGTTTTTGAAAGAGGTTGCTGGTATGGGTGGGATTTCAATGGCCTAATACATACGTCTGAGGGCCTGTGAGACAAATCCTTCTCTCCCCTCCCCCCTGAAATTGAAATATATCTCCAGTGTTTTCTTACAGTTCGACTTTTTTTAAGTTACCCCTCTCCTATCCACCACCCCCGCTAAAAAAACAGATGGTATGTAATTTCCTAATCGTAATTGATGTTCATTGGATTGATTTTGCTGTTCAAGTGGCTAGTGTAAAGAATTTAGTAAACATTTATCTTCCGTATCCTCTTTTTTTTTTTTTTTTTTTTTTTTTTTTTTTTTTTTTTTTTTTTTTTTTTTTTTTTTTTTTTTTTTTTTTTTTGTAATATTGTTCTATCAAATGTCTTTAACTTGTTTTTGTTTTTCTAAAATCAGCAGGGATTTTTTACCCCTAAACAATTGCAAGCTTCTCTCCAGAGAAGCTTCCTTTTTTCTCTCTCTTCTTTCAAAACAAAGCCCTTTTCATGATTGGAGAAATCTTATCTAATTAAGAACAGTTGCAATTCAATGAAATAATAAAGAATTATTGGAATCAGCAAGGAAGTATGTTAAACTAACGAAAACGAATTATGAACTCATTTGTATCAGTGTTTGCCTTACACCTTAGGTTCTTCTAAGCCTCAAGAGGTGCCCAGAGCGTTCAAGAAGAGTCCACAGTCGTCTCTGAACATTGTGGCTACGACATTGCCTTCACACTCCAGTTGTAAAAACGTAAAAATGCCGTAGGTTCAGCAGCGGATACCTTCAGTCAGCCAAAAAAAATGTTGTATCGCTTTTTTTGAAATATTTTCAAAAAATGACTGGTATCGGTCATGTAAGCACATTTACAAGGTAATTCCACACCTTCGTATGATCTTGATGAGTGACAGCTGACCTGTTATGTTTCTTACGTACTCGCTCGTTATCTTCTGCGATCTAATAAGTCAAAAGTTTTATCAAAATTTTTTTAGACAATGTTGAGCTTCTTGCGCCATTTTTAAACTCTCCTCCGTGAACATTCGGAGGGTAATTATTAAGTGTCTATAAAAGTGATTTTAATGGGAACTATGCTACTCATCACGAAGGTATTCTTCTAGATGACGTTGCATTTGAACCAGTATAATGTCAAACAGGAGATTGCCAGAAATAAAGTGTCTTGTTAGTTGTTGCATATCGTGTTTCCTTTTTCTTTAATAGCTTTACGAGGGTATTGTAGCACTAGTCTATGGGTACTTTCGCTATTGACCAGATGAATTGGAGGAAGTTTTCCAATGGGTTATGCACGTAACAAATGAGCATTTTAGCATTTCCGCCTTATTGCGATTTTTCCTAGAAATCTGCCATTCTTCAGCTTCTTAACTGCCTTCAGAATTTGTCTTTGGTTTGTGGCTTGATGGTATTATCAAATGAGAGTTGGACTCTTCAGAGTTTGCAATTGACTATTCTGACGCTCGTCTGTTCAGGAGTTTGTCGAAGTAATTAACTCATATCTCTTTCTTCTCTTCAGACCCTGTTATCAACACGCCAATGTTTAAGTATCCTTTTATTTTGTAAAATGATTGAAAATAGAGAAATAAATGATCTCATTCGGATCTTAATAATACCACTATTAGCAATTTTGTCGGACTGCACTTGGGGCTAACTAGTTCTACTTTTCTTAAACATAGCTTTCTTCTTATAGGCGCTTGAGGCTATTGAGATTCTGGTTAGACACTTGGAAACGAACGTCAAAATCATGGACTTTATGGATTATATCCCCGGTATCGTCCTTACATCCAAGAAATAAGTATCGTTTTGTACCTGATTGGTCGCTGTGTTTGCGTTTTTCAACAATTAACATTAATCGGTCAACCTCTCCCGGCATAAGTAAGTAGTTTATGTGTTAATAAGCAGTTATGTATTCATAGCCGATTATCAGACAGTTAGAGCCAATTTTAAGTGAACCTGCACATCTTCTGAATAACTATTTTGCTACTTGCAAAAGAACAGAACACAATGGCTGTTTTTTTCCTGCTGTCACAACGACTGTCACAATGACACAGTTTTGTGTCACAATCACAATGGCACAGTAATGTGACACAGTCACAATGACTGTGACATTGTGACAATGTCACAACATAACTCGTGACTGATACCAACACAAAACACCTGGTATCAACTAGTTAGTGCAAAGGGTGTGTCAGTTATCTAGATATTTTTATTTACTCAAGGGTCTCCCACCCCTCCCCTCTCCCCTCTCACGCCTCTTGACTCACAATCTCTGGAGGGGAGTGGTAGTAACCGAGTAAAACGCCTGGTAACTATTTAGTGCAAAGTGTGGTAAGTTATCTAGATTATATGCCACACCCCTCCCCCTCTCGCCTCTTGAAATCTAGTGGTGTCACCGAGTTCAACTATTGTAGAGAAATATGCTGAAATCTATTGTATTAAATTAGAGAAAAACCTTAGTCAGGATATTTTTCAATTATGGATACCATAGTTTTCATGGTAGCAGAATATACGCATGTTACAAAGAATGACACGCCAAATATAAAAATCAGAAGTAAAATATCTGATTAGTAACAAGGAGATTTTTGTGAAATGTAGCGAGAATCAAGCTTAACTAAGCTCCCGTTGATTTGCCGTTGATTAACCTAGGCTGTTATTGATCTTCTTACATGTTCAATTCTTTGTTTTTTCTTCTTTTTTGCAACCCTCGTCATATTCTGAATCGTGAAGATTTGAAATTAAATCTTTTTGCAAGTGTTTGACACGGTGCATTTGACGAATATGGGGCAATTGCAAAGGAAAGCATTCAATAAACTGGGGAAAGTAATCATTTTGTTCAGTGATTAACGTTAAAAATGTTGTCTAAACCAATAAAAATGTACACTTTAAAAAATACTAGTCGTTTTCAGTAAAGAGAAATTTACACTTCAGTCTTTAGAGGACTTAAATGGGTGGTTAAGGTAACTCTTAATTGCAGTAATTCCCTTTCGTCTTGAGTTTGACTTGGTTTTTCTATTTGTTTTAGTTTCATTTTATCGTCCATAGTAATTTATGCTATTTTTAATCTTGCCGGAGTCGTTAATTTTAATCCCTTTTCTTTTCGGGTTCTACATTGTTTCATTCATTTTAATTTTTTATTAAGTTTTCATTGATGCAATTTAAATTGTTTGTTTTAAGCTTGATTTATTCCATGACTTTGTTTTTATCGCTCTTTACTTTTCTTTGCCAAACTTTTTTTCAAAAATGCATTCTAAAATCAACTCCTACTGGCTATTTAACATAGTTCGTTACGGTTTAATTGAAGGAAACTATTAAAGTTTTTTGGATTTTTCTCCTTAAGAACTAAAATGTTGGATTGTAACTTGAATTTTAGCCAAAGTTTGAGTATTCAATCTAACGGTTATATCAATTGCAGCTTGTGTTTTTGTTTTTAATTATTTTATTACTATGAAGTTTCGGGTTCATGAGGAAGGCCATTTTCAATTATATGAAGCGGAACTTTGCGGAATTTTTTTCATCTTCTATGGTACAGAAACCATCCTGTTCTCTATACTGTAGACGTCATCGAATATAAACATATCTTAAACACCATTTGATTTAAAGAATCGTCTCATATTCTGTTTTGTGGTAAGTAGTAGTGTATTCAAATAAATGTAGCTTTTAGTCACTTATGATGGTGACAAGTAGTTTGCTTATCGCTGAATGTTTTAATCAATCAGAGGCAACGCTATAGCGTTGCCTATAGTAAGGCCATACGGCTCCAATGTTTTATTATTATTATTATTTATTTATTATTTTTTTCCCACAGGCACTTCATATGGAAGGGGTCGTCGTAGAAACTTCAAAGGGGGCTCATTCGAATGGAAATCGAGAGTTCTAGTTCCCTTTTTAAGGGTCAAAAGTTATTAAAGGGCAACTAGCACACACCCCCCCCACGCCCATCATTCCCCCAAACACATCCAATCAAAATTTTGAGATAGCCATTTTGTTCAGCGTAGTCAAAAGTTATTGGAGGGCAACTAGTACCCCCCCCCACGCCCATCATTCCCCCAAACACATCCAATCAAAAATTTTGAGATAGCCATTTTTGTTCAGCGTAGTTGATTTCTAGATAGAAAATATGTTTTTGAGGAGGATACTCCCCCACAACCCTCAGGGCAAGGGTTTTTTTTAGATCAGAAAAGGTC
Source organism: Artemia sinica (assembly GCA_027921565.1). Classification (NCBI taxonomy): domain Eukaryota; kingdom Metazoa; phylum Arthropoda; class Branchiopoda; order Anostraca; family Artemiidae; genus Artemia; species Artemia sinica. Next base: position 563,658 of record JAPEVW010000070.1, on the reverse strand, counting down.
ATTTGCGGAGGACCACTAGTTATGCCCTGGGGGCATATAAGGTTTTTATAGAAGGCGTTGTCGTAGAAACTTCAAAAAAAGGCTCATTTTATTGGAAATTCAAAGGGTTAGTGCCTTTTTTAATAGTCGAAAGTGATTGGAGGGTAACTAGCCCCCCCCTCCCATCATTCTCCCAAACACATCCAATCAAAATTTTGAGATAGCCATTTTGTTCAGCGTAGCTGATTTCCGATAGAAAAATATGTTTTTGAGGAGGATACTCCCCCACAACCCTCAGGGCAAGGGTTTAAAGTTATGACCCAACCCCCCCTGGGGGCATATAAGGTTTTTGTAGAAGGCGTTGTCGTAGAAACTTCAAAAAGGGCTCGTTCGATTGGAAATTCAAAGGGCTAGTGCCCTTTTTAATAGTCGAAAGTGATTTGAGGGCAAATAACCCCCATCTCACGCCACCTTTTCTCCAAACACGTCCAATTAAAATTTTGAGAGACAGCCATTCTATTAAACGTAGTTTTTAAGTTCTGGAAGAATAAATAAATCTAGGTCTTTAAGGATGACAACTCCCCTACAGCCCTCAAGGCAAGGGTTGTAAGCTATGCCCTGGGGGATATTAAGTTTTTGTATAGACAATGTCTAAACCTACTGCGTTATTGGCGCTTTACTGAAAACTATTTGCGTCTTGGACAGTATTGGAAAGTATAAACAACAACAAATTGAATATTTGATGTATGATGATATTAATTGTTGAAAGATCAATCAGTTCAAGATTTTATTTCACTGTAATTGTATTTTATTTTCAACACTGTAGGAACTGGAAAAGAAAATATTTGTAATATAATCCGTTTTCAGTTAAGCGCCAATGACGTAGTAGGCTTTTGGTTTTTATTTACAGTTAGGAAAGGAGGCAGTATCCAAACACTTGTTTGTAGGGAAACTATATTCGTCTTCAACAACTTTAAAAAGAGCTAATAAATTTAACTGAATATTTGATGTATAATGATATTAATTGCTGAAAGCTCATCAGTTCAAAATGTTACTATAATTTTAATGTTTATTTTCATTATTAAGTACAAAAGAAAATATTTGTCATAAAATTGGTTTTCAGTAAAGCGCCACTGACGCAGTAGGTTTTTAGACTTTAAAGTGAGAGAAGGAGGTCATACCCAAACTCTTGTCTGTGGTGACTTTTGTTCGTTTCAAGCTTGATTTGCATATTCAATTTAAGTTTCACTCGTTTTAAGATTTATTTATTAATTTATATTAATATCTATTGTATGTTCGTTTGCATTTATTGTTTATTTAATTTCTGTTCGTTTTAAGTTTCATTTATACTTCATTAGGAAAAATTTTTTTTCGTTTTAAGCTTGATATTCATATTCAATCTAAGCATTACTCGCTATAAGATCTATTTATTCATTTATATTATTACTTGTTAACAGGTATTTGTATCTGCAGAGCTTAAGTTTAAAATGGCCTTTACTTTTCTTTGAAAAACTTATTTTTGGAAAGTTTCTTTTAATTAATATATAAAAATAAATAATATTTGGTGAAAAGGGACTTGGGATCTCAGAAGTTTAGCAAACAAATTTATTGCAAACATTATTTGTCGTTATTGAGATTCCATTAGACCTGCCTACACGTGCTTTAAGTTTCAAGCCGATCAGCGTAAAAAAAATAAAAATTAACCAGTATTCTGAAAATTACAGGCCGCCACGAATCGATACAACCATTATCCTGGCTTCATTGAGATACGGGAACAACATTTTTATCTTAATTGAGGTTCCCTCGTCTCTATTTACATGTCCTATATGTTTCAAGCCAATCAGAGAAGAAACAATCCTTTCAGATATTCTTGTATCACGGATTGATAAAATTCCTTTTTTCAAAATTTTTCTTCTTCATTGACTGGGCCAAAGTACCCTTAGTCCAATCTGCATGCCAGGGTCTAGGGTCTCCTTGACCGAGGGACTTACAGATACAAGTTTCAGGCTGCTCAAAAGAAAAAAAAATATTCCGTTCCTTTTCTGGCCTGTTATCGGAGAAACATATTTTTGGAGATAAAAATTATTTTGGCCCTCTCATCCACTCGCCCAAGCTTAAAATTCATTGTTTATGATAGTCTGGATACACATAGTGTCTTTTGACTTACTTTGCTATTTATTGGTGCTACTGGGTCTCATAGTGCGAACAATTCCGGTTGGATCCTCTCCTTACCCTACCCCTTCTTAATAAAAAAAACTCCCTGAAATTTTCAACTCGAGCCCTCCCCGGGCCGTACCGTTCCTGAGCTATTACAGATGTGCTATTTGATTCCCTGGGCACGCATATACCATTTCAATTTACCTCGCTACTTCCCCGCGAACAGATTGTAAGTTCCACTTAGGTTTGTAGTATAACAGTTTTAAGTAGATCGGGAATAAGTTTCATTTAGCCTTCCTCCCTCACTCCCCCTTTAATTTCAAATTGAATATCTGAGGTCCTTTTTCCCCTTCCCCCACTCCCACTCAATACTCTTTTAAAGTTTCAACTCAATTTCTCCATGCCATTCCCGAGATATTGCAGAAGTGCCAAAGCTCCGTTGGGCTTATAGCGTGAAAATTTTTCGCCGACTGGAAACAAGAGATATTTGAGATGTACTCAGGAATGTATGTTGATGTACTCCGGTAGTTTCGAGAGTATATCCTTAAGAGATTCTTTGAAATCTTGGCAAAGCGAGCGAACAATCCCTAATAGTTTCAAGTCGATCGGACAATCAAGACCAGCCAACCTTTTCTGCTAGACACCAATTAGTGAACTATGTCGAATTGTTCTACAAGTCACTCAATTTCTTCCGAAAAATGGTAAGTTTTTTTATGATTTCAGTTGTTGATAAACTCTGGCCATTGATGCGTGATCTATATGCGCCTTGGATTTGTACATACTCGGTGAATTTCGATCGCCAGGTTTACTCCTCTTGGATCCAGCAGCTTTCAGAGGATAGGCTCCGCCTTCTTCCATGGATATCCACAGATGCTGGTCTAGCAGTAAATTTGATGACAGGCCTTCTTGATATTATTACATACTTGAGTGATGTATTGCCAAGTAAGAATAAGTTACATTTATTACGGAATTTTGGTCATTTTTCTTCCCTTTTTTGCAACATATTGTTATTATTTTTTTGAATCAGTGAATTTACTTGTAAAGTTAAAAGCTAAAGTGTAAAATTTAATGGATTTAAAATAAGAAAATTAATGGTTACGAAGATCGGATACATATTTAAGATAAAACTATCGGTAATGATACCTCAGGGGTCAAGGGAGAACAATTAGACGTTTAAGGAAACATAAGAGATAGGTACCTATTAAGAAAATTGTTATCACCGGTTCTTAAAGTGCACAATTTGCTTTTTTAAGAAAAAAAAATAAAAACAATGAAATAAACAAAACGAAGAAGAAAATTGTTGTTTTTTTCTATCAACTGGCAGAGCAATTGAGTCGGAACTGGCTGTCAGACTTGTGAGAATAATAGTTGAAGTTCAAATATTTTGTTTCATCTGGAAGCCTTTATAAACAGGAAAAAAGGGTAAGAAAAAAAAACTAGTTTAAACAAATTAATACATACATGGAAAAATGAAAAAAAAAAAAAAAAAAAAAACACACAAGCGCTATGCGATAAACAAAAATAATACCGAATGAAACTCATATTTTATCAACTATAGTTGTAGTTTTTAAATCACCCTACCTCGTCGTTTGGGCATGGATTATTGCATTGGACTTTTTTTTTATATAAACAACAGCCATAGTTTATGAAACGTGAATTCCTTCGTTTTTCTGTGTTTTTTTTTTTTTATTGGATCTGTGTTTTTCTCATTTTTTCTATGTTTTACTTTGCTTGAGCTAGTTTCTTCTCCTAATTTTTTCCCCTTGATAAAGAATTTCGGGTATGAAATTGAAATAATCAAAATTCTACAATTAATTGTATATATTTTTTCAGCGTTCACCGTCTTAAAAGTTTACATGTTTTCAACAGTTTCATGTCATTTTAGTTGTAACTGGAAAGATAGTGTTGCCTTACAATTATTTGAGTCTAGGTTGGAAGGTCAGGGTCTGAGGGGAAAAAACTTTAAATGTAATGGCATGCTACTGGTCTACTCTTGCTTTATTAGGTCCGTAATATTTAGTCCCGAAGAGGCCATGCACTAGTGTTACCCAAGGTCATACACTGACAGGAGTGTTACCCTAAGCGGAGTGTAATAGAACTTATGCTTTGAGGCACGAATTAGGGTGGGGGGAGGCCTCGTCCACTAAATTTCAAAATATCCTTTTTGCTTATTTTCATTGGTACTTATGTACTATCTGTAACACACGCGCCATATTATATAGGGAAGATGCTTAAGAAACTAGTCAAACGGGTTTCTTTCAATAGACTATTGCATTGGAAACCGTGGTTTGTCATTACGTTTACAATATTTAAACTATTCGTTTTATGGAGTTTAGGGGGGGAAAAGGTACCTAGAATTTGAATTTGAATTTTTATTTTTTGGGCTTTAAAGTGCATTTCTTATAAAATTTAGACATACACCAGTTCTTCTGTGAACTAAAAAAAAGTAATTCGTTGTCTTAAGTGTTAGTGGTTGGACTGAAAGAAGATCCCTTAAGCAAGTGTATTCTCTAGAAATAAGGATGGATATCCAAAATGACAATAACTTTTATGACATTGAATACCAAATTATCTTTAGAATCCTATTTGAATAAATCCATCCTAAAATATCCTTCAAAGTAGGACATTTTACAAATATCTTGCCATTTTGAGAAAAATTCTAGAAAAAGAGTTCTGAATGCTCTAGAATATTTTGGAAAGAGAAAATTCTAGACATTTTTTGCAACAGATGATTGGTGCGTTAAGTTAAAACCATTAATCACTCTTTTTTTCAAATTTCCTCATCTTTTATTTTATCGATCTAGATAATATTTCTCTGAGTGATTCTTGTAGCAAAATTCCTTTCAAATTAGTTTATATTGATGAAGATGCAGTGTATATTTTTCTTAATCTAGACTGATGTAAATATTAATTTAGCTTATTAATTTACATTTTATTTCAGATGACCAAGGAATAATGTCTTACTTGTTCCTATTTTACGTTGAGAACGTCTGTCATCCAGGTGTTCGTAGCCATATTTCAGAAGTTTATCATAGCGGACTCTTGACGTTACCTTGGGACAAGTTTTATCCAACAGCAGACGATTTGGAACTTATGGTACAGGTAGTTATATGTGTAAGCCTGCTGGCTTTGCTTTTAAACCCTTTTTGTGTTGAAATGCGTGACCTGCTACGCTAAATCTATTACTAAAAATGTCATTTATAAACTGCTTAACAAGTGTGCTTAAGCAACCTTTTTTTATTATCGTTTTGCTTTTCACTAATGATGACCTCTCGGTAGTTGATTTCCAAACTCAGGGGTTTTGTCCCTTTAAAATTATGCAGTTTAAATGACAATTTCTTTGTATTATTTATTGAGTTACAAATATTTGTGGAATTTTTGATATAGATCTCTCCTACAATGTAGGTGATGTATCAGTGTAACTTACAGCTTTCAGCTATTCATTTGCTGCATCATCATGATTTTTCTTATATCATCCTGGACACTGCTTGAGTGGTGTTGTCTATACTGAATAAACTGGATAAACCGCAAAATTAAAGACTGTTGGTGAGTGTATACAGATCGACAAGGAAGTGAAAAGAATGGGAAAATGGAAGGAAAGACACTGGCCGTTCTGTTTTGCAAATAATTACAATAGGTGTAGAGTCCATGCTTAGCGAACAAAAATATATCATATTCATGTTACTTTGTGAACTTGGTCGCCAGTTAAATCTAATTTTCTCGTAAAGATGTTTTCTTGATGTTCATGAATGCTAAAACCTCAAGAACAATGACACATATGTTATTTATCGGGACGAGGTATATGTGAGTTAAAAATAACAGCATGTGCTTCGATTCTGCAAATTCTGCAAAAGTTAAAAATAACAGCATGTGCTTCGATTCTGCAAATTCAAGCATCGATTCTGCAAAGACCAGTGTTTTATGCAAATAATACTTACTTACTACTTACTTAAGTCCCATCCGTCCTTGAAGGTCGTCTTGGGGCCTCTTTCTTCGTAACGGCGTGGATGTGCCTTCTGTATGCTTCACGGTCTTTTGCTAGGCGAAGAAGGTCCGAGAGGCGGTGAGGTGCAAAGTTTTCCTTCCACCTTTTTGGGGGACGACCACGAGGACGAGAACCGTGAATTTGGCCTTCGAAGGTGATTTTTGGGAGACGGGACCGACTCATCCGTTGTACGTGACCGAGCCATCGAAGTTGCTGGAGCTGGATCTTCATGAGAATTGTTTGTTGTACTTTAAGGCGCTCGAGAAGTTCGAAATTTGAGATTCTATCAAGGTAAGTGATCCCGCCGATGCGGCGGAGGCACTTAGTTTTCAAATGCTGCAAGTCGACGGTTGTCATTTACCTTCAGTGTCCATGTTTCACATGAGTAGATTGCGATGGGGATGATCAGGGTATCAAAAAGTCGTGTCTTAAGCCGCAGAGACAAATCCTATTGCTTCGCCATATGGGCATAAGGGCCTTGAAAAACTGAACTCGCGAGGGCGAGACGTCTTTTGATGTCTTTTGATGGACTGTTGTCGCTGGTGATCAGACTACCGAGGTAAGGGAACTCGTCAACCCACTGGATACTCTCTCCATTAATTTTCAGGTCTGGCTTAACTGTATCCTGTGGCTTTCGTGAGCAGCACATAGCCTTTGCTTTTGATACATTTATGATCATTCCAAAAGAACTAGTGGCTTCGAAGACGTCGTTAGAACGGCTTGTAGTATCCTCGGGTGTTTCAGCCATTTCGCTGATATCGTCGGCGTAGGCTAGCTTATCTATCTGAACACCCCCTATATGTGCGCCACAAGTTGTCTCCACCAGGGATAAGACTGCTGTGAGGAAAAGGTTGAACAGCTCTGGAGACAAAAAAAAAAGGCATCCTTGAAGGACACCTGCGGAAGTCTGGAAACTGTCAGTGAGACCTTCACTAGTCATCACACGACTCCCAAATTTTTGAGTACATATCCTTGATAAGATCTACTAGGTTTCGTGGGATTCCGTAATGGAGAAGGATATGCCATAGGCCATTTCTCCAAATAAGGTCAAATGCTTGCCTAAAGTCGATGAAGAGCTGATACAGGCCGCGACCGAATTCCAGATATTTTCTCTAAAATTTGGCGAACAGTGAAAATTTGATCAACGGTCGATCTCCCAGGGCGAAAACCGGCTTGGTATTCTTGGATGACTAAGGATGACACGGCTCTGATCCGTTGGAGTATAATTCGGGTGAAGATCTTGGCAGTTTGACTTGTTAGGCTAATAGGACGGTAAATTATCACATATTGCCTTTGACCCCTTCTTGTGTAGTGGAACAATTGTGGCTTCGCACCAAGAAGTTGGGAAATGACTCTTTTGCCAGGCACCGGATACAATCTTGTGGAAAAGATCTATAAGTGGTTCACACCGGACTTTCAGCAGTTCTGCCTGTATCCCGTCCGGGCCAGGGGCCTTGTTAGTCTTCAGCGCTTGGATGGCATCTTCGACCTCAGAACGGAGAGGAGGTGGGCTGGGATCTGAGACAGTAACGGGCAAGAGGTCCAGGACAGCAGAGTTCGGAAAGATATCAGGATTAAGCTTTTCTGTGAAATGCTCCATCCATCTCGATCGGATACCTTCTGTGCTTTGTATCTGGAGAGCCATTTTTATCTAGCAGTGTACAAGAACTGAGGCTTTTTCTTGCTTGTTAGCTCACGAACTCTCTTATACATGAAGTATGAATCGCCTCTCTTAAAATCAGCCTCACACTGTTCACATTTGTCTTTAATGTAGGTGCGATGGGCTCTACGGGTGGCTTTTTCTACAGCACGCTTCAACTGCTTATATCTGTCCCTGCTCTCTCTGTCTGACCTGTTATTGTGTTTTCGTTTCTCAGTACATAATAAAATAATTTCATTTGTTATCCAAGGCTTTTTATCACCCTTTTGGTTCCTAGGGCGGACATCGCTACTTTGCTGATGATCTTAGAGGAGTCTGTGACCAGTTTATCGATATCCTCTTTAGATAGAGTTATACAGGAATATTAGAAAGAAGGTCCGATATTTGAGTAGACAGTTCATCGATGTAGGTTTGGCGAATTTGAGGGTCTTTGAGAAGATGTGTGTTGAAACGAGCGGGTCTATTATTCAGCTTTGAGGAAGATTTCAGGCGTATCTTTAGTGCAGACATGACCAGGGAATGGTCGCTGTCGAAATCGCCACCTGCGAGGGTGACAGTATCTAGCACAGATGATTTCCACCGCCTAGAGACGAGCACGTAATCAATAAGATTACGGGTTTTTTTCCATCCGGCGAAGTCCATGTCGCCTTACGACGTTCTCTATGTTTGAAGAGAGTATTGGTAATGGCTAGATCACTGTCTCTGCAAAATTCAATGAGGCGTTCGCCCCTCTTGTTAAGTCGTCCAAGGCCAAATTTACCCATAACATCTTCATTTCGAGCAGAATCGTTACCAACAATAGCATTGAAGTCGCCAATGACAACAATAAGGTCTTTTTTAGGAACTGCGTCAATTAAGCTTTGCAGTTGAAGGTAGA